>JABMDO010001482.1:0-502478 GCA_014851415.1 Cnaphalocrocis medinalis
GTATCTCTGTTTTGTGTGACAAATATATAAATAAAATAATATCAGTGTCAGTGTGATTGATAAAGTCATAAAATACCCTTTTGCAGCGACGTATCTGACGCCGAGCCGCTGCCCCATCTTCGGGCGCTACTCCGTGGTCAGCTCGCTGGCCGACCGCCGAAGAAGACGACAGCAGACCACGATAGGTGAGGGAAATAAAAAGTAAAAAAAAGTAAAAATTCTTTATTACCAATAAACACTTTAACAAGGTTACATTATGCTGGTCCTCCTTGAGGAGGTCCTGGTGGTCCTGGTGGAGATCCTGGTGAGGAAGAAGAAAAATATTGCTTGTCCTTCTCATAAGGGGCTATACGAATGAAACTAGCGCCGCCAACCTATTTACACTGATTGTGGCGAAAATATTATGATATTTTTGAAGAAAATAAAACATTACAGACTTAGATCATAGTGAATTGGATTTTTTAAAAAAGCAATCCTACTACTATTATAAAGGCGAAAGTTTGTAGGATGTATGGATTTTGTTACTCTTCACGTAAAAACTACCGAATGGATTTGAATAAAACTTACCACAATATAGCTTATAACTCAGAATAACACATAGGCTACAATTTATAAAATATATTGTGTGGATTGTCCAAAATATGACGTTAAGTGTCAATAATTAACTCCACGCGTACGAAGTCGCGGGCGGCCGTTAGTACAATATATAAAACACGCGACAAGTAACATAATGTCATTATCTAAGCCTGTAATGTTTTGCTTTCTTGAAAATATAGTATTTTCGCCACAATCAGTGTAAATAGGTTGGCGGCGCTAGTTTCGTTCGTATAGCCCCTTAAAATACATGCACACACACACAATAGGGTATTTGACTAATCTCGATATAGTAAAAAAATATTGATACTTTATCAAAATATTGGTAAATGAGAACCGATAGCCAAAATTTTCAGTTAAAAATATAACGTCTCGGTTTTGTGAGCATTCAAAGTTTCATGGGCAAGTCCATTTTTAAAGTATATATTTTTTTAAATATATTGTATCATTAGTGTGTAAACTCTGATTTTTAATCATGTGGAGCAAACTGACAGATGTCAATGTGTCATCCCCATACATTATCACTCAATTTGACAGATGCAAAATGTCAAAATGTATAGAAACTTGACATTTGCATCTGTCAGTTTACTCCACATGATTACAAATGAGAGTATAGTGTGTATTTGATATAGCTACCAAACAAAATTTACACAAGATACTGACGTGTGACGTCACTCTTCAGTAGCCATAATGTATTAAGGTTAAGTCAGTTTTTTTTATGTGATAGGTAGCAGGCGAGCAGGCGGATCACCTGATGGTAAGCAATTGCCGCCGCCCATGGACACTTGCAACACCAGTGGAGTTACAAGTGCGCTGCCAACCTTTTATCCCTTCCCCCCCGAATGGGCCCTCGGTACCCTCACTCACTCGGCGAAACACAGCACAGGGGCTGCTTCACGCCGGTTTTCTGTGAGGCAGTGGTATCACTCCGGTCGAGCCGGCCCATTCATGCCGAAGCGTGGGTCTCCCACAGTTTTTGCTGACCTGTTCTATGTTATAGGTGAAGGCGAGACAGCGCTAGCGGAGTGCGTGGCGGGCGAGTACTCTTCCGTCTCTTTCGGCTGTGGCGATGCGCAAGACGCCATCGAGTTCACCAACAACTGCGCCAACCAAGGTAAACAACAACCACCATCTGTATTCTTACATTCGGTATTTTTTTCCGTTAACTTGTCTATTGTTGTGGGTTTTATTTAGAAAAAACTCAAGTACTAATAATAAAATAGTAAAATACCTAGTATAGATGTTGTTCAGAATGGCCAGTAGACAAGGTGGTTTAAAGGATGCCGGTGTTTAATAACCCTGTATAATTGGGTATTTGACTAATCTCGATATAGTAAAAAATATTGATACTTTACCAAAATATTGGTAAATAAGAACCAATAGCCTACATTTTCAGTTCAAAATATAAACTGTAGCTGGTTTTGTGAGCATTTAAAGTTTCATGGGCAAGTTTTAAAGTTTATATATTATGTAATTATAAAAATAATTATATCATTGAACTACCCATACATTATACACAAACTCTTATTGTAAAACCATGTAGGTATATAAACAAAACATTTGATATAGTTACCAAACAAAATTTACTAGACGCGCATACAAGATACTTGCGTGTGACGTCACTCGCTAGTAGCTATTTGTATAGAGCGTTTTTGGGCCTGCGTAAAATATATGCTCTTAAAGTTGTGATATCTCAGGTAATTCAAATCAGAATCGAGTAATTCTTTCAATAATGTTTCTTAAATTGAGAGGTCTTTTGATTAAACATGTGGCGACATCTACCATCGCCCGAAGAAAGAAGTTCGCCACTACAGTACCATCCAACTGTCAGCAGATGGCGCTAATTTGACTGTTTCATACAAGATGCTAATTCCCCTTCATTCCTACATCGCGAAAGCAAAGTTCGCATGTCTACTTGGAATATATAGGACCTTAGTCCCCGAGCCAATACCACCCGGCTCGGCGGAAGATCTTCCCTTTTCATGGGGAACATTCCACTCCCCATATTTTGATTAAACACATAAAAAAAAGTTAAATACCCTATTGTTCGCGTTCCAGCGTACACGTGCTACGGCAGCTGGTCGGAGGGCGGCGTGGGCTACGTGGTGGCGGCGCCGCCGGGCCGCGCGCCGCACCCGCACACCTTCTGCTTCGTCTACCACCAGCACGCGCTCAACGGTACGTGGATACACTGTGCATCACACCGAACATAACCAATTAAAATTAAAAAAAATCCTCCAACCGATATTCAGCTACGCGGCGGCCAATCTTAAGACCGCCAACTTTCAGACTTCGGGCTGACACTGAGAATTTCTAAACAGAAAAACTCAGGTACAAATTTTTGGCCCGGGACCTCAGGCGCAGCCGTCGCTTAAAGTGCGACCCACTACCCACAAATCCAATAGATGGCGTTACGATGACGACAGGTCCAACGAGTGGATTGGGTGGTTACATTTTGACGTATTATGTCATAATTAGGAAGTTACGTTTTGAGTTACGTACAAAACGAGCAATGTCGTCAAAGTTGGACTTGACGTCAACGTAACGCCATCTATTGGATTTTGCATTTGCAAACATCCTCATTGTGAAATTAAATGAGATAAATGTTTCTTTAATATTCATGTGCGAACTTTTTGTATGTATATGTATGCGTAGTGATAGCTACTGGTGCGGTGGACTGTATAATAAATACATATAATGGGTGAAAACGCAGTGTAAATCTATAAAATAATATCATAAAAATAAATACAAACAATTTGATACACATCAGACGACAACCATTTGACATCTCAAAAACATAGCTAAAAAGTTAGAAAATGAGTTTGCACCACAGTAGGTTTATGTATGATGATGATAATATAGTTAATCGCTTGTTTGTTTGTTTGCACAGAGAGCCGGGCCGGCTCGGGCGTGCTGTCGCTGAGTGCGGTGGCGCGCGCCTGCGACCGCTCCGTGGTGCCCGGCGTCGCCGGGGACAAGGCTTACAACCTCACACTCAACGGTACGTATCTATACTCTATACCCGTGGTCGTCAAACTGCGGCCCGCAGACGATATTTGTGCGGCCCGCGATATAGTAGATTTATCAAAGAGAATATAATCACTCCGTTTTAAGAGACGCCATTCCATACATTGGTCTGAGCTCGAGGTTTTTTTTTCTTTTCTTTTTTTTTCCTTTACACATTCGTACTTATCAGAAATCTAACTGTGGGAGAGCCACGCTTCGGCATGAATGGGCCGGCTCGACCGAAGTGATACCACTACCTCACAGAAAACCGGCGTGAAGCAGCCCCTGTGCTGTGTTTCGCCGAGTGAGTGAGGGTACCGGAGGCCCACCCGGGGGGAAGGGGATTAAAGGTTAGCAGCGCACTTGTAACTCCACTGGTGTTGCAAGTGTCCATGGGCGGCGGCAATTGCTTACCATCAGGTGATCCGCCTGCTCGCCTGCTACCTATCACATAAAAAATATATATACCTATATATTTATTGCCAGAAAATGGTACAAATGGTCTTATTATACAACGACTTCTGCACTAAGCAAAACTGCTTGTGTCGCAGAAATCCGGTGACAATTAACTTTTGCTTAAATTTCTACCGGGTCAGACCTAAATATATACTAAATTTTTTTTAACAGAAATACAAAGTTAGTTACTTCAGTAGTTTAGTGAAAAGATTATATACCTATGCATTTTTAGAAAACACTATTTGTTAATTCGAAAACAAGACAAAATAAAATACAAAATAAAAGGTAAAGTATTACAGAAATGTTCCAGGTGTGGGTTATTTGGAGCAGAGAGGGTCGGTCTGTTAGGTGAAGCTATTTTTTTTTTTTTATGCGATAGGTAGCAGACGAGCATGCGGATCACCTGATGGTAAGCAATTGCCGCCGCTCATGGACACTTGCAACACCAGTGGAGTTACAAGTGCGCTGCCAACCTTTTATCCCCTTCCCCCCGGGTGGGCCTCCGGTACCCTCACTCACTCTATGCCTGATTTTGTGTCTGTTGTGTGTATGTCCGTGTGTATTGTATGTATCTATGAGTGTATGTGTGTGTAATTGAGCGGTTTTTTTTTGTCGGTCGGTCAGTTCTGTCAACCTACGTGTGTGGTTTTATACAGAGTCACCGGGCTTGTGGGGAGCGGAAGGCTCGCACCCTAATGTGTAATTGAGCGGCGTAGGCAACAAGGCTTATAGGTAAACCGAAAACACGAAACACTGGCGCGATTTAATTGACGCCCAGCGCCACCTATTGGTTCAGTTTGGAACTACTGTCCCGAAGCAAAGTGAAAGCGGGCCACTATCAATGAATAAACTTTTTCCCTCTCTCTCTTTCCAGGCACGTGCGAGCAGAGCAGCCAGTATAACAGCGGGGCAGTGCGTCTCGCTCCCGCGGCGTTGCTTCTCGCTCTAGCAGGGCAGCTGAGATGATACGGCGGTGGTCTAGCGTTGGATTGGTTTGGTCTTACGATTTGAGCTTTTGAAAGATTTCAACAACTTTCAATTCAACAACTTTTGAAGTTTTCAACAACTTTAAATTCGACAACTTTTGAAATTTTCAACAACTTTTGAGGGATTCGACAACGTACAAGTTATCGACTTCTGAATGTTTCGACACCTTTAAAAGAAGTTTCAACAACTTTCAAAGTTGTGAATAACTTTTTGAAAATATCAACAACTTATGTAAATGTTTTTGACAATTTTTGAAGTATGCGATAACTTTTGAATTTTTCAAGGAACAGTTTATTAAAATACTGTAGTCAGTTTTCTAAATTTTATACTCAAAAACCATAAAATCAATGGGGCTATCGCGTGTGATAAATCCGCTAGATGGCGTACTATTAGACTGAGGTCCAACTTCAACGTCATTGGTTGTTTAGTGACATTTTGACATCTCACATCAAAAATAACCAATCACCGTGTAGTCACAAAATAATTACACACAGAAGATAGACTTCGACCTGATTTTGAATTTAGAAGAGTTCGTTGACATATGCTAGGGTTGTTGCCCGGCATGAGTACATAAGCGCGCGGCCTCTACCACAGACCTCGACAGTTCGACAATCTTATGTCATAGGTAGGATTAATGTGGTCGAAAAGGCGTTATTGCCCGTTAGTGCGCATGCGTGAGTACCTACATGACATATTTTTAGTTCTTAGCGGGCAGTCAGCCTTCTGTCTCAATATGTATTTTGTGGTCATTGGTTGTTTAGTGACATTTTGGCATCTCACATCAAAAATAACCAATCACCGTGTAGACCTCAGTTCTACAGTACGCCATCTGGTGGATTTTTCACAAGCTCTTGATATAATTTAGAAATCGGACAGTCGGTAACATCAAGAATTGGAGGATAAACACGTTAAAAAAAGTAAATTGTCAGAAAATCAGTCACACGAAACGTCAATATTCTCTGTTAACAACTTTACCGCTGCCCTCAGAGATGTCAATTAACTTTATTTGTCACCTAGGAAAAAATATAGACCCTTATTTTAATATTTCATATATGTATGTATAATAAAGACCAGACCCATAATTATGATAATGGACATTAAAGTTCACTGCCGCACTCAAAGATGTCATTTAATCTTAATGCTCATTATCTTAATTATGGATAGTCTTTATGTCTATTAAAATAAAGGCCAATATGTTTACTTAAGTGGCAATTCAAGTTAATTAACGTCTCTGAGTGTGGCAGTTAAAGAGTTTTAGCTCAATCCTCCGGTCGGTTCTATTTTTTATTGATACGTTTCGTGTATTCACTCCAGTCGAGCCAGCCCATTCATGCCGAAGCGTGGTTCTCACACAGCGAAATTTAATATGAGTTGAGTTTTCTGACAAATTTTCTTTTTTTAATGATACAATTCTATTATTAATAACTAATCAAGACAAATTACGTTTTTAATAAGTAATCCTTCAATGTTATCTTATTTCAATTACTGTTCTTAATATTTCTTAAAAAACATTTTTAAATAAATCATTTCGTATAAACAAACCAAACCAATCTTTAACAAAACCTAGTATATTTGATTAAATAATTAGTCTTGCTTTTATTGTGATAAAGCGCATTTTGGCGGGAGAAGTGACATTTCAACCAGTGACGTACCAAAAATCGACGTTTTTTTCTTTAAAAAAAGAAGAAAAAAATATTTTCCAGTGTGATTTTTGGCAGCTTTTATTTTTTGCTGCATGGCACTTAAGTTTCTTGTAAAAATATTTCGTGAAACAAAACATTTCGGATAGTTTAATTTAAAATTTTTTTGGAGTTTATTTATGGTCTCTGACCTAAATTTTTAACAATAATTAAAGTAAGCGGTGCATAATTCATGATTGTCTTGTTTCAAAAAAAAACAACAACAATTTACGTGAAAATCTTAGTGTAGATTTTTTTTCGATAAAAAATATCTTTACTGTCAAGTGTGGGAAAATATGGAAAACTTAGATGAGTAAATAAAAGGGGCCATAAATTAAGTCACATGAGTTTTTGACTCCTCCTCCCTTTACCAAAGTTACATTTGTCACATTAAGTCTACCCCTCCCTAGTACGATATCACATATTTTGCGATTTAACATCTATAAATTGTTAAATTGAACGGTATTTTCGAAATTAATTTTTATATCATTTTAATTCAATAATTAGTAAAAGTAGATTAAAAATCTAACTAAATGTCAAATGATTTTACAATAAATTGTATTTATTATTTTATTACAAAATTAAGATCAAAATATCAAACAAGAACAATGAAACTATATAACCGTGTGATGTACCTAATTTATGGATGCCCTTTAATATGGGAAATGAATATTCGAAGGTTTTCTAGATGCCCCGCTATTTTAATAAATACCAGTTTTGTTTATTGTTTTAAAAGATCAGAGACCAATAGATAAAAGTGATTTTGACGGCAACTTTTTATTTTTTAAGTCAAAATATTTATTGATCCCACAAAATGGTCTTACCATCGTATTTATATGAATCATTTCTAGGTTAGGTGACAACAAAACAATGTTGAAAAGAAACGAAGCAAAGTGATTGATAAAAATTGTAAATACAAAGAGGTGATGAAAAATAAATATGCGATTTTAAATTTAATAATGTTACTTATGTAATTTAAATGTGTTTGAATAATTTCCCCTTTTCGTTTTTGAAATAGGACGTATCCAATGATTCTGTCAGATTTTTTATGAAAAATTGTAAAAAATCATGTTTTAATTAAAAAAAGTTATGGCAGAAATTGTTTGTACATTACCTATAACAATATACATAATTATATATAGAAAAAAACGCTTTCGAAGTATACATTAAATTTGTACTGTATGCTAAAATATTATACAGATTTAAAGTTAAGACTAAATTAATTAGATAGACATAAATGTAGAAAAAAATATGCTCAGCATTAATTTCCTTTTTTCGTTTCTTTAATACGTCCATGTCTTTTTTATTTTGTATGTAATGTTTTGTAGGGGTTTTGTTTGCAGAATAAAATCGGATACAGTGAGCGGAAAAAGTGTGTAGTGTTTTTTTTATTAATATTTATGTTAATATGTTTTCTATTCGTTTGAAATCGTCAATCAATAATGTTTTATAGGACTGTTGTATGTTTTTTGTTTTGGTTATATTTTTAACTTAGATTTGAATCAAAATCTTAAAAAAAACTTAATAGAAGGCTGGCAACGAAACATGTATCCGGTTTTATTCAAAAATGTTATAAAATTATAAATATCATCATAAGTAAATTATGAATTCTACATTTTTTTCATTTCTCTATTTAAAGATCATCGTATCAATCTTGACCAATAGTAGTTTAAAAAAATATAATTGCTCATATGAAAAAATAGTTTGGAATTTTATTTGTGATATATAAAATTACTTTTAAGGTTAAAGAATATGTAAATAATCTAGAATCAAGTTCCTGACGCGCACTTCTTTATTTTTCTGACTTTTGTGATAATCTGACAGTTATTTTGTAGTTTTTAAGTCTCAAAGAATTGACGACAATGCTTGCCTACAATGAATAAACCTATTGTTTGAAAAGAATTAAAAAATATTAAAATATGTAGCCCAAAAGACTATTGTACATAAAAACTAGCTGGATAATTTATATACAATCATATTTTATAGGTGTAACGCATTTTATTAAAATACAGAATGAAAGTATTAATTTTTAAAATAACCGAAGATAATAAATAGCGATAGATTATATTGAATGAAAAAATATTATAAACAAAAAGTTTTCTTACAGCCATTTTTTAATAAAAAAATGTTTAAAATAATTTTTTAAAGTTGTTTAAATGATGTTAAGTGCACGACATGTTAAAAGTAAATTCACGACTTAGCGTTAAGGAAGCTTTGTTTTTTATTTTATTTATTAATTATAATAAGCGAAATTTCACAATGTGAATAAAGTGCACTAACAATTTATGTAAAAAAACTATAATACTCTAAATTGTAATTTTATGGCTTGTAAATATTTTTAATTTTCGGCTATAGGCATTGAATGTTAAATTTTTTGTGATAAACTGGCTTCTTTGACTCGATTTTTTGAACATTCTTTTTTGTATTTTTTGCTTTTTTTGGTGAAACAATTGGTCACGCCATGGGATACGATTTGTAACTATTAATGTGTAAGCCTATTATTATATTTTGATTACTGAAATATATTTGAAAATCAATGCTTTTGTTTTATTTCTACTCTCGAAGTAAAATCTAGACCCTTTATTACGGAACCCATCATTGAAAAAAATGCTCAAAAAATCTTTGTTATAAACAGATACAGTAATTAAAATAATTATGGGATTAGATAAAAATAAAAAATAGCAAATATTTTTAAATGTTTATTATTTTGTTCAATATTAACCAGTAAGTCTTAAGCAGTACAGTAGATATAGCATAGCATAGTTCTTAGTATAGTTCATTTACAGCGGTTTGGCCTGCGAACACAAGGGTAACGCCACACTGGGTTGCCAGTGCGCCACGCGCGCAGACCAAAGAAACATATATTTTAGTATTTTACAGACAATACGAACACATCCTTAAAGAATTCACTTGGATTTCAATTCTTACTTTTAAAAGTCAAAATATTAACTTTCACTTTTAATAGCAAAACTGCGAAATGCGAAAAACAGATGAAAAGATTTTGTATGCCTTAAAAAATCGTATTGGAGTACAAAATTACTTCTTTTAATTTAAAATATATACGATTATTATTTTTTCTTTATTAATGATACACATCATTTGTAAAGGCATTTATACTTAAATATTTGCTTTAAATTATTATATTTAATAAACACGGTTCTGTCTAACTTAAAAATGACTAGATATAAAACAACTACTCTCATGAATGGACAATCGAATTCATTCATTCAAATACATCTTCCTTCATATAATAATTATACTGCATATATAATTTATATATTTTGCATATACATAAGAACGAAATAATATTATTTCGTGATATGTGACGAATCAGGTCGACTACGTATGAGTAAATGCTGCTATGAGAACAAAATATAAAGATGGTGAATTTTTTAATCATTTAGACATCTTCAATATTATTAATTTCATTAAAACAAAATTTTAATACAGCCTAAAAAATCTTGTACAGGATTTGACAAATAAATGAGTTATTCCATTTTTGTTTTATCAGAAATGATTAAAAAAATCACCAAAAACAATGACAAATTTTGAATTTCCAACGCAATACTACCAACCTTTTGCTAATGTCAAAGAAACAACAAACATAACAAAAATTAATCTAGCACCTACACGTAACATACAAAATTAACAAACGACATAAATATAAAACCAGTACAATTAATTCCTACTATACCTACATGGTGACATTTGGATCCTAATGATAGTAAAGTGTCAGCCTATATACTGTCCCACCGCAAGGCAGAGGCCTAAGCCCATCATAGAAATCGCTACTATGATGGGATTAGGCTTAATCACCACGCTTGCCCAATGCGGATTGGTGATCACAAACTCGCGCTATGTTCGAAATATACCGAGATCACGGCCCGGTACTTAAACCATTAGACTATCGGGGTGTTAATAAAATGGTAAACCTAAAAAATAAATGATCCAGGTATTTAGTTTCGTAGCTAGTATACCTGACGACCCCCACTATTATTTTGTCCACTTCATTTTATTTTATTGAATATCGTGGATATTAGGCAAAGTTGTAAGACCGACCATTTGGGACAATGTTACTGGCAGATTTAGGGTAATTTTTCCCGATGTCCCATTGTGATGGATATAGCTCGAACGGGGGAAAATGCTATAAAAATTAGTCTTGTTTTTAAAATATTTTAGCAATTGAAATATATTAAAATATCAAACAAATATTTTCAAAAATCACCATTAGGATTCAAGTGACACCAAAAATTCGCAAAGAATGTATAGCAACTTCGGCTAGAATGAGCCGGCTCGACCGGAATGATACCAAGGACTCACATAAAGTTAAAGTAGTGAGTGTAGAAGAAGGCCCAGTTCGAGAAGAAGCCACTGAAGTCGTCATAATAGGTGAAAATAAGTAAACGGAAATGGTGAAACACTAGCGCGATGCCATTGACACCCAGCGCCATCTATTGCTAGAGTTTGGAACTACGTATACAGAAAAGGAATAGCGTTTCTCAAAATTAAGTCCCAAGATGAAGAGTGGGACAATAGTTGTAAAATAAAAAGCTAAATTTAAGTACAGGTAGCTATACATTCATTGCGCACCAAGCACGACCGATTACCCTCAGACAATATAATACGAAAGCACTTTACGAATTTTCTATACAAATTACCTATCTATAAAATACAACGGACATAATGTGTGTTTTACTACCGTGAATGATTTTATTTAACTTTCGGATGAGATTTTAAAAGGATTTATCAAAGTAAAACTTATTTTACCCATTATTTTGCGTATTGATTTTAATAGCTGATCAATACATGAAAAAGGTGTAATATTTTTGCTGGTTGCCTCTTTTGAGCAATTGCCTTTAAAATATCATTCAAAAGTATTTTTTCATATCCTGTGCAAAATATAAGCCATGATCTACTTGCATTTCCATTCGGGTACTGTTGTTAAAAGATTAACTGATTAAATACAATAGTACGTGATAAATATAAACATGAAATATTCCATTTTATACATTCCTTTCTTATTGAAAAATAACCCGAAAATGGGTTTTTTTCTCAATGCATTGAAATCTTTGACACCACTTTGTTATATAAATATTCTAATTGAAAATTATTCTGTCTTTAGTTTTCCAAAAGGACATAATATTCTGTCATGTCCTATTAAATGACAATATATATCTATCAATATCGTAATAAAATATACTAAAAAGCGATGGTAGTCACAATATAAATATTATACATACTTTATGTATAATATGCATCTCCGCCTTATATTTCACAAAACGCATCTAAATTTTATACATAACCACGTGTGTGCGTGTACATTTCAACTTCATTCATTCTATATCTATCTATCTAGTTAGATAAATAGATCATTGAACGTTTCTAATTCACACAAACTATACTTATGTACAAGGGAAATCAATATTAACAATATAGACAAATACAAAAATTTACAATCGCTAAAATGAACTTTACTGCCTCGATATAAGGTAACTTGCGGGTTCTACAGTCATAAAATACATAAATCTACAAATACACAACGTGCAAGAATACATATAATTAAAAACAAACCATTTCTCGTTGACAGTATTCAATATCAAGTACATAAGTATTTGATGCATTTTATTTAAAATAGAATAATGAATACAAAAATTATTTATTATTAAGATTATTTTTTACGTTGTAAAAATTATATGACCACGTCTCTTGGTCTAACAGATATTTTTTTCAAACTAACTATTGAGTTATTTTAAAATCACTTTTTCTTACTTCAAGCTTCAATATTAGGCAGCAAACAGTTATAGTCTACCTGAGGAAAAATTGCCAATTCAAAGAATACTTAGAAGTACTTAAACAAAAAATATTAACATACTTATACATTGCACGTTGAGTATTTACATATTAAACCAAATATATAAATAATACTAGTTAAATATTGTTTAATAAGTTACAGTCATCAATATTGTTTTTATTTTCAACTAGGTCAGTTTTCGACTGCTAAAAATTTTATTATTTAGAAAAAAATACATGTCGTCTAAGAGAAACGGTTTTAAAATTGGAGAGATGACCGACTGAATAAATTGCTTTAATTTCTATCATGGACAGTTAAAAGCACGAGAATGTCTGATTTTAAATAGTTTGTTACGATCACACTTTGATCTGTTAGATCCCCGAATATACAAACGCTTTTATCTTCGAAAACTGCTCAGACATCAAGCTATCTCTTCCGGAGTTAACTTTTTCCTCCATAATACAACAAAATAATTACACACAGAAAGGAGGCTGCCCACTAAGAGCTAAACTGTGTCATGTACCACGCACGCGCACTAACGGGAAATCGCCTTTTCGACCACATTAATCCTAGCCTATGACATAAGATTGTCAACTGTCGAGGTCTGTGTAGAGGCCACGCGCTTATGTACTCATGCCGGGCAAAAAACCCTATATGTCAACGAACTCTTCTAAATTCAAATCAGGCTGAGTCTAACTTCTGTGTGTAATTATTTTGTGATAATACAAAACGTGGTCTAAAGTTTTGATTTGAAACTGATGCTGTCACTCTTATTGTCATTTAAAATAAAAGTGACAGCATCATTTTAAAACCTTATCTATACTCTGATTCATTATCATGTAAAGTAAACTGACAGATGAAAATGACAAGTTTCTATGGATTTTGACATTTTGCATGTGTCAAATTGAGTGATAATGTATGGGGATGACACATTGACATCTGTCAGTTTACTCTACATGATTATGAATCAGAGTATAACTTTAGTCTTTAATAGGAATAAAGTAATAGTCTGGATTGAACTAATAGATTATTTTTTGGACATTAACCATTATTGCAATAGTTATTTTAGCAGTCGAAATCTTTTTTATTTTGCAAACTATTTACACTATCTAATTATGGACGCGTTTGGGGGTAGTTCTAAATAATCTATATCAATTTACATTCACTGTCTTTACGAGTCATCCCTAAAATTAAATTTCGTCAAAAAATTTGTGATTTATTTTTTTCCACTCTGTCACGTCCCGTTGTTGGGAGATGTATGCTTTGCATTTTTTTTACTATTTATTGACTTCTTTACGCTATAACGTGGTAAGACCCAGACAGCAGACACAATAGACAATCAATTGTGTTTGCCTTTTAAGAGGCTTTTGGGTCTTACGACGTTAGTTTAAAACCCAATAGCTTTCAGTAATTCTCATGTTTTTATATTCATTTTATACATGGCATTCGTGGATTCTTAAAAAAAATATAGAATAATAATTAAGTTTCGTTTCATGTTTTTTTTATCATTGTTAGTTCATTATAAGCCTTTATGAGTGGGCAAATGTCTTAACGCCTACCTGGAGTGATCTCCAAATTATTAACGTCTGATATCAGCTTTTTAGGGTTGTCAGTTACTATTTTTGTGTTAAAATTTCACTGGCTGTTTACTTGATATACTGCATTTTTTTTTCCATTTATCTATCATTTCGGTGTAAATAGACTAAAGGGCATATCCAAAGCTACAACCCAGACACGTCCACACACTTAAGCGGTTAGTATGGCAGTACACCAGGGACAGAGAACATTCATACATTACTATAAACACATTTGATCATTTGCAAAAATATCAACAGAATCCATTGGCGCAAGAGTTGATGACGTATTTTTACATAAATACATGTAACTACTAATTTAAACACATTTAACGTCGTAACGGCCAGACAGCAGACATAATGCAAAATCAATTTTGATTTATGCCTTTTAATAGGCTTATGGGCCTTAAGGAGAAGATAGCATAAAGTAGTGTATTTTACTGATCATTATGAGAATCATGATCGAAAGTTAAGTAATTAAGACGCTTATTAACCACTAAACATTTAAGAAAGATTTATTTTATCGATTATGTCTTTTTTATTCCCACATGCGGTATAGCTCGAAGTGACAGTTAAATATATCTTAGAAAGTCATTAATATAACATTGTTATTTAATTGAATTATTAAAAAAACATGTCCATATTCATCTTTGGCTTATATCCAACAGGCGCTAGCGAAGTCATAGACTGATAATGCCTACTTTACACGAGATGACAATTGTCAAGATTTACCATCTTGACAATTGTCATCTCGAGTGAAGTAAGCGGTGTGCCACCACAGAATCCCATCACTACCGCCACGATGAAGGATTTTCCCTAGGATTCTATAATATCGGACACGAAGACAGTATTATTGTTAAAATTTATTGTAAAATCGGAAAGTCAATTTTTAAAGCAAGTGGCCGTTATTGTTCCGCCACTTTTAAACTTAAAACACCATTAGAAAATAAAGAATTAATACAAATATTAATTGCCTTAATGTAAACCTACGTCGTCAAATCATGGCATAACGGATTCCTATCAGGCCTTAACTACACAAATCACAAACAGACAAGGGGAAAACTTCATAGCTTTTCTATAATTTTTGTATCACGATTATATGTTTTTTTTTCCAAACTATAGTCAATATTATAAAAAAAGAGTATCAGTGGTATTCGATTATAATATAACCAAAAAAGTCAAAGTTTCATTATTTAAATTAAGCAAGGGTATAAACATGGTACTGCCATTATCATTTTTTTGCCAATTAAATAAGTAAAAATTTGTTTACAATAAATACAATTCGGTATTAATGCACAACAATACTACAACGCATTGTAATATTTATAGAGTGTTTAGTAAAATTAACGAAAAAGCAACAAAATAAATCAGTTTTTATTTTACTTACTATTGGAACAGTAGATTATAAAATTTGACATTCATAATAAATGTTATGTAAGAGACTTAAATTGAATAAAGAGATTTTGTTTTGATTTGATTTGATTTGAACACGTCCAAAACATTTTTTTTTGAGATTTCAAGATCACAATTATAATTAATTATCGTCACCTGGTAGTCATAGTACCTGTACTATGACTACCAGGTGACGATAATTAATTATATTAATTGTAACCCCTGGGTTACCCTAGTTTGAGACCAGGTTGATTGGTGTGATTGTCTGGCGCATTTTTTCATTTTATCAATACAATGTCGGTATTACTATGAAGTTTTCCCCCTGTAAGAATTCAACTCGTGTGCTTAACTATGCACAAGTTGACAAGTCAGTACTCGGAATAGCATTTACGTTAAAATATATGGCCGGCTTCGTAATTTTAATTTTTTATATACTTTTTTTCATTAATATTTATAATTAACACACATTTTTAAGCTTACTAAGTACAGCTATTTATAGTTATAAAAATCATCCATGACCGTGTGGGCGTAGTTTTAAGTTAATTTAAAATTGGAGATTGATGTAATTTAAAACCTAACTGGCCCTTGGACTAAAAACTTTTTCGATGGTGACCAAAATCGGCCATAAGTCAACGAAAAAGATAATTGATTTTCGCTCTTATTTAATGGATGGCTAAGGTTCACAATCAGGTGGGAACTATTTTCCCTGCTGCCTTATTAAGGGTAAGTAATACAAGTTTCAACTGAAAAAAAATGCTGTAGATTTTTAATTTTAATATTTTTTATGTTGGGTTTGGCAAAGAAGCTTTCCATTATAACTTTTTTATGCTTGTTGTATGTTTTTAAGAAATGTAGTATTTAACTTTATACTTTTTTCAGGATGTGGACTAAGAATTTTTGTTTTATTTTTGGACAATTATAGGTGTTAAATTACAAAACCAATCTCTCGTACAACTTTTTGGCCGATAACAGGATAAGTTGGAAGCCAAAATTTTATTAAAAAACCTACACAGGATGTTCAATATAACTTGAAAAACAATCTCGAAAAAACATTAAGCGTTTCAAATCCTAACGAATTTTTTTAATCTCAATTCTACAGCTTTTCCAATATACTGTTTTATTGACACCCTGTATACGAAAAATAAAATGTGTCGTAAAGGAAGCTAGAGTGAGACCTATTATATTTTTTTTCTAGAAATTTTCACTTTTTGTAAAACTTACTTGGAAGAACTGATGAGTGCGATTTAAAAAAAAGTGTTTATTAAAATCTTTTAATACATAATATTATAGATTGTTTTACATATATTTGTTACTAGCGGCCGCCCGCGACTCCAGTCCGCGTGGAAAAGTAACTTTTTACCCCCCTTTCAACCCCATACAACCCCCTTTCCGCAATAAAAAGTAGTCTATGTCCTTTCTCAGGGTCTAGATTATCTGTATACCAAATTTCATTTAAATCCGTTGAGTAGTTTTGGCGTGAAAGAGTAGCAGACAGACAGACGGAGTTACTTTCGCATTTATAATATTAGTATGGATGACGAACTCATGACGAAAAACTCATTCAACGTGAAAATTTAACGAACAATTTAGTATTAATGTAAATCACAAATATATAACACACTCATCAGTGAAATTGCAAGTAGTTTTACCAAATATACCGTGGAAGTATACACCATTTATCCACTGACTTCATTATATCTATCGTTAAAGTTAGTTTTGCTATCATGTCAACGTTTTTAATACAATCAACAAAAATAACAATAGGGAACAAATACTACATGTAAAAAAAAAATACTTATCGGTGTAAACATATACCGTGTAGAGACTACTACCAAAATATGAGGGGTTTATTCCACTAATCTCCATTGATAGTCCCCATTAATGGGGGTTTGTGAACTCGTTGTAAAATTTTGTCCACAAATCCCCATTATCAACTCGATTGGCATTCAATGGGGATTTGTGGACAAAATTTTACGAGTTCACAAATCCCCATTAATGGGGAGTATCAATGGGGATTAGTGGAATAACCCAATATGAGCCATCCAATGTGTAAAAAAAAGTCAGCTGTTCCGTACAAAATATACAGCTGGCAATCAAATAATGTATGAAACATTTTTGTTTTCTTAAGTAAATACATATTAACAATTCCTCGGAGGGTTCAGGTGCGACTCGAACCCACAACCTTCCACAATTCGGGTGGCTGTACTACCAATTATACTAACCGAACGCCTTACTAAGCCGACGAATTTCGTAAGTGCTTAACTCGCCAGTTTTTTTTTCGCTCATTGGATGGTCATATTTTGGCAGTGAAGTCTTTACACGGTATATGTTTAAACACTTAAGTATTATTGCAAATTTTTCTTACACCTTGTATATGGACGATGAAGAAAAACCAGTAAAGTCATACCGTAAGATTTTCATTGTAAGCATTCGGTATACGGTTTGGATACTTAGCTCCCGTCTTTGTAGTAACATAAGCTTTCAAAATTGTATAATATTCTTTAATGCATCAAGAAAGTCATGAAATTAATTGATGGCGCCACTGCTGCTTACGTCATAGAGTATGGTAGCCCCATTGGTTAATACTATGGAACTCCGTAGTTCCTCAAGAATTTTCACGACTTTATTGACAGATATAACACATTGAATGCCAACTACGCAATATTTTTTTATATTTTACGACAGACAAGCATTTGACCTCGATCAGACCTGATTTCAAGTGAAGATGAGGTCTAAGTATGGGCCATGCTTGCCCGTGAAAAGCCTATTCACTCTTCCCTTAACCTCGTAAGGCCCAGACAGCAGAGGTACAACTGAAAATCAATGAGGGAAAAATCCGGTAGATGGCGTTAGAAGACGCCTGGTCCAACTATACTCTGATTTTGAAACATGTAGAGTAAACTGACAGACGCAAATTAAATAAATAAATAATAAAATAAATAATTCACACAACATCTCATACATGTCAAGTGCAAATGTCAAGTTTCTATACATTTTGACATTTTGCATCTGTCAAATTGAGTCTGAGATCTGTCAGTTTACTCCACTTGATTAAAAATCAGAGTATACGAATGGATTGGTTACATTTTGACGTTATCATGTCAAATTATGAAGTTATGTTATGAAACAACCAATGTCGTTAAAGTTGGACCAGGCGTCTACGTAACGCCATCTATCGAATGTTTAATTTGCAAAAACAGTCATTGTTTTCGCCCTTTAAAGGGCTTTTGGGTCTTACGACGTTAAAGAGGTCCAGGTTATATGTATTATTCAAGAAATACATCGGCGGGTAAAAAGTTCTATACCTTATAATATTCTCTGGTTTTTAATCATGTGTAGTAAACGGACAGACGCAAATGTCAAGTTTCTATACATTTTGACATTTTGCATCTGTCAAATTGAGTGATAATGTTTTTTTTGTTAATGGCCGTATTGTGTTCACGAACATTAATTTGCCAATGTCAAGTGTAGGTTGTAAAGTGTAGTCAACAGTCGAAGGCAGTCGAAGTCACGTCAACTCAATTAAACGCCGGTGTTTAGCGTTTTCATGTCCTAAGTATCTGTTAGACAATTTTTAACAAAGCCGTAGGTTTTAAGACTCTCTTAGGTCAAAGCAAGTTGTTCACGTGACACTCACTCGAACACAATAGCAGTGTTAAAAACGACACAATTCAAGAGTCCTATATTAATATCACCCTGCGGCACTTCACTGCACAAAGTAACACCAAATTTGTACACTACAAAACCACTAGATACTAATTAAAATCTATGGATTGCATCAGCCGATGCGGCTTGTTTCACAGTTACCCCACAGAATCGAGTGATAATGTATGGGGATGACACATTAACATCTGTCAGTTTACTTTACACGATTATGAATCAGAGTATACGTAACGCTATCGAATATTTAATTTGCTTTGTTAACCTTATATACTTACAATATTGCGTAGTTAAGTTAAATCAACAAAACAAACTCACACACGTTGACACCGCAAATCAGCCCTTTAAACAAGTCCAGAACACCCTTACAATCTCACGCAATAGACGTGGTAGGCACCTCTCTCTCTCTGAGGAGCTCGGCCCTTCCGAGGATATCCCGCCTGTTGTCTCTGAGCGAGTTGTTCCTCCGGAGATCGTCTTTGATGCTGTTCTCTCGGGATTCCAGCCCTCGTCTGGGGGATGAGGTGGAGTCTCGACACTCTGAGGAGGAGCGTTTTGTGTGGGTGCCTGGGGGGAAAAAGGTGATTTAATTTATTGTGAGATACTCGTAGGTGGCTCGGAATCTCCTTGCGTGATCGTGTCAGAAATGATGAGATCCGCAGGAGATTTAAGGTCGCGGACATAGCCCAAAGAATTCGCTACTTGACAGATTTTTGAAATATATTTTATAATATCTATAGTGTTATTTTAAACCCGCCTACAATTATATTTTTTTCAAAAAAGATTTATTTGATAAGAATACATGTTTTTTTTATCTTTTGGTTTGAATTCGCGCTAAAACACTGTGTCACCGTGACATCTCCATGATAAGATGTCACAACTCAATATTTGAGCGATTTTTCTCCACTTTTGACGTTGACCTTGACGTTTGTTTATTGACACTTGGTCTGTGTTTATTGAGCTTGACGTCATACGAAGATTAACCATGGCCGTCACTTGTCGATACAGATAAAAGAAAACTGAGATTATATTCCAAAAATAAAATATTAATAAATTGTTTTAATGCAAAAAACATATTGGATGATAAATGTTTACTTATAAGCTCCCATATAAAAAAATATATATTTTATTTCTACAACTGTCAAATAGCGAATTGCGTGGCTCAAGTTGAGTGCAGGCCACATTACGAGAAGGACAGACGGGCGTTTTGGTCGAAAGTTTTTCGAGGAATTTTCTCCCGCGAAACTCAGTCTTGTGGAATAGTTTAACTGCGGTAGTATTTCCTGACGGCTATGACTTAGGGACCTTTATAAACAGTATAGATGTGTGGTGGTCACCTACCGTTCAAGAATGAAGAAGAAGAATTCTTAAAAGTTAAACTTTATAAATGGTGTAGAAGTTCACTTACCGGAGCTGGTAAAATGTATTTCTTCTTCTTTTTTATTTGTCTTTTAGTTTGCCAATCTGTCCAATTATTTTGTTTTTTTTTTGTTTTGTGCCACTAACGCTACTTATCTATCTATCTAACTCACCAGGCAGGGTCGTGGGTCGCGGCCGCAGCTCATGATCTCGTGGTCGAGGGAGGCGGAGGCCGCTCGGCGTACTACGTGTGTGGTCACTCACCCGGCAGGGTCGTGGTCGCGGCCGGCACTCATGATTCTCGTGGTCGAGGGAGGCGGAGGCCGGCTCGGGCGGTACTACGTGTGTGGTCACTCACCCTGCAGGTCGTTGGTCGCGGCCAGCAGCTCATGAGCTCGTGTCGAGGGAGGGCGAGGCCGGCTCGGCGGTACTACGTGTTGTGGTCAATCACCCGGCAGGGTCGTGGTCGCGGCCGCAGCTCATGATCTCGTGGTCGAGGGGAGGCGGAGGCCGGCCTCGGCGGTACTACGTGGTGTGGTCCATCACCCGCAGGTCGTGGTCGCGGCCGCAGCTCATGATCTCGTGGTCGAGGGAGGCGGAGGCCGGCTCGGCGGTACTACGTGTTGGTCACTCACCCGGCAGGTCGTGGTCGCGGCCGCAGCTCATGATCTCGTGGTCGAGGAGGCGGAGGCCGGCTCGGCGGTACTACGTGTGTGGTCACTCACCCGGCAGGTCGTGGTCGCGGCCGCAGCTCATGATCTCGTGGTCGAGGGAGGCGGAGGCCGGCTCGGCGGTACTACGTGTGTGGTCACTCACCCGGCAGGTCGTGGTCGCGGCCGCAGCTCATGATCTCGTGGTCGAGGGAGGCGGAGGCCGGCTCGGCGGTACTACGTGTGTGGTCACTCACCCGGCAGGTCGTGGTCGCGGCCGCAGCTCATGATCTCGTGGTCGAGGGAGGCGGAGGCCGGCTCGGCGGTACTACGTGTGTGGTCACTCACCCGCAGGTCGTGGTCGCGGCCGCAGCTCATGATCTCGTGTCGAGGGAGGCGGAGGCCGGCTCGGCGGTACTACTGTGTGTGGTTCACTCACCGGAGGTCGTGGTCGCGGCCCGCAGCTCATGATCTCGTGGTCGAGGGAGGCGGAGGCCGGCTCGGCGGTACTACGTGTGTGGTCACTCACCCGGCAGGTCGTGGTCGCGGCCGCAGCTCATGATCTCGTGGTCGAGGGAGGCGGAGGCCGGCTCGGCGGCGCGCCGGCGGACACTTTGCTGCAATCACACGACTGGCATTACGTCTATTGATGTGGCGCTTCTGCGTTAGACCCTGTATACTACGCCATTGGAAATAGTTTGACTACCCTATACAGGGTGTATCTGTAAAAATTTACATCCCTTTAACGAAGTGTTCTACCAACCTTCTGAACAACATTTGTTCTACGACTTTTGAAAATTCGCATTAAAAATTTTCATCTTTCCATACAAAGTCGGTCACGTGACTTGGCAACTTTGACGGGAAAGATGAAATATTTTTATGCGAATTTTCAAAATGATCATTGAGAGAGTATAATAGCTATTTACCTTGTAACCACTGGATCCACTCGTCACAGACGAACTCGAGCCTAGCGGATGAGTGCCATTCTGAAAACAGAAATATTAATTATTTCTCAGATTTTTTAACCAAAAATTAATAGACCTAACTAATATTATAAATGCGAAAGTAACTCTGTCTGCCTGTCTGTCTGTTACTCTTTCACGCCAAAACTACTGAACGGATTTAAATGAAATTTGGTATACAGATGATCTAGACTCTGAGAAAGAACTTAGGTTACTTTCGTGTCTATGGTTCGTGTCTATGGTTTATGTCTATGTTTCGTGTCTATGGTTTGTATCTATGGTTTGTGTCCATATTCGTGTCTATGGTTTGGGTCTATGGTTCGTGTCTAGGATTCGTGTCTATGGTTAGTGTCTATAATTAGTGTCTATGGTTAGTGTCTATGGTTTGTGCCCATGGTTTGTGTTTATGATTTGTGTCAATATTAGTGTCTATGGTTTGTGGGTATGGTTCGTGTCTATGGTCACCTGGTCCAGTTGGTCTATGGACGTGTGGCTGGTGGGACTCTTGACGGTGTCGAACACTGACGAGTCGCTGTCATGGTCAGACTGCTGATGAGGTGTCTCCGGACTGTCTGGAATCTCTCCGGCCGCTGTCAAATATAAATAACAAATGAAATTGTTTTAAAAGCATTAAAATAGATAAAAATCTACGTCAGATACGTCACTGTCAAATCTGTTAAAGTCACTTATGTCATTTTCAAATAACGTTTTCCGGTTTCGCCAACCTTTCTGGCATTATTTTTCTTATTATGCAGACTAAACTGTCAAGTTTCCATACATTGTTAAAATGTTGTAGGTAGATACCAAATGTTATTAACACCTGAAGTGTTACAAGCGCAATACCATCTTTGAAATCTAAAATAACGGATGGTTAATCTTTTATTAAAGCGTCTTGTATTTACGTGAGAAAAAGAAAATAAAATATGTTTTTTTATTATAGAATCAAAACTAGGGGAACCGAGACAGTGATTGCCCCAGGGTACAGTGATTGCCAGGCTTGAGGTTAACGTAGATTTTAACTTATTTTTAAATTTTTAAAGGAGCCCCTGGAGTTGCAGGTGTTCATGGGCGACGGTAATCGCTTAACATCAGGTGATCCGTCTGCTCGTCTGCCCCTATCCTATAAAAAAAAGGAGTAGTTTTGAATTATATCCGTTAAATAACACTAGAGTACCCTTTATCAGAATTCTAAATAAGAAATTTGTCAACATTTAAAAAAACATATAATAATGGCTGTTTTTGCACAGCCGGTGTTCGTCTCTTCAAAAAACTCGGATACACTTAGTAGTTTTAATGATTGTGTCACTTTTATTTTATTTTTTGAATGTGAAAGCTAAACAACGAGCTAGTTAAAGCTTTGATGTATCATTTGAAGCAGTTATCATGGTATAAAAACATTCCATTTAGTATTTAGAGGGGATGGGCAATCACTGAATTTTTAGAACAAATTTTAAGATTTTATAATATGATGGTGATTGACTCACCATGCGGATGTATATTCCTCCTCTGCGCGCGCGGCGACGGCGGATGTAGGGCCGGGGCTCGGCCCGCGCCGGGGGCTCTACAGACCGCGGCTTGGACGACTTCGCAGACGCGTCTGAAGCGGCGGATGTTGCCTAAAACAACCATAACTAACTGTTTTTTTTTCTTTTTTTTATTGGACTATAGGCCAACGCTTGACCACAATCGCACCTGATGGAAAGCGACGATGAGGTCTAGGATGACACGCGTTTGCCTAGAAGATGCCTGTTCACTCTTGCCTTAAAGATATCCAAGTTATAGTGGTCGGGAAAAACAGACCTCGGCAGGGAGTCCCACTCCTTAGCTGTTGTTATACTGATAACATATTACTATAGTTCACACTCTTAATTTAAATTTAAAACTTATGAGGATGGTCACGCTCATTCAATCTTCTGAGGTGGTGGCGCTATGTGGCGGGCTTTCATGTAGTACAGTAAGGAAAAAAAATTCGATTCCCCATACAAAATGTCCAAGTCACGTGACCGACTTTGTATGGAAAGATGTAATTTAATTATGCGAATTTTCAAAAGTCATAGAACAAATGTTGTTCAGAACGGTTGGTAGAACACGTGGTCAAAGAGATGTAAATGTTCACAGATACATGCAATCGAAGAATGCATCACTGCTCTCTAGCCCTATAGATGGCGCTGTTTACAATGCTATTGGTAGAGAGTCTATTAGAAACATTATAATGGCGGCGTGAAATAGATGGCGCTGTAAACAAGTTTTACGCTGTTTTACATAATGTAAGACCTAACCATGTAACATATACAAATACTTCATATAAACGGGACTAAACGCGACGAAAATTAATAAGTACATTCTAGCACTTACTGCTTGACGTTTCGACTGCGTTAGAGTTCGCTTGTGACCACGGCTGTTGTAACGCAGTCGAAACGTCAAGCAGTAAGTGCTAGAATGTACTTATTAATTTTCGTCGCGTTTAGTCCCGTTTATATGAAGTATTTGTATAATGCAACGCGAAAGTTTAAAAACATATTATCATGTAACATATATCTTTTATTTTCCACATACCTGACAGCAAAGTGAATGTGATAGCATACAGGTACTCCTTCCCGTTCTCCCCCGGGGCCTTGGTGATGGTCGCGATGTCGACCTGGAAGCGCACGTGTCGCTGGAACATGGCGGGCGCGTTGGATCCACGCTTGTATTCCACTCGGAACGACATCGGGCTTAGGACGCTGTGGGAGAGCTCTGCTATCTGTAACAAAAAGGTATGATTAAAACTATCATGACTTACGGTGCAGAGACGTGGACACTCATCATCATCAGCCTGTTGCAGTCCACTGCTGGACATTGGCCTCTCCAAATGCTCGCCACTTTGATCGATTTTCGGCTACTCGCATCCAGCTCCAGCCAGCCCTCTTGCGCAGATCGTCACTCCATCTGGCTTGAGGCCGTCCTACACTACGTTTACCAAGGCGCGGTCTCCACTCTAGAACTCGTTTACCCCAACGGTTGTCAGTTCTGCGGCAGATATGGCCAGCCCACTGCCACTTCAGCTTGCTAATCCGGTGAGCTATGTCGATAACTTTGGTTCTCTGCCGGATCACCTCGTTTCGGATTCGATCACGCAGAGAAACGCCGACCATAGCTTTTCCGTAGACCGCTGAGCGACTTTAAACTAGTGGACACTCACGGCTGGACTAATCCACCGGTTCAAAGTCGCTCAAAGAGCTATGGAAAGTATGCTCGGAGTATCTTTGAAGGACCGCATCAGAAATGATGTAATTAGACAGAGAACCAGAGTCACCGACATAGCCCACCAAATCAGCGATAAATTAGTTTTTAAAATTATCGAAAAATAATTATTTTTCACCCCCCCTCCCATACAGCGAAAAGTTCATTCGAAAAAAAGTAATTCCACTTACCCCATCGTGTGGGGTATCGTTAAAAAGGTATCTTTAAATACAACAATAATTGCCTTGAAAGCATGTGGATCGAACCCCCCAGTCTCGAGATATATCAATACAAAGTTAAAATTAGAGCGTCCCCCCCCCCCCCCTTAACTTTTGAAATACTATTACAATAATTCTGAAAAAAATGTGCTGTATATCTCCAAGTACTTTCAACGAAAACTATAGCGGATTCTGTATCATACATAGTTTTTTATACAACTCGACCAACTTACGACGTGCAGTTGCCCTAACTAAATGGTAATGTATGGAAATAACTACCTACAAACTATGATAATAAGGTCGGCCCATCTCATGGCTACGGAACCCTTTCATGTACGTGTCCGACACGCTCTTGGCCGGTTTTTTTATGAGTAAAATTATTAAATAAACGATTACTTACACTAAGAAACGCATGTATAAGGTCCGCCTTGACCGTGGCCAAGGGCTTTCCCTTCACTAAAGCGGTGAAGGTCTCCTCCTTGTCCGCTGAGAGGAGGAGCGATCCGAACCAGGAGCGCTTCGTCAGCTCGGGAGATGATTCCGGAGTTAGGTGGACCTCTTCTGATGACGCTGGGAAAGGATATTGTGACATATTATTTAAAAGATTTTATTAAATTCTTGATAAGTGTTTTTACAGTGTGAGGGAATATCAAATTAACAGTGTAATATAAAATATATAATTGAATTCGTTAGAATGTCTATTAAAAATATATACCTATTTAACCTATGTAATATGATGAATGAATGATTATTATCAACCCTGTGTTAGTATCCTTGACATCTCTAATGTAATTGATTGTAATGTATAAGATATTTACACATCGGTACCTAATCCCGGTAGGATGTAATTGATACCTTGTAAACTGTAATGTCAACCCATTTAACATTCGTTCTGTAAATAAAGTATTTTGTATTTGTATTTGTAAAAAAATGGAAACAAGATCACATACATTGTCCTGGTCCTAAACTAAGGTTTTTCCTTGTACGTACTATGGAAACCAGAAACAACGAAGGAACCACAAACACCCAGACCCAACACGAATATCTGTTTCGTCAACAAACATTTGTGATGTGTTGAAGTCAAAAATTATTTTAAGTAATAAAAGACAAATAATTAGACAATTAGGTACCTTTGACATTATGAAATGAAGTTTTATATTTAAAAGTGGTTCTTTATGATTCGTGAAATGTGTTCCTCATAACAAGGATAAATGCATAATAAAAAAAAGGTATTGTCAAATCGGGCATGATACAACGGCCCGACTATAGTAGTAGTGGTTAGTTATAATAATGGTAGAAGTAACTTAACTGCTTAGTAACTTACCGCGACTCGGCAAGCGTAGTGTTGGACGCCCTGCGACAAGATGGGATGACGACATTCGAAGGCTGGCTGGAGTGAGCTGGATGAGAGTGGCCGAAAATCGGGAGCGGTGGCGTGCATTGGGGGAGACCTATGTCCAGCAGTGGACGAGCGTGGGTTGCTGATAAGCTTACCTTGCATTTTCCGCCTGTGGAACCTCGGCGAGCCAAGGAAGGAGTTTTTGATGGTGGCGAGACGAACTCGCCACGGCGCCGCCGCGCCCCCCGCGGCCCCCGCCGCCCCCGCGCACGCGCCCCCGCTCACACCTGGAATCATCATCATCATCATCATCAAGAAAAAAATAATTTAAGTTTATAACAAACTAGTTCCGCCCACACTTCGTTTCGGCATAGTAGTACATAGTTCTTATTTTTGGTATTCTCTATGTGCGAAGTGGGTGGTGGGGAACGGCAAATCGATCGTAGCGCACGACATGACAGAAATGTGAATTAATTCTGGGCTGTCATGTGTCAAATTGCTTTATTTTCATAACTTCCGTTATAATTTTAAGTAAAAACGTAAATATTTGCGATATGGGTCATAGTACATGCTGTGTCGTAAATTGTAAAAACAATGGGAAAAACAGTTCGTGCAAGTTTTATTCGTTTCCAACATCAAAGTGGACATTACATCTATATTTTTCACGAGGAAGAAAATCGCTAGGTATAATATACATACTCACTTTTTACACAATTTTTTTCAATTTCGTTGAAAAATTAGTCGAAAATTAATATCACAAAGATATCTTATCATCCAGTTGACATGATTTGACAGATGACAAGTCCTGAATAGTTGCGGCAACTGTCATCGCGCACACAACGAATAGCAATATTTTTTTTACCGTTTCTTTAAAACGCAGAGTCATGGACATGTGTATTCTTCCCATCCTCACATACGGCGCCCAAACATGGTCTTTGACCGCTCGCCAAAAATCCGCCCTCGAAGTCTGCCAAAGAGCTATGGAGCGCAGCATGCTTGGAGTAAGTCTTACAGACCGCATTAAGAATACTACATTGCGCTCCAGAACTCAAATCACGGACGTTACCAAAAGAGCCGCTCAACTGAAGTGGGACTGGGCTTTTTTTTTTTTATGTGATAGGTAGCAGACGAGCAGGCGGATCACCTGATGGTAAGCAATTGCCGCCGCCCATGGACACATGCAACACCAGTAGAGTCACAAGTGCGCTGCTAACCTTTTATCCCCTTCCCCCCGATGGGCCTCCGGTACCCTCACTCACTCGGCGAAACACAGCACATGAGCTGCTTCACGCCGGTTTTCTGTAAGGCAGTGGTATCACTCCGGTCGAGCCGGCCCATTCATGCCGAAGCATGGCTCTCCCACAATTGCTGGACTGGGCTGGACACGTCTGCCGCATGTCGGACACCTTTTGGGCCAGAACAGCCACAGAGTGGGACCCCAAAAATCGACGGCGGCCACGAGGTAGACCGAGGAGGCGATGGCGGGATGAGCTCGACACCTATTGCGCCAACTGGACCGTAGTCGCCCAGGATCGTGAAACGTGGAGGAGGGGTAGGGAGGCCTTTGCCCTGCAGTGGGACAGTATACAGGCTGATACTACTTACACATAACTATGTATATACCTGTAATAGTTCCCAGGTTGGGGAACAAGGAGGGCTGCGCGGGCGATTGCGTCGTACTGGGCGGGCCCGGTAGTGACGATCTTTCTCTCACTGGAAAATAGATATAATATAATATTTCCCTACATCACATACATTGATCTGACTCTGAGATAGGTAGCTCAAGCACCTGTGTTACAGATATCAGAACCAACAGTGGGATTACAAATATATATCTACATATAATACTTTTCTTTTGTAAATACATACTTATAATACATAGAAGACACCCAGACCAATACAAACAGACATGTTCATACACACAAATGTTTGTACTGTGCGGGGATCGAACCCGCAACCCTTGGCCCAGACGCAGCATTCACTACCACTGAACCAACCAAAGATAGATAGATTCTTTATTGCACTGAAACGGAATACATGAGTGAAACAATAGCAATAAACAGTACAATAAGGCGGTTTTATCGAGTTAGATAGCCTTAGAAAAAGGAAGGCATTAATACCTTGACGCAGCGGCGTAGCGTGGGTGTCGGCCGCCCGGGGCGGAAGACAATTTTGCCGCCCTCTTATTCAGATATTTAAATTTAATGTATACTATACATTACATAACATACATTTAAATAAAAAAGTTTATACATTGATACATTTTTATAACAGGTACACTCAAGAACGCGTCAACCTATACACTTTGGACTTTGCACCATTCTTATTAACAAACGCATTTAAGATCGAAACTTGAACTGCGAGTGTATAGCTTGATGTGAGCTCGACTGTACAATACCTATCACCGCAGATTAGGTACAGCTGTCGATCGCCAGATTGACAAAATTAAATAATTGGAGAGTTGAATATAAAACGCAAATATTTTTGTATGAAAACTATGTGAAATGTTGCGTTTAGACAACTACTTTCTTAATAAATGTTGCTTTAAATTTCGGGCGGTAAAAAGTCCTGCCTTCTGGGGGAAGCCGCTGGTAGTAAGTTTAGGGGCGGAAAAATAAAGGCTTATTAATTTTATTACCTCTATGCGACTGCGAGGGACTATGCGGCCGGACGGCTACGGACGAGCCCATGATGGGGGATTCGTTTATTATTATCACTGCCTCCCCTGGTTCGCCGCCTAAAAGGAATTACAAGTTATGTTTTATGCAGGGTTTATCTGTAAACATTGTTAGATTTGACTTTAGATTTATTTATTTTCATAGGCATACACAACAGGTGACAATCCGTTAATCACAAGCTTAGATACAGTAATCTTAAGTGCTAGATTGTAACTTAAAAACGTGTACACACAGCATTACAATTACATTACACAAAAAGGAAGTAATTTCTACTTATAAAAATTAAAGTAAAGTATCAGCCTATATACTGTCCCACTGCAGGGCAAAGGCCTCCAACATGGAAATCAAGACTATACTCTAAACTGGAATTCAAGACCAAAAAATCTACGACAGATACGTCACTGTCAAATAATACGGTAATTTTGATTCTATAATTTAAAAAAAATATATTTACTTTCTTTCACGTAAATACAAGACACTTTAATAAAAACTTGACCATCCGTAATTTTAGTTTTCAAAGATGGTATTGCGCTTGTAACACTTCAGGTGTTAATAACATTTGGTATCTCTCCACAACATTTTAACCATGTATGGAAACTTGATCTGCATAATAAGAAAAATAATGCCAAAAAGGTTGGCGAAACCTAAAAACGTCACTTGAGAATGACATAAGTGACATTAACAGATTTGACAGTGACGTATCTGTCGTAGATTTTTTGGTCTTGAGTTCCAGTTTTGAGTATAGATATACTTACTAATGTTTAGACTTATCGTAGGCCCAGTGGAGTTGGCTCTCTGGTGGTGGTGCTCTCGCTCACGCACCGACGGGGAAGCTGAAACAGACGATCGTTTAGTTAGAAAGTGTTAATTAATGAAAAAATGATTTATTTTATATGATAGGTACGGCCTCGATGGCGCAGTGGCTAAGGTGTTCGCCCGAAAGGTCCCGTGTTCGATTCCCGGTCAAGTCAATTTAGGAAACTACATTTTCTAAGTTGTCTTGGGTCTGGGTGTTCTGGGTTGACGCTCCCAGATTATCGTCATCTGGTACCACTCATAGTACAGGGGTTGCCCTAGTTTGAGACCAGGTTGATTGGTGTGATTGTCTGGCGCATTTATTTATCTATTTATTTATAGGTGGGAGACGAGTAGACGGATCATCTGATGGTAAACGATTACAACAGCAGTGGAGTCACAAGTGCGCTGCCAACCTTTTAACCCCCGTTCCCGTTTAAATGAACAGTGGAGAGCTATGCTTCGGCATGAATGGGCCGACTCGACCGAGTAATACCACGACCTCACAGAAAACCGGCGTGAAGCAGTGCATGCGCTGTGTTTCGTTAACGAGGGTACCGGAAGCCCAATCCAGGGGAAAGGGGGTTAAAGGTAAGCGCAATTGGGTATTTGACTAATCTCGATATAGTAAAAAATATTGATACTCTATCAAAATATTGGTAAATAAGAACCAATGGCATTTGATATAGCTACCAAACAAAATTTACTAGACGCGCATACAGAAGTTTGAGTTGTGACGTCACAATTCAATAGCCATTTGTATAGAGCGTTTTTGGGCTTGCCCAGAATATGTGCACTTAAAGTTGTGATATCTCAGGTAATTCAAATGAGAATCAAATGATTTTTTAAACTATGTTTCATAAATTGAGGCGTCTTTTGATTAAAAACATAAAAAAATTTTAGTCAAATACCCAATTGTGACACCATTGGTGTTGCAGGTGTCCATGGGCGGCGGTAATCGCTTACCGTCGGGTGATCCGTCGGCTCGTTTGCCACCTTATATGATAAAAAAACGAAACCTCACTTACCTAGTGGAGACCCCGGAGTGGCCGGCGTGCCTCCTAAAGATGACACCCGGTGTGGTGTGTGACCTGCTATGTTAGAAGAAAAACCATTAGTATACGATCAATAAATAAAAACATTCGACAGCGTCTTACAATTTAGCGACTTCTGCACTAAGCATGAATGCTTGTGTCGCAGGAGTCAGGTGACATTTACTTAATATTGTTACTGATACCGGGGTCAGACCAAAAATTTTACTTGTTATTCTATATTACAGTCAGTAAGAAATTAAATCAAAATTACACTCTAAAACGAATTGAAGTAAGATTAAACAAGACTAAAATAAATTAAACAAATAAATTCATCTAAAGATATCATCAAGACTAAGTTAAATATTATTTTAAGTGCATTATTTAACATGATAAATAAAGTAGTTCAGACACAAAATCTCTTTATAATTAAATATCTATATTTTTTCAGACGCTACAAGACAACACAATCATTTATACAGGGTGTATTGAATATTTACATCCCTTTAACCACGTGTTCTACCAACCATTTTGAACAACATTTGTTCTATGACTTTTGAAAATTAGCATTAAAAAATGCTACTTTTCATACTAAGTCGGTCACGTGACTTGGTGATTTTGTATGGGGAGTCGAAAAAATATTCGACCAATTTTCAAAACTCGTAGAACAAATGTTGTTCAGAATGGTTGGTAGAACACGTGGTTAAAGGGTTATAAATGTTCACAGATACACTCTGTATATAAATATAGGTTCGGGAAGTTCGTTTAAACTTACTTGCCGGACTTGTACAACAAACATACCAACACATGAAGTTTGTTTAAACTAGTAGGTACCACTAGACTTGCAGACTTACACAACAATTAAATGAACTTACCAACACGAAGTTCGTTTAATACTCACATAACAAACTTACACAACAAACAAACGTACTTATCCACTTGACGGACTCACACAACAATGAAACGACCAAACCCACATGAAGTTCGTTTAACGTCGTAAGACTCAGAAACCTTTTAAAAGGCAAAACCAATTGATTTTTATCCCCGCACAAATACAAATGTATGTTGATGAAACATTTGTGTTGGGTCTGGGTGTAAGTGGTTCTTTCGTTGTTTCTAGTTTCCATAGCACAAGGGAAGCACAGGACAATGTAAGTGATATTGTCTCAATTTATTTATAACCAGCTGACCCGGCGAACTCCATATCGCATTTTTTCTCATCTTTCAAACCTTCGCTGGACTTCCACAAATAATTCAAGAGGAAAATTTGCCAAATCAGTTCAGCAGTTCTCGAGATATAAGCAGTCTAACGAACAACAATTAATTTTTATTTAAATAGATTCATTAGTAAATAAATAAATCTATAGTGTGGCCCGCCCTCACTTTGCTTCGGGACACGGTCAGTCATTCCAAACTGAAGCGATAGATGGCGCTAGGTGTCGGTTACATCGGGCTAGCGTTTCGTATTTTCGGTTTACATAAGGGGCTACATAAAAAAAAAACCTTACCTTCATTGTGGCTTTGCCAGGTCCCTGGGAGACGGTACAATGTGATACTAAGGTGAACATTAATTCATACCTTTATCTAAGTCTGTAATGTTTTAGAAACACGATTTGGCGAGTTTGGTTCGATAGTTTTTCGATTTGAAAATACCTCTAAAAATTACGTTTTCTCCAGATATTTACTGAGCGAGATTACCAATTCAATCGGAAATTCCTTTAATTAGTAGATATTATAAATACTGATGTCTGGTATGTGTTAGAATTTTGTTATTCAGCCTAGTTTTTTTATAAATACGTAATTAATTTTTCGTGATTTTGTCGACATCTTTGAGCAACGTGATAGAATCTGGGTGCAACGTATTCACGACTTTATTGACATGACCATTGAGTATAATTGTGTAGCCGTGTTCTCACCTGCTCAGTGCTGCGACAGCTCTCTTAGACGACGGACCTATGCCAGTTGCGAGCAAACTGAAGTATGTCATTATTAGTCAGAAAAACGAAATCTGCAAAAGAACAAAGACCAACATTGGAGTCGCTACGTGACTCAATTTTTGATAAGACTTTATCAGCGCCATATCATCAGCATACATCAGCACTTAACGAGGCTGTTCATGGATTTTCGATGTTGTCTGTCAGAAGAACGTAGAACCTTCGTGCACTTCGACAGTATAGGAGCAAAGTTAATTGTCACAACAGCGGTCAAAATTACAGAATTGGAATCGTGATTTCAATTGACGTTATCAGACGCAAAGAATATATTGACGTTATCAGGGACATCGCACCTCTCAACAACCTACCCGTTCAGATCACCTTGCCGTTCGAACTCCTGCGACAATAGCATGCTACAGAGGAATCCAAGGAGTTAATCTCACGAAGTTTCAATATTAGTTGGGATATTTTATCGCCTCTCATTTTTTACCTTTTTAAATTTTAAGTAGGTATGTTGCGTCTCCGTGGTATCCTAATTCGTTTCTGATGACGTGTGTTGACCGTGCCACAGTAAATATAGCTAAAATAGTATCGAAAGTCGGCCTTTTTGGTGAGAACGATTAGAGTTGTCCTTTTATGGCTCAATTCGATTATAGATTTATTTTCATAGAAATTTTAATCGTTAGTTTCACATTGAATGGCAATCACATTAAACAACCGAATCTTGTAATAATATAAATAAATGGAATAACCGAAGCTTGTGAGATATATTGTGTGATTGCCAAATCAATAAATGAATAACCGACTTGGCGAAACATGGATCTCACCACTTTTTACGGTAGTTGGGAGACTTGGTTTTTTTGTCAAGTATTGTTTTTGATGGGATACATATATTAGCGGTCCGGTCGGTCGGCAGCGCACTTGCGACTCCTCTGGTGTTGCGGGGATCCATGGGCGGCGGTAATCGCTTACCATCAGGTGATCCGTCTGTTCGTCTGCCCCCTATCTCATAAAAAAGACAATTTTAACGAAAGCTTCAATACTGAGAGCGCGTCTAGCTCACATATTTTTATTAAAACGCAGCTTTTTTTTTGTCAGTCGTGCGAGTATAGACGCAAATAGTGTGCGAGCGAGAAGTGAATAGTTTCGCCGTTTTAATTTCTAATCCCAATGTTTATCCGCACGGGTAGTAATGGCTACTGTGCAACACATTTTTTCCTCCTGCTTTGACGCCAGATACTCAAACACTATACAAGCACACCAATACACCATCTCTCACAATTATATACTTTAGCTTGCTCAGTAGTGTTATTGTCATGGCAGATCTCATCCATACTTTGATTTTGTTCAGTATTAATGAATAATAACATTGTTTTATCATTGCCCAAGAGGTACAGACCGATACGTGGCAAAATGTGGTCGGGGTGTGGCCGGAATGGGTGTGGCTGTCAAGTTCACTGTCGCTCATGTCACAGATATGCTATCGTTTTCACGATTTAGCGTAATTTAGCTCTTTGGGGTATTTGACTATATTATTTTATGTAAACACATATCAAAAGATGCCTCAATTTAAGAAACATTGTTGAAAGAATCACTTGATTCTCATTTGAATTAGCTGAGATATCACAACTTTGAGAGCACATATTTTGGGCAATTCCAAAAACGCTCTGTACAAATGTCTATTGAAGTGTGACGTCACAACTCAAACTTCTGTGTAAATTTTGTTTGGGTTTTATAATAAAAGTTGGTGGAAAATGTACGGGTAGTTCAATGATATAATTCTTTTTTTTTAAATTAATTCTTTAAAAATGGACTTGCCCATGAATGGTTCCTTTTTACCAATATTTTGATAAAGTTTAATGTATAGAGACTAATCTCTATACATTAAACTTAACTTAATAATAGGGTATTTGACTAATCAAATACCCTATTATTTTATTTTTCAATTTTAGTCAAATATCCTATCATTTTATTTTTTATTTATCGTTCATCGATTCGAATCTCATTTTGTAGTCCGCAACATGGGTCCGCAATGACTTCACTAAGTATGCGGCACCCATCAAGAAAGTATGTAATTTATGAAGTAGGCAAGTTTGAAAAAATAATGCTATATTTCATAGACTTTCACTAAGCTGGGCGGTACCGATTCAGAAAGTACGTAATTTGTGAAGTAAATAATTTCGAAAAAAGAATACGATATTTCATAGACGTCGGTCGTGTATACCACAGACACAATGTCCTTACTGCTTTATTTACTGTGACCGCGCATGCGAAAGTGCTATTTGACGCGAATCAAGTGACAAAGTTACGAGTGTTGCATGAGGTGTGCGGGGGGAATGGGCGGAGTCTCTTCAAATCAAATAAATCGTTGTAGGGCCTTAAAGCCTGATCGTTGTCTATAGAAGTTGTCTCTTTATAAATAGTATAGATTGTGTCTGTTGTCTGGGTCTTACGACGTTAATACTCAACACTTACACAACAATCAAACGAACTTACCCACACGAAGTTCGTTTAATACTCACTTGGCGGGCTGGCCGGTAGCTGCGGGGAGCTGCGGCCTTCCCCGCGGCGGCCCGACGCGGACCTGCTGCGGGCAAACCTGCCCTCAATATTGTACTCATTACAAATAAACTACGAGTATGATAATGGTGATAGACAAATTGTGTGTAAAAATACAAGGTGAATTTTCAATCACCATCCTTTTAGGAAAACATTGTAATAAACATTTTGGCGATTAAAAAGAGTAACTGGCGAGTTTCTTGCCGGATCTTCTCGTCAGAATCAACTTTCCGATACCGGTGGTAGAATCGCATTATGTCTATTTATTTTTTAGTATATCTTATGTATCAAGATATATATTTAATTTCATTTAAATCATATACATTATCTTTAAATAGTTTTAAATATTTTCTTTATGTATGACGATTTGTAAGTGTACAAGCCTATGCAAATAAAGAATATTTGACTTTGACTTTTAAGATCGACTCAGAATCTGTAAGTGTACAACTCTCTCCAAGAAACATTAGTCGAAATACGACAATTTTTTTTAACTTCCCATACTATTCAATCGCGTGATCAGTCTGGTTTGTATGAAAAGTAAAAATAAAATTGACACAATTCGACCCATGCACAAAAGAATTACACACAGAAAGTAGGCTGCCCACTAAGAGCTAAAAACGTGTCATGTACTCACGCATGCGCACTAACGGAAAAATACGCCTTTTCGACCACATTAATGTAGCTACACGTAGCCTATGACATAAGATTGTCAAACTGTCGAGGTCTGTGGTAGAGGCCGCGCGCTTATGTACTCATGCCGGGCAACAACCCTAGCATATGTCAACGAACTCTTCTAAATTCAAAATCAGGCTGAGTCTACCTTCTGTGTGTAATTATTTTGTGACCCATGTTCTAGGAGAAAGCTGTTCATTTACAGGTTCTAAGTCGAGCTTAAAAATTTGGATAGTGTTTAAAATTCACTTTGTATTTAAGTTTTTTTGTGTACAGCACACGTCAAGGTATACATCATTGTCAAATTTCTTCAATCGACTCTCATCTTACTGTCATACACATTAGGTTGAATATCAATTGAGGAAATTTGACAGGTTGTGGTAAACTGATGTGTGGCCGTACATCATGCTTTTTAAACCGTGTTTTAATCTTTACTCATATTAAAAATCTGTAGCCAAATGACAAAGTAATTATACTTTGTAAACCACGTTGAGATTTTTGTGAAAAATTAAAAAAAAATTGGGGGGCTACTTAGAACTAAAACTCAAAAATGTATTTTTCATTCAACCCAAAAGTTTAATAAAAAAAATATAAACTAAATAGTTATCACGAGAGATACTACCTAAGTGGAAAAATGTAAACTTGGGTATTTGAAAAAAAGAAAAACCGACTTCAACACTACATCATCAATATATAAGACTAGCGGCCGCCCGCGACTTCGTCCGCGTGGAAAAGTAACTTAGCCTATAGCCTTCCTCGATAAATGGACTATCCAACAAAAAAAGAATTATTCAAATCGCACCAGTAGTTTCGGAGATTAGCGCGTTCAAACAAACAAACAAACAAACAAACAAACAAACTCTTCAGCTTTATTATATTAGTATAGATTGAACAATTAATTTTTGGACTTTTTTGTTTTTTTTTTTCAAAAACCACTGAGTCAATTTTGATAAAATTTATGGGACCACCTTTGAATGATGGCCTACCAAACAAAAAAAGAATCATAAAATTCCATTCATAATTGACGGAGAAATCGAGTAACATACATGCAAAAAAAAACATACGGGTCGAATTGAAAACCTTCCCCGTTTTTGAAGTCGGTTAAAGCATTGCTCCCGTAAAAAAAATACCAATTCATTTTCGTAGGAACAAGACCTTAGTTCTTTTTTAATTATTTTTAATGTCTAGAGCAGGAGAATTGCTTTTGACTAAAGTGCTTTTGACAGCCGCATCTAGAATTTTAAATACATATATAATGGAATGAGTATGTCACCTGAACTGCGATCTTCTCGGCGTGATGGGCGACCCCTCGCTGATCTGGCCGAAGTGCGCCGACTGCCCGTTCACCTGTAACAGAAATGTACCAATTTATACAAAAAACAAATGAGTAATTTTTATTTTTGGTACAGCAATTCTTTGCAATTTATTCTTAAGTAAATATAGCACTTAAAAAAATCCTCGGAGGGTTCAGGTGGGACTCGAACCCACAACCTTCCACAGTCCATTCGTCGGCTTAGTAAGGGGTTAGGCTAGTATAATTGGTAGTACAGCCACCCGGACTGTGGAAGGTTGTGGGTTCGAGTCCCACCTGAACCCTCCGAGGAATTTTTTAAGTGCTATATTTACTTAAAAACAAATGATATACCTATTTTTTATGACATAGGGGCCTGACGAACAGACTGATCACCTGATGGTAAGCGATTACCGCCGCCCATGGACACCCGCAACACCAGAGGAGTCGCAAGTGCGCTGCTGACCTTTTAAGAAGGAGCACGCTCGCTTTTTAAAGGTGTGCAGGTCGTATCGGTCCGGAAATACCGCTGGTGACAGTTCATTCCATAGTTTCATTATATTTTACATCAACTTGTTCGATACAAGCTAATGTTAACATAATAACGTCAATGAAGACGAATAGATCAACATGTCCAGGAATCTATATTATTTAAATAGTCTTGTATGTATTAAGTAAGTAACCTTTATTTATTGGGCAGGTTAGGGTCTGTTTCAAAATCCCACTAATATTATAAACATGCAAGTTTGTAAGTACATATCTAGGGATGGATGGATTGAATGATGATGAATGAATGAATGATGAAAAACCACCGAATGTATTTTAATAGATATTTACGATAATATAGCTTATATATCAGAATAACACATAAGTTACAATTTACAAAAATATATAATGGTACTCAATCGGTCTATCTTTATCTGTATATTCACCCGGCGAGTGTCGAACCGAAAGGACACAGATTAAAATCTGATTCATGATTGTTGGTTGATACATTAAAATGTATCAACCAACAAATCATGAAGCTGGGAAAAAAATATAGCTGGAAACGTCTGTAGAAGAAAAAAAAGTAGGTACTTATTTGGTCTATGTTTACCTGTGTACTGTGTACTCACCTTGTATCGAGCTTAAATGACACAGATATTAACCCTCAATAGGGCATGAGTCAACGAAATATTTCATTGGTTTTCGCTCTTATGTCTTTATAGATGAGGTTCAAAATCAGTTGGTATTTAATTCTTGTTCCTTATTAAGGGACTAGTGGCCCACCCTCATGTCGTTTCGGGACAGGAGTTCCACTGTCTGTCAATAGATGGCACTGGGCGTCGATTGCATCGCGCTTGTGTTTCGCATTTTCGGGTTGTATATAAGATTTGTCGATGTCTATCTAGACTTTATCTCTTTCTAAATAGTTATAGATTATAGATAAATTACCAATTCCATGAAGCTGGGATCAAAAATATAGCTGAAAACACCTGGAGAACAAAAAAAAAATGACACAGATTTTAATGTGTCAACCAACAAATCATGAAGCTGGGATCAGAAATTACCCGTAGAATGAAAGAAGTACTAAATCGGTATACGTTTACCTGCGTACTCACCCGGCAGGTGTCGAGGCGCTTGCGCGGCGGGTCGGCGGGCGCGGCGGGCGCGGGCGGCCGCGGCTCGTCGTCGCGCGCCGGCCGCCGTCGCTTGCGCTCCAGTAGGAGGTATATCACCGAACCGTGGTGGGTTGGTGTTTACATCAACTTGTTCGATACAAGCTAGTGTTACTACGCAATAACGCCATTGAAGACTAATAGATCAACGTGTACCTTTCATAAAGAAAGTATCAAATAGAGTGGCTAAGCGCGTATCACCGTAAGGGACAGATATCTATATAACCCATCTTTATCTGTATACTCATTCGGCAGCTGTCGAGCCTATACTCTGGTTTTAAATCATGTGTAGTAAACTGACAGATGAAAATTACAAGTTTCTATGCATTTTAACATTTTGCATTAGTAAAATTGAGTGATAATGTATGGGGATGACACATGGACATGTGGCAGTTTACTACACATGATTATGAACCAGAGTATAAATGGCACAGATTTTAATGTGTCAACCAACAAATCATAAAGCTGGGATCAAAAATATAGCTGGAAACGGCTTTAGAATAAAAAAAGGTACTTAATCTGTCTATATTTCCCTGTGTAGACCTGGTGTCAAGCTTAAATGACACAGATTTTAATGTGTCAACCAACAAATCATGAAGCTGGGATCACAAATATAGCTGAAAACACCTATCCATACTAATATTATAAATGCGAAAGTAACTCTGTCTGTCTGTCTGTCTGTTACTCTTTCACGCCAAAACTACTCAACGGATTTAAATGAAATTTGGTATACAGATAATCTAGACCCTGAGAAAGAACATAGGCTACTTTTTATTGCGAAAAGGGGGTTGTAAGGGGTTGAAAGGGGGGTAAAAAGTTACTTTTCCACGCGGACGAAGTCGCGGGCGGACGCTAGTAGAATATAAAAAGGTACTAAATCTGTGTACGTTCACCTGTATACTCACCTGGCGAGTGTCGAGCCTATTTTAACGAGTCAACTTACAATGAATTACCAATTCCATGAAGCTGGGATCAGAAATACTGCTGAAAACACCTGTAGAATGAAAAAGGTACTAAATCTGTGTACGTTTACCTGCGTACTCACCCGGCAGGTGTCGAACCTAAATAGCACAGATAGAATTACTTACCAATTTCATGAAGTCTTAATCGAAAATACTGCTGTAGACGAAAAAAGTATCTAATATGTGGAAAAAGGTACTATATTTGGTATACGTTTACCTGCGTACTCACCCGGCAGGTGTCGAGGCGCTTGCGCGGCGGGTCGGCGGGCGCCTGTTATCATACTAGGCCTAAATTTGGATGGTTATTACGCTAGTAAAAATACGAACAAAAATTACTATGGGTTACTATGGCAACTAACTTTGTTGGGCGCAACTTGAAATCAACCAATCAACAAATCATGAAACTGGGACCAAAAATATAGCTGGAAATGGCTGTAGAATAAAAAAGCTACTTAATTTGTCTATGTTTACCTGTGTAGTGTGTATTCACGGTTGTCGAGCTTAAATGTGTCAACCAACAAATGGCATACGAAGCTGTAGAAGAACAAAAAGGTACTAAATCTGTGTACATTTACCTGCGTACTCACCCGGCAGGTGTCGAGGCCCTTGCGCGGCGGGTCGGCGGGCGCGGGCGGCGCGGGCGGCCGCGGCTCGTCGTCGCGCGGCCGGCCGCCGCCGCTTGCGCTCCAGTAGGAGGTATATCACCGAACCGTGTGGGTTGGTGTTTACATACAACTTGTTTGAGACGAGCTAGTGTTGGCACGCCAATGAAGACTAATGATCGACTGTACGCCAAAGACTTTCATAAAGAAAGTATCAAATAGAAAGGCTAAGCGCGTATCACCGTAAGGACAGATAACCCGGCCAAATGAAAAATAACTACAAAATGGCGGACCGATGATAATCTTCAGTGCGGTAGCTCTGTTGATCTAATACTACGACTGAATTTGTTTGGTTATTACGCTAGTAAAAATACGAACAAAAATCGCACTTAATTACTATCATATGGGTTACTATGGCAATAGCTTTGTTGGGTGCACTTGAAATCAACAAATCATGAAGCTGGGACCAAAAAATATAGCTGGAAACACCTGTAGATAAAAAAGCTACTTAATTTGTCTATGTTTACCTGTGTAGAACCTGCGGTCGAGCTTAATGACACAGATTTTAATGTGTCAGACCAGACAAATCATGATCTGGGATCACAAATATAGCTGAAAACACCTGTAGAATGAAAAAGGTACTAAATCTGTGTACGTTTACCTGCGTACTCACCCGGCAGGTGGTCGAGGCGCTTGCGCGGCGGGTCGGCGGGCGCGGCGGGCGCGGGCGGCCGCGGCTCGTCGTCGCGCGCCGGCCGCCGCCGCTTGCGCTCCAGCAGGAGGTATATCAACGAACCGTGGTGGGTTGGTGGCTTACATCACTTGTTTGATACGAGATAGTGTTGGCACGCCATGAGACTAAAGATCGACGTACGCCAAAGACTTCATAAAGAAGTATCAAATAGAAAGGCTAAGCGGCGTATCACCGTAAGGGACAGATGTCTATACATATCATCATCATCATCATCATCAGCCCGGTAGTACCCACTGCTGAGTATAGGCCTCCCTTCCCTTTCGCCACTGTGCCCGGTCCTGAGCTGCTCGGATCCTATGTAGCCCCTCCAATTTTAGCGATGTCTATACATATAACCCGGCTAATGAAAAATAACTACAAAATGGGCGGATCGACGTTAATCTTCAGTATGGTAGCCTGTTATCTAATACTACGACTGAATTTGGTTGGTTATTACGCTGGTAAAAATACGAACTAAAATCGCACTTAATTAGGTACTATGGTAACTAGCTTTGTTGGGCGCAACTTGAAATCAACAAATCATGAAGCTGGGACCAAAAATATAGCTGGAAACGGCTGTAGAATAAAAAAAGCTACTTAATTTGTCTATGTTTACCTGTGTAGTGTGTATTCACGGCGTCGAGCTTAAATGTGTCAACCAACAAATGGCATACGAAGCTGTAGAAGAACAAAAGGTACTAAATCTGTGTACGTTTACCTGCGTACTCACCCGGCAGGTGTCGAGGCGCTTGCGCGGCGGGTCGGCGGGCGCGGCGGGCGCGGGCGGCCGCGGCTCGTCGTCGCGCGCCGGCCGCCGCCGCTTGCGCTCCAGTAGGAGGTATATCACCGAACCGTGGTGGGTTGGTGTTTACATCAACTTGTTTGAGACGAGCTAGTGTTGGCACGCCAATGAAGACTAATGATCGACGTACGCCAAAGACTTTCATAAAGAAAGTATCAAATAGAAAGGCTAAGCGCGTATCACCGTAAGGGACAGATAACCCGGCCAAATGAAAAATAACTACAAAATGGCGGACCGATGATAATCTTCAGTGCGGTAGCCTGTTATCTAATACTACGACTGAATTTGGTTGGTTATTACGCTAGTAAAAATACGAACAAAAATCGCACTTAATTACTATCATATGGGTTACTATGGCAAATAGCTTTGTTGGGTGCAACTTGAAATCAACAAATCATGAAGCTGGGACCAAAAATATAGCTGGAAACACCTGTAGAATAAAAAAGCTACTTAATTTGTCTATGTTTACCTGTGTAGACCTGCTGTCGAGCTTAAATGACACAGATTTTAATGTGTCAACCAACAAATCATGAATCTGGGATCACAAATATAGCTGAAAACACCTGTAGAATGAAAAAGGTACTAAATCTGTGTACGTTTACCTGCGTACTCACCCGGCAGGTGTCGAGGCGCTTGCGCGGCGGGTCGGCGGGCGCGGCGGGCGCGGGCGGCCGCGGCTCGTCGTCGCGCGCCGGCCGCCGCCGCTTGCGCTCCAGCAGGAGGTATATCAACGAACCGTGGTGGGTTGGTGCTTACATCAACTTGTTTGATACGAGATAGTGTTGGCACGCCAATGAAGACTAAAGATCGACGTACGCCAAAGACTTTCATAAAGAAAGTATCAAATAGAAAGGCTAAGCGCGTATCACCGTAAGGGACAGATAACCCGGCCAAATGAAAAATAACTACAAAATGGCGGACCGATGATAATCTTCAGTGCGGTAGCCTGTTATCTAATACTACGACTGAATTTGGTTGGTTATTACGCTAGTAAAAATACGAACAAAAATCGCACTTAATTACTATCATATGGGTTACTATGGCAAATAGCTTTGTTGGGTGCAACTTGAAATCAACAAATCATGAAGCTGGGACCAAAAATATAGCTGGAAACACCTGTAGAATAAAAAAGCTACTTAATTTGTCTATGTTTACCTGTGTAGACCTGCTGTCGAGCTTAAATGACACAGATTTTAATGTGTCAACCAACAAATCATGAATCTGGGATCACAAATATAGCTGAAAACACCTGTAGAATGAAAAAGGTACTAAATCTGTGTACGTTTACCTGCGTACTCACCCGGCAGGTGTCGAGGCGCTTGCGCGGCGGGTCGGCGGGCGCGGCGGGCGCGGGCGGCCGCGGCTCGTCGTCGCGCGCCGGCCGCCGCCGCTTGCGCTCCAGTAGGAGGAAGTATATCACTTTCTCCGTGTTGTGGCTGAAGGACGACACATATATTACACTATGGGGCCCGTACGTAGTTTCGAATGACGTTGTAGCGACGGTTCGTTGTGGCTGTGTATTGTAAGTTTATTGACATTAAAGATTTAACTATTATATTATTTTTGCTGCCCCTTGGCTGTTGTATTTATATAAGTTTGTTTAATGTATTTAAAATCTGTTATTGGCTGTAAGTAGTACTTATATACATTTTAAATTGTAAATTTAAGAGCTGTAGATTTTGAAAAAATAAAAATAAATAAATAAATAAATCAGGTAGCTAAGAATGGGAAATCAAAGACACAGTAGAATAGAAATTACCAAATTGTAGTTTTTCGTTGATTACTAGTTGTAGCTTATAATTCACCTTTATGGTTTTAAAGTAGCCTTCATATGATTTCAAACATTTTTCGCCAGAATGATTGTCGCCTCAGTGTCATTCGCCCTGGTGGAATTCGCTCCAAAGACTTTTCGCTCCAGCGTACCAAACTAATAGTTTTTCGCCACAACGACCCGTCGCTACAACGTCATTCGAAACTACGTACGGAACCCTTACACTATAGTTCGTGCCAGATAAACTTGCAATAGATCATTCACCCCACTTGTACTAATAATCGTCAAAATTCGCGATACAGATCGCTTTCCATACTAAACTGTCGATAAAATTACATTTGCTTAAAAGTAGCCAATGTTACTAGGTACCCGTGCGGATAAACATTGAGCAATGGCGGCGCAACTATTCACTTCTCGCTCGCACACTATTTGCGTCTATACTCGCACACGTGGGTACAGACTGCCAGCCGGCCGCCGCCGCTTGCGCTCCAGTAGGAGGAAGTATATCACTTTCTCCGTATTGTGGCTGGGGGACGACACGTTATATAAGACTATAGTTCGTGCCAGATAAACTTGCAATAGGTCATTCACCCTACTTGCCACTTGTACTAATAAGTCGTCAAAATTCGCGATACAGGAGACCTATTTTTGAATTGTCGTGTCACTAAAAAATGTGTGTGATTTTTGAATCATTCGAAAACAAGTGTTTTGCAACGAGTGGTGTAAACCACTCGTTTCCGCTAGGCGAGTGGTCGCATTTACGTCAACGTGAAACGAGTGAAAACTATACTTTGACAAGCTTGGCAATACCCTAAGCGAGTGATTTCAAAAATAGGGGAAATTTTGAATCATGCGACTTACGAGACGACGTGACTTGCAAAACGAGTAGTTTTGTTCGGACGAAGCGAAAATTCAAAAATAGGTCTCCTGATCGCTTTCCATACTAAACCGTCGATAAAATTACATTTGCCATGTTTCATAATACAGCAGAGTGGGACAGGCTTGCCGCGGTTACGCTCGCGCCCCCCACTTCCCTAAAGTGGCGGGTTAGAAAGGGGCAAAAAGTAGCCTATGTTACTCTCCATCCCTTTAACTATTACCACTTAAAAATGCCGTCAATTCGTCGCTCCGTTTTGTCGTGAAAGAAAGACAAGAATACAGACAGACACACTTTCCCATTTATAATAATAATATTAGTATGGATACAGATATCAGTCAAATACAAAGTCAAAACATTCTTTACTAGCTTTTACCCGCGACTTCGTCCGCGTGGAATAGTATTTTGGGTAGCATTTTTAATGAGGGTTTTTGCAAATGCAAAATCCGATAGATGGCGTTACGTTGACGTCAGGTTCGAGTGAATTGGTTACATTTTGACGTATCATGACAAAATTTTAAAGTTAATACATAAGTAGGTATGTATTATGAAACAACCAATGTCGTCAAAGTTGGACCTGACGCTAACGTAACGCCATCTATCGGATTTTGCATTTGCAAATTAAAACCCTCATTATTTAATCATTTCCACCCTCCCTTTTAACCCCTTAAAACGTATAATGTGTGTGTAACTATGCAATTATTTTATATGCCCAAATAAATGTGTTTTCTTTATAGCTGCCTTTCCCTGTGTACAACCATAGGGGTTGTCAGTTCTAATCTACCATCCCTCTGCTCTCCTCCTCCACTATTTGGGCAGCTGTTTCATTCGTCATAAAGTCCCAAAACCCGAGGCAAAGTGTATTGTATAATCCTAACTAATATTATAAATGCGAAAGTCACTCTGTCTGTCTGTTACTCTTTCACGCCAAAACTACTTAACGGATTTAAATCAAATTTGGTACACATATAATCTAGACCCTGAGAAAGAACATAGGCTACTTTTTATTGCGAAAAGGGGGTTGTAAGGGGTTAAAAGGGGGTAAAAATTTACTTTTCCACGCGGACGAAGTCGCGGGCGGCCGCTAGTACAATATGAAAAAAAAATGAAAATGAAAAATGCTTTATTGCTTTCCAAGTTACATACTTAGACTAGCAAAGAATGATGAATGATGACAATATATGACACTTACTGTGGACTCAAAAGCTCCTGTATCAATTTATCCCGTTGCTTGAAACATCCTAAGCTGCATATAGCCTGCAGCACGTCGGGGTCGATGGCCTCAGCGGACGGCAGCACTCTGGTCTGTACCACCTCCATCATGGGCAGTTCTTGCTCCAACTCTCCGCGACCGCCTGCCGTCACCCACGGATGCCGAGTGATTTCTGCTAGCTGGAAATTGAAACAAATTCGTACAACATCTCATACATTGTACTGACTCTGTATTTATTAGCTTGAGCACTAGTGTTACAGTTATCAGCTGTCTACTGTGAAACAGCTATTTTCAAACCTAGATTAAATCATGAGTGTTGAAATTATCAGACTTCCCAAATCCTGAATCATGGTCAAAGGGTACTCCGGCTTTAAAACAACAACTTTGGAAGCATCTAAGATTTACATGTTAACATGAGAAACGAAGAAATGAGCTGGAAACGTATTGGAATCGTGGAAGGGATTGGTCTTAGGGCTGATTTTTCAATCGTTTGATAACAGTTAACAGACCGATAAAATGTAATCCAATTTATAGTAACTGTCACTCTATGTTATACAATTTTAGTAACATGTAAGACAACTTTAATTCGCCGGGTAACTCTTTATTGGTCTGTTAAATTTTATCAGACAATGGAAAAATCGACCCTTAGTCACCTTTGGTGTTTAAGGACCACCAATGTCTATAACAAATTAAAAATAACAAGTTTTTCATACCGTCATTCTTTTCTCCGGATTGACTTCTATCATGCCTCGCAGCAGCTGCTGGCAGTCGGGCGGCACGAAATGCGGCACGTGAAACACTCCACGCTTCACCTGGAATCGAAAGATTTCATAAAATTACTAAAACATGTAGCTTTTCAGTGAGACACTTTGACCTACAAATGTATGTGTTAAACATTTATTTGATGAAACTTACGACTTTAAATGAGGAAATAGAGAATTGTTACACTTGTTAAAGTTATTAATAACTATAAATAAGGAAAAATTTCGTTGGAAACATGAAAAACGTAAAGAAATACACAACGTACCTTTTCGAGTAATTGACGCAAGTTATCATCGTCGAAAGGGAGCGCACCAACAAGAAGAGCGTACAGGATGACGCCACAGGACCATACGTCTGCGCGGCGACCATCATATTTTTCGCCCTGTAGGAAAATACAGATTTATTTAACCACATTTTAAAATGAAATTGTTTGTTTACATTTGCCATTTTTTTTATTCCCAAAGGAGAAAATGACAGCTTTAACGTTCCATTTCATGATATTGTATTTTATTACAGTATAAATTTAATTCATTTATATTTTTATAACAAGCTCTTTGATTATTTTTTCATAATTATAAAAAATACTGATTGGTAAATATTAATTATTTTGTGGTTTGTGGAAAATTTTGAAAATATTCCTTAATTAAATTTATCTTTACGTAGAATGAAACGTAAGGTTTATACTTTTTCCGCTAGAGGGCAGCACTAAATTTAATAGTAATACCAGCTTATAAAAAGCCCTTTAATTAGGGGAAAAATAATTGGGCTTAAAGTTATTATAATATCATTCCTAAAACAACTTGCCGGCTTCTGTGTTTCCAGAGAGCTACAATTTGGGTGTCTTTAAGTCGAGAGTGAATAGGCTTCTTCTGGGAAAGCACGCTACATCTTAGACCTCATTGTCACTCTCCATCAGGTGAGATGACCCATATTATATAAAAAAAAAAAAAATCTTGTATTTAGGATTCAGTTTGTGATATTTATTCAGAAATTTGTATTTAATGAAAAAACATAAGAAACATGACTGTATAATTCTTTCTTTCAAGTAGGTATACTATTGCTTGACAGACGCACACGTCTTGTCAAGTTCTCATAATATATTATGTTCATTAAAATTTGGACAATTTGCTTCTGTTAAACGGAGTACAATAGTATGGTATTAAAATTACACCTTAGGTCCGTCATTCAGTTTAGTTCACATAATAATTCAAAATCAGAGTTTGAAGCTAGGATTATTGCCCAAGCCCGTGCATTCATTGAAATCCTCCCAAAATGGTAAAATCGCAAACCATAATCATAATTGAGTATATTTTTAAAAATACCGTATTTGTCAGGTATGTGCGTGAATTAGACAGGAATAAAAAAAGGCATTTCAAACTTTGAACGATACCTAAGGTCGCAAAAATATTAATTTATGTACATGTTTGAAAGGCATAATTGTAACATTTTGGGTAATAATCCGTCCTACCCACGTCCAGTTAAGTCAATCTGTGATAAAAAAATAATTTTTTTAGGGGGTAAATGGGAGCACGCAGTGGTACTTAGAAATATTTCCTGGCAACATCATTTCTCAATGTCAAAGATTTTGATAGCTTACTGCACGACCAATTTGAAATGTCTTTTGCTGTCAACCGTTACATGAGATAGCAATACGAAAAACTTAATGTGAAAAAGAGATGCTGAAATTAGCGTGTGGTTTTTGATTTAGATGGTTAATCGTGGTAATTTTCGAATGACCGTTGCTTTGATTTTTCGTCAACCGTTGAAAACAAGAATTATTTTTACGTTTACTGTGAGTGTTATTCGTAATTATACACAATGAAGTCGGCTAAATCTAAACAAAAGTTGAATGAAATGCGTACACCGGCCAGGAGTAAGCAGAATTTGTACGTTGGAGAGCGAGATCCCGTCCAAGTTTACTGCAGGCTGCGCCCTATGCAGAGAGATAGTGATATTTCTTGTATGAAGATAGTTTCTCCTACAACAGTGGTGTTAACTCCTCCCAGCAGCGCTATTAGCTACAGAAATGAGAATAACAAGACTATGGAGTACACTTTCAAAGAGGTTTTCCCTCCCGAAGCATCGCAGCAGGAAGTCTTCGATAAGGTAGCGTTGCCGCTCGTGGAAGGACTAATCAAAGGTAAAAATGGTCTTTTATTTACTTACGGAGTGACCGGCAGCGGCAAAACATTCACAATGACGGGGGAACCTAATAATTGCGGCGTTTTGCCGCGATGTTTGAATATCATTTTCAAAACGATTAACGATTTGCAAGCTCACAAATATGTGTTTAAACCTGATAAAATGAACATGTTCGATATTCAAAGTGAAGCGGAAGCCATGTTGGAAAGGCAGCAAGAGTTACACAGATTCAAAAGTGGTAAGAAAAATAATTCAAATCCTGACTTAGCCATGTCTGGCTCTGACATCACTAAAGTAGAAGGCATCAATGAAGATAACCAATATGCTGTCTTCGTCACATACGTTGAAATTTACAACAACAGTGTGTTCGATCTACTCGAAGATGGACCGATTAGTAAAAATTTGCCAGTGAAAATTATAAGAGAAGACGCAGCTCATAACATGTATGTTCACGGTGTGACAGAGATTGAGATAAAGTCTGCTGAAGATGCGTTTGAAGCATTCTACTTAGGTTTGAAAAGAAAACGCATGGCTCATACAACGTTGAATGCAGAATCAAGTCGAAGTCACTCTGTCTTCACGATAAGACTGGTGCAGGCACCAGTAGACGAAATGGGTGAAGCTGTCATTCCAAATAAAAAGTTTCTAAATATCAGCCAATTCAGTTTGGTTGATTTGGCTGGCAGTGAAAGGACGAACAGAACGAAAAACACTGGTCAGAGGCTACGTGAAGCTGGTAACATAAACAAATCACTGATGACAGTTGAGGACATGCTTAGAAGCACTGCGGGAGAATCAAGTCAACGGAGCCAATAATATGGTACCGTATCGTGAGTCTAAAATAACACATCTATTCAAAAACTTCTTTGAGGGAGAAGGCCAAGTGCGGATGATTATTTGTGCCAATCCCAGAGCTGAGGACTACGATGAGACATTACAAGTAATGAGATTCGCTGAAATGGCAGCAGAGGTCGAAGTTGCAAAGCCACAAAACATCAATAACGTTGCTGCTTCCATCGGACTTATGTCTGGGAGACGTAAAGCAAACCGTCTGTTCAACACAGCTCGAGATCACATTATACGTCCCGAAGCTAAAGACTTAGAATTGGACTTAGGACTTGTATACAGTTTGGGTCCGGACTTCCCGAGTCTAGAATTGAATAGTTCACAAGCGGCTCATATAATTAAAGAGCTTGTGGCTCATTTGGAGATGAGAATCAGCCGCAGAGAGGCCTTGAAACGAAGCAAAGCATTAAAAGACGAAAGACTCCGTTCTGCGTTGCTGGACTTAGAAAAAGACTTCTTTAGAAGTCCGCAGTGAGAATGCATCTTTGAAAAGTCAGCTGGCTGCTGCTGAAAGAAGGGTTCGCGCCTTGGAAGATCGTTTAACAGCTACGGAAAACGCTACGATGTCTCATCAGAGAAAACTGGCTGAAATGACCGAGTACACCAGTACCTTAAAGAGAGAGTTACAAGAAAAAGAACTGTTATTAAGCCAGAATAAACTTGATAAGGAGAAACAGAAGAAGATTCTGGAACGCAAATATAATAACAAAATTGCTGTCGAACATGAGAAAGCGAAAGAAATAAACTACGAGAAGGAAAGATTGCGAAATGCGATAGAAGAGAAAGAAAACAGATTGAGAATCATCGCTGAAGCTTTACATTGTGAGAGAGGAGATAATGATATGATACCGAAGAGCACAGGAGATATGGCTGCTCAAACAGGTAGAGATTTCACACCTGGATCGACTCCCCGAGCTTTACCTGCTCATCTATTGACTCCTTTCAGCTCAATGCCTCAAACTAGAGAAACTAGGGAGACCAGAGATACCCCAGCATCTTCAAGAAGGGGAGTAGCTATAGCCAATCCTAGGCACCGACGGTCACTATCTGCTGATGGCCGTGGCTGGGTAGAACATGCACCGAACAAGTTGGTACCGATGGGCACTGTTATGAAGCCAAGTATGACAAATAGTAAAGTTGTAAACAAGCTGAAGACGGTGAAAGATATCGCTAATTCCAAAACTTCAAAATACTGTTTAATATCGCAAGAACAAGACACCGATGGGGAATTAGAAACGAAGTTGTATAAGGGTGATGTAGTACCAACGTGTGGTGGTGGGGCCCAAGTCATTTTTAACGATGTGGAGATGTTGAAACAGTTTTCTCCGACAAGGGAGAGGGAGTCTTCGACAAGAGTCTCTGCGACAAACTGTGCGAGGCACTCCGGGAAGAGGAGAGACACGGGACACTCTCCTCCGCAGACTCCATCGAATACGAGTAAAAAGCAGAGGATTGATGACGATTAGGTGAATTTTCAGGATGATTTTTCGTTTAATGTAAACTCATAAATTAATCATGTTGATTTGTAATTCTAATAAATTAATTATGATTAAAAGCAAAAGACATGTTTTCTAAATTCGCTACAAATATTGCTCAAAAATTAAATATAATATTACAATGGTATCCAATTTTGTTTTTAGTCACAACTAAAATCAAATTATGATGGCTTTTTTTTGGATTTAAGAAGCTTTTTTTGGGTTCTATTGAAATTTCTTCTGCTTTATTTTCTTGTTACCTCATTTAGTTACAACCACATAGCAGATCATTTCTGTAACTATTTAAAAAAATAAGCTTGTTATAAGATATTTATTCAATCTGTTTTTTTCTTTTCAATATACAGTTAAGGCCAACAATATGTATAGATTTTCACTTGATAAGAAATCATCTCATATGATTTTATAGATATTTTGGGTCTTCGGTTAAATAGATTTTTTTTCGCCTTCTCATGTTCAAAACTATACAATGTATGTGTATGAACATTAAAAGACGCGCACTGTATAGTCTACGGCAAGAAAGTGTAGTTATGACCTTGAGTGCGCCGAAACCAATTTTAATAGAAAGTCTTCTTTTTTACAAGTGCGCAAAATAACGGTCATCGCTATTCTTTCGTGCCAGCTATAACATGGATTTCCATTTTGTTAAAATAATATTTTGTACCATTAAAAATACTTACCTTTTGCTAACCTACTTTGATATTTTGATAATTAGATACTAATTAAATTAAATATAGGTTTTTATTTGACTGTGATTGAACTTCTAGAATAAATTGGTCATTTTGTAAACATTTTTAAGAATAACATTTAATATTAGTTTAACATCTTGCTAGAATTTATTGTTTCATAGGCCAACTTGCTGTAGAGTTGCGATTTTTGATTAACACGTAACAAAATTTTTAAATTGTCTTAAGCAGTGGTTCTTAACCTTTAAGTCATGAGGAACCATTTTATCAAAATTTTGTCGTCTAGAATAGAATAGAATAGATCTTTATTTGCAAGAATGAGGTACATTTCAGGTGTTGCATATACAAGATTGTGAGGAACTAACACATTCACCACCTTCACACCACAGGGCATGCAAATCACTATGGGAACAACTATCACTGTATTAATGATTTAATCGTCAACATATCCAGTGATCTTCAAGAAAAGGGCTTATTCCTCCCTTAAGAGCCGGCAACGCATTTGTGATGCGTCAGGTGTTGCAGATGTCCATGGGCGGCGGTGATCACTTACCATCAGGTGAGCCGTCTGCTCATTTGTCCGCTATAAAGTAAAAAAAAGTCGCAAGAACACCTTAAATACTTAATACAAGTTAAATAAATTCTAAGTAAGTATAGATAAAATAGCTTATTTGGAACTGCGTTTTTCTATCTAATCCTTTGATCGCAACTCTATGGCATACCTATTTGTATGATCTGACATTTAGTTACTAATAAAAGTACTTAATTTGTTAATATCTTAAGTTTTTGATAGACAAAGTTGTTTGTAAGTTGTAGATTTTATAACAGTATTGATGATAATATTGTAACATTTACTGGTGGAGTGTATTAAATACCTTTTCTGGGTATACTTGTGTTTTATTGTACTCAAAATACCTAAAATATTTTCACTCATTGCGTAGTCCACATTTAAGGACTTATGCCATGGCGGCTAACAAATCTTCTGTGACGCCTACTGGCGTCAGCCGACACACAGTAAAGTGACGCCCTTAGGCGTCTTAAGCCATGATTTAACACATTTAGCTTTTTGTTATGATTTTGACTTGTTTTTGAGAATGTTAACAACATTCAGTCGGACATCAGATATCAATTCTTTAAGACGCCATTCGGCGTCATACGCCATACATATTTTTTTTAAATGAGGCCTTTAAGCGTCATCCGCAATGAATCTGTTGCATACTTACTTACTAATAAAATTCTGAACCACTTATTTTGATCGACACTGTTAACAGTTTAACACACAGTCACACATCAATGCAATCGATTCTCACATTTATGTCAAAATAAATCAAACATGTAATGCGGGCTGCCGCAAGAGGTCTCCAACAAGGACCTAGCTGGTTGCAGAGACGCCATGCTGACGTCTGCTATCTCAATGTGAGGCCGATCGAGGTGGACCATTCATGCCGAAGCGTGGCTGTCCCACGGTTAGATGTCACCAGCCCATTGTCCTTCCTACCGTCTCGGCATACGGACCGAATCTTGGGAGACGCTCACCAGGTACTACCTAAGGGCTCCTTCCCCGGTGCGTTTCTTCACTCCCAACAAAGTCTGTCTTTGTCCCATCTCAATGTCACTTCTCCCCAAACGGGGCGTGAATCACCACAGCACAAGCGACTCGCGCTCGGGCAGTTCCACATCAATAAATAAATTGAGACAACATCACATACATTGCCCTGGTCCCAAATTAAGGTTTTCTCTTGTACTATGGAAACCAGAAACAACGAAGGAACCACAAAACACCCAGACCCAACACAAATATCTGTTTCATCAGCCAACATTTGTGTTGGTGCGGAAATCGAACCCGCGACCCTTGCGTCTCAACCGGCGCTCAATCCACTGCGCCAAATGGGTCTTCGTCGTCAATCAAACTCCTGCCTAATGTGTGCACCCACGGTTAATGACTTACCCTGATGACCTCTGGACAGGCGTAGTGCGGGCTGCCGCAAGAGGTTTCCAGCAGGGACCCGGCAGGTTGCAGCGAAGCCATGCCGAAGTCGGCTATCTTAATGTGAGGCTGTGGTATCATTCCAATCGAGGTGGTCCATTCATGCCGAAGCGTGGCTCTCCCACGGTTAGATGTCACCAGCCCATGGTCCTTCCTACCGTCTCGGCATACGGACCGAATCTTGGGAGACGCTCACCAGGTACTTGCTAAGGGCTCTTTCCCCGGTGCGTTTCTTCACTCCCAACAAAGTCTGTCTTTAGCCCATCTCAATGTCACTTCTCCCCAAATGGGGCGTGAAACACCACAGCACAAGCGACTCGCGCTCGGGCAGTTCCACATCAATAAATAAATTGAGACAACATCACATACATTGCCCTGGTCCCAAACTAAGGTTTTCCCTTGTACTATGGAAACCAGAAACAACGAAGAAACCACAAAACACCCAGACCCAACACAAATATCTGTTTCATCAACCAACATTTGTGTTGGTGCGGGAATCGAACCCGCGACCCTTGCGTCTCAACCGGCGCTCAATCCACTGCGCTAAATGGGTCGTCGTCGTCAATCAAACTCCTGCCTAATGTGTGCACCCACGGTTAATGACTTACCCTAATGACCTCTGGACAGGCGTAGTGCGGGCTGCCGCAAGAGGTCTCCAGCAGGGACCCGGCAGGTTGCAGCGAAGCCATGCCGAAGTCTGCTATCTTGATGTTGTTTCGCTCGTCTAACAAGAGGTTTTCAGGCTTTAGGTCGCGGTGGCTGGAAGGGAAAAAGGGAAAATAGTGATGTTAGTCTTCGGTCGAGTTGAGAGTGCTCTTGTGTTTGCGCTCACACTTGTGCAGTAGGTATACAGTAATGAAAAATCCTTTAGATGGCAGTCTGAGGTACAAATTCAACGTCATTGGTTGTTTAGTGACATTTTGACATCTCATATCAATTAACCAATCAATGACGGCCTCGATGGCGCAGTGGCTAAGGTGTTCGCCCGAAGCGCTAAAGGTCCCCGCTTCGATTCCCAGTCAAGTAAATTTAGGAAACTACATTTTCTAAGTTTTCTTGGGTCTGGGTGTTGGTTGACTCCCCCAATTAATTCATTATTTGGTACTCATAGTACGGGTTTGCCCTGGTTTGAGACCAGGTTGATTGGAGTGATTTTCTGGCGCATTTTATTACTTTCTTGACGATATTTTATAGATGGATCTTAATTATGCAGTACGCCATCTAGCGGATTCTTCACAAGCGTACCCATTGGTGGGATACGTTTTAATGAGGGTTTTTGCAAATGCAAAATCCGATAGATGGCGTTACGTTGACGTCAGGTCCAACTTTGACGATATTGGTCGTTTTGTAAGGTTATGTACGTAACTTCATAATTTTGACATGATACGTCAAACTGTCACAATCCACTCGTTGTTGGACCTCTAACGCCATCTAGCGGATTTTTCATGTGCAAAATCCCTCATACTTACCATATCGAATGGCTGTGACAGAAGTCTAGCGCCGAAATGATCTGCCGAAAGAACCTTCTCGCTTCCTTCGGCGTCAGGCGACCTTTCTTCACCAGGTAGTCGAACAGTTCTCCACCGCTCACGTGCTCTAGGACCAGGTACCTGATGGAGGAAAATGGAGAACATTAAGTAATAGACCTTGGAAACTGTCAAATGATGTAGACCTACTTATACCCATGATACTATACTCGTATCATCATCATCATCAGCAACCCACGCTCGTCAACTGCTGGACATAGGTCTCCCCCAATGCACGCCACTGCTCCCGATTTTCGGCCACTCTCAACCAGCTCACTCCAGCCAGCCTTCGAATGTCGTCATCCCATCTTGTAGCAGGGCGTCCAACACTACATTTACCGAGTCGCGGTCTCCACTCAAGGACTTTATGGCTCCACCGTTGTCAGTTCTGCGGCTAATGTGACCAGCCCAGCCCAGGTTTTTTAGGCGGGGCGTGAAACAGCATCTCAGCAGGCCTTTAGGGTGAGAGTAACAGACTCAATGGACACGTTGTCTGTTCTTTTGTGCCTGTCAATCTCATATTTGGATCTCACGGCCGCTTACCATCAGGCGGAGTGGGGTCATCTTGATTGTCCTCAATATAAAATAAAATGGGTGTATCAATTCTGGGCCAGAGGGGGGGAGCTTATATTTTTTATAAGCTGCATATAAAGAATTAAAAAAATAATTAAAATAGGTATGTTTTTCTACATATAAGCTCTTTAACTACCCTAGGTCTTTCACCCCAGGTCACTTCACTTCCAGGAAATCTTCAGCAGCACGAAAGCGCTGTCAGGTTTCCTAGAAGAACTTAGCTGGTTGGAGTAAAGACTGGCCGACTCTTTTACTGATTTTCCATTTCTTCATGAGATCACATGCGTAGACGATCGTCATCTTTCGTGAAAGAGAAGATTCTATACTTACAAGTATTTCTTATTCTCGTAGACATCTGACAGGCCGAGCACGTGTGGGTGTTCTATCAGCTTCATGATAGCGATCTCTCGTTCAACCTGGAATTAAATAAAAGGGGTTTGTTAAAATTTGAGAGTGGGAAGTCACAGCATCCTCGTCGCCAAACAATTTTATTTGTCTAGATGTTTTCTCTTTATCAATGGTTATTTATTTATTTATAAGCCTTTTAGTGGGGCATCGCTTCCTTTCTATTCATAAATTTCACTTTTGTTTTATGTTTTGTATGTCCGTTTGCCAGATGGCAAAGGCCTCCTCCAATCTTCTCCATTCCCGTCTGTCTATGGCTACTCTACCCCACGTTGTTCCAGCGACTTGTCTAATATCCTCATCCCACCTTCTCTGTGGTCTACCTCTCTTTCTTTTTCCAACCCTTGGGTACCATTGTGTGATTGTCTTACTCCATTTGTCTTTTCCTCTAATCATGTGACCTGCCTGATCAATGGTAATAAGTAGATAATGATTTCTTTTTTATGAGATAGGGGGCAGATGAACAGACGGATCACCTGATGGTAAGCGATTACCAGCAGCAGATTAAGCGCAACACCAGAGGAGTCGCAATTGCGCTGCCGACCTTATAACGTCGTAGGGCCCAGACAGCAGACACAATGGAAAATCAATTTGTTTTATGCCTCTTGGCTTTTGGGTCTTACGACGTTGAGAGGGAGTACGCTCGCCATTTGAAGATTTGCAAGTTGTATCGATCCGAAAATACCGCAGGTGACAGTTCATTCCATAGTTTTTTTTTTATGAGATAGGGGGCAGACGAACAGACGGATCACCTGATGGTAAGTGATTACCGCCGCCCATGGACACCCGCAACATCAGAGGAGTCGCAAATGCGCTGCCGACCTTTTAAGAAGGAATACGCTTGCTTTTTGAAGGTTTGTAGGTCGTATCGGTTCGGAAATACCGCTGGTGACAGTTCATTCCATAGTTTTGTAGTTCGAGGCAGAAAGTTTCTTAAGAAACGCACAGTTGAAGATTGCCAAGCATCTAAATGATGTGGGTGGAACTGTTGTCGAGTGGAACGGTGGCGAAATGAAGCGGCAGGAATCAATCCGAACAATTCCTCAGAGCATTCCCCATGGTATAAGCGGTAGAATATACATAGCGAAGCTACATCTCTACGCAGCGCCAAGGGATCGAGCCTACTGCAAATATCTTGGCAGTCAACGATTCGAGTCGCTCTCCGTTGAATCCGGTCTAGAGGGAGAAGCTGGTACATGGGCGCCCCTGCCCAAAGATGAGAACAGTATTCCATATGCGGCCGAACTTGCGCCTTATACAGCAATAGACGATGGGCCGGAGTGAAATACCGTCTCGATCGATTGAGGACGCCAAGCTTTTTTGAGGCTAATTATAGTTTTGCAGTTGGAATAATCTTACCTTCATGAGCACAGACTCGCTGAGTTTCTCCCTGTTGATGATCTTGACTGCCACCTTCTTCCCCGTCACGCAGTGGACGCCCAGCTTCACCAGACCTGGAGAAACCATCACAATTTTAATATTCATAGTTGAAGCAGGCCTGTCCCACTCCGCGTGTACCTACGAATTTGCAAGTAACATGCGGCGTCCCCTCTGGAGGGGACGATCAGTAGAAAATCACGAGCGAGCGGCGACGCATGTGCGACAGTTGCGTGCGTTAGAAAGAGAACGCACTTCTAGGTATGAATTTGTAGGTGTTGAACGTTGGGCGGTCGGAATTTCAAATTTATGTTATAGCCTGAGGCATTATTTTTCTATAAACGGTTTTTAGAAGTGGGTTTTCTGTAGTCGAAAATAGAGAAACGCAGTCTCCAAACCTACATCGCGTGCTACACCTATTACGGGGCTATACGAATCAAACTAGCGCCGCCAACCTATTTACACTGATTGTGGCGAAAATACTATATTTTTTAAGAAAGCAAAACATTACAGACTTAGGTAGATATCTAAAAGTAAATTGATTTTTTCAAGATGCAATACAATATATAAAACACGCGACAAGTAACAATAATGTCAATTATCGCTAAAAGCGGCCGTTTTTAGCAATAATTAATATTATTCCCAGATAACAATTTAAACTTGAAACTGACTTGCGATAGGTTTGATGTATCAAACATAAAGCTTTGTCTCAAATTTGCCGTGGCAAGTGTATAAACATGAGGCAAGGTTAAATCAAACTTTCTAGTTCCGAAGCAACAAACTTGCTAGAAAATTATTCTATAAAGTGTATGCAAGTTTGACATATCAAAGTTTGGAGGCCAATCGGGGGGGAAGGGGATAAAAGGTTAGCAGCGCACTCGTTGCATGTGTTCATCATGGACGGCGGCAAGCGGCAATTGCTTACCACCAGGTGATCCGGCTGCTCGTATCACATAAAAAAAAAAAAGTCTCAGTTCCACACACTATCCCTCCCAAGCAGGGCGCAGTGGCAGACGTTCCCGAGGGACGCTCCACAATAGGGTCACGATTTCAATAAAGAATCCATGACTCAAGCATCATTCACAAATTGGACTTCTGGTAGTCATTGTTTGGAAAAAAATCTCGTCATCGCGATGTAGAAAATAAACACGACCGACCGCACAAATAACTTGGTAATCCAGTACAAATACATAGCATTACAATTTTATATTTGCGGTTTGTGTTGGTCCTACTAATCATAGGGGGGGATTTGGGCCTACACCCACCACGCTGGCCCAGTGCGGGTTGGTGGGGTACGCCAGAGCCTCTTCCGTTGTGCAGCAGGGTGCGCCACGTGCAGATGAGGTTGACTTTGGTCCCGTAAGATGTTGAGAGGGACCACTTGCACCCCATGCAGGATGGTGGTTGGCAGGCCTCCCACCAGGTGGACCGACGATCTGGTGAAGGTCTCGGGAGTCCATTGGATGCGGGTGGCACAGGACCGATCTGTGTGGAGAACTTTGGGGGAGGCCTATGTCCAGCAGTGGACGTCTATTGGCTGAGAATGATGAAAATGATGATTTACGGTTTGCTTTGCTAAACAAAATGCACCGAGTTCGTTTCGTTCCGTGAACCGCACAAATAACTTGGTAATCTAGTACAAATACATAGCATTACAATTTTATATTTGCGGTTGTCGCCTTTCTTGAAGAACAACACGAGTATCTTTGAAGGACCACATCAGAAATGATGTAATCCGACAAAGAACCAGAGTCACCGACATAGCCCACCGAATTAGCAAACTGAAGTGGCAGTGGGCTGGTCACATTAGCCGCAGAACTGACAACCGTTGGAGCCATAAGGTCCTTGAGTGGAGACCGCGACTCGGCAAACGTAGTGTTGGACGCCCTGCTACAAGATGGGATGACGACATTCGAATGCTGGCTGGAGTGAGCTGGATGAGAGTGGCCGAAAATCGGGAGCGGTGGCGTGCATTAGGGGAGACCTATGTCCAGCAGTGGACGAACGTGGGTTGCTGATGATGATTTGCGGTTTGCTTTGCTAAACAAAATGCACCGAGTTCGTTTCGTTCCCTGAACCGCACAAATAACTTGGTAATCTAGTACAAATACATAGCATTACAATTTTATATTTGCGGTCGAAATTTGCTTCAAAATTACCAAAGCCTTGAAACATCATACCTTAATCAACAAGCTTACAGCAAATTTTGTCATAAAATTGATTTTTAATGTTTGACGTGACAATCTAAAAATCAAGTTTGCAACAAGCTCGCTTGCTATCTGGGTTGTTACTTGTCGCGTGTTAGAAATATTGTATTGCATCTTGAAAAATCCAACTTACTTGGATCTAAGTCTGTAATGTTTAATTTCTTCAAAAATATCATATTTTCGCCACAATCAGTGTAAATAGGTTGGCGGCGCTAGTTTCATTCGTGTAGCCCCTTAATGCATTATGAAAGCCTTGAAAACGGATTTTTAGGTAGCTAACGGGTTTCCCATTTTTTTATGTGATAGGTGGCAGATGAGCAGACAGATCACCTGATGGTAAGCGCTGTCGCTTACGATGATGCACCTCCAACACCAGTTTTTTTAGTTTGAAAGATTGTTCGTAGCTATGTTTGATGGCCGCCAGTTCATATGGTTGCCGCTATAAATATACCAAAAGAATCGCCTTGAATATGATACCAGCTGATCATCGCTCATAAGAGTATCAGATACACAACACGAAAGTTTCGTGGAATACGTTGCGTTCAAACATTTCCTGTAATTTTGTGGAAGTTTATAGAGCTGTTCACTACCCCTAGCGGAATAATTCCTTACTCTCTATACCTACGCCCCCATTGGGCCTCTCTCTACCTCCACTCAATTAGCGAATGACAGTGCAGGCGCTGCATCACACCCGTTTTCGTGAGGCCGTAGTATCAGTCCGATCGAGCCGGCCCAATCATGACAAGCTGGCTCACCCACGGTCATAAAAGTTAAGAAGCATTTGTGCATTTGGTCATCTGGGTATAGGTTATTTTCTGAGTGATATTATCTCAATATTAAAGGTATAGTTCAGCGTTTCCCAATAGCCGGATCGCCAATACGAAATAACCGGGTCGCGACATTGTCGTCATTTTTTAAAAACATGAGTACGGAACCAGCTTGAGTTTGAAAGTAGGTACTTAGTAGGTCACGAAGGGTCAATTTGAAAATTACCTGGTAGTGTCAATAAACTCGTGAAAATAAAAGATGGCGCCACTGCCATACATTGTTGAGTATGGTAACCCCATCTTTTAAACTACTTATCTATAAAGAAATAACTTCTATAGACTACAGCGCTTAATGTAATCAGAAAATTCGAACAAAAAAATGACACCGCGTCATCTATTGGCAAAGATTGTAACTAATAGCAAAACTAGTCTCGAAACAAAGCGAGGGCGGGCCATTAGTTGTTTTTTTTCCCAAATTTCGGAGCTAACTGCCGCACTCGGAGACTTTAGTTAATCCTTTAAAATATCCTACTACTATTATAAAGGCGAAAGTTTGTAAGTATGGATGTATGGATGTTTGTTACTCTTTCACGTAAAAACTACTGAATGGATTTGAATGAAACTTTACCACAATATAGCTTATACATCAGAATAACACATAGGCTAAAATTTTTGAGGTTTCTACGAACCTGAAGTCCACGCGAACGAAGTCGTGGGCAAAAGCTAGTTCACCCATATTTTAATAGACAAAAACACTACCTATTATTCATAATTATAATAATGAGCACTGTTTGCGGTAGTTAGTGTTGTAAGTTTGTATAGTTTTGGATTCGTTGTGAACTTGTTAGTTCTTCAAAACAGCCGTTTGTCACGACTTTCTTGCCGCATTATAAGATACGTTGCGGTGGTAATATCATCTCTATACACATATTGGATTCACTAGAACCTTCAATACAGAATCGGATTGTTATCACAGTCGGATAGTCGTGGTCGCTTCAGAACAGTTTTTGAGCTGAAAAAATTGAAATTCTACCGGAATGGTCCTCCTTCATACCTGGTGCGTACCTCCACTCTTTGTTAATAAGTGGCAAACGAGCAGACGGATCACCTAATGGTTATCGTTTGCTGCTGCGCGTAGACAGGGATTAAGGGTAACCTATTGTCTGGCCGGATGGCGCATTTGGTAGTGACCCTGCCTCATACGCCAAAGGTCGTGGGTTCGATCCCCACCCTGGATTCTCGTGTGGTGACCTTGTGTTTGTTCAATGTCTGGGTTTAAAGTATTTAAGTATTGTATTCGTGTTTCCTCTGTTGTCTGATATCTATAACACAAGTGCTTAAGCTACTTAGTTACAGAGTCAGGTCAATGTATGAGATGTTGTGAGAATTTATTTAATACCTACTAGTCGCCCGCCTTCACTTCGCTTCGGGACCGTAATTCAGAAATGAACCAATAGATGGCGCTGTGCTCAATTACATCGCGCAAGCGTTTCGTGTTTTCGGTTTACCTATAAGCCTTGTCGTTGTCTATAGAAGTTATCTCTTTATAAATAAGTATAGAAGACTTACATATTTATGGCAGGCGAGTAAGGTAGACAGATCACCTGATAGTACGCCATTGCCACCGCCCATAGACTTGGGATCAAGGCAGACGAACAGACGGATCACCTGATGGTAATCGATTACCGCCACCCATTTGACAGGGATGTTGATGTCTATGGGCGGCGGTAATGGTTTACCATCAAGTGATTCGACTGCTCGTCTGCCATTTATTTAAAAATGGTTTTCAGCATTCTTCTAGCAATATCCACGGGTGTATCAAGAGGATTCACAATGGAATCGGCGGCTCTACACGCCGTGCCCCCCATGGTATCCATCTCGGCTTTCAGGGATAGACCTACAATGCGTTCTGTTAATATTAGTGAGTATTGGTTTTTCTGTTGTATTGTTTCATGTTCGTGTCATTCATTCGTTCATTTATATACGTCACTCAAGGTCCAAACTGAAAACCAGCGCTGCAGTGGCTTCAATGAAGCAGCTGCAGCATATGCTGAGTTTGGACCTTATTGACCACGTATCTGTTTATATAATTATGTAAGCACGTAATGTTTCTCTCTGTTCTCGTATGTCTACATACTTCTTATTATGTATTCTGTGTCTTACTGCTGTCGTGTTGTATCTCTTCTTGTGTGGTCAATAAATGTTTTACTTACTTATTTATATAACATTTCCAAACATACCTATTTAAAAAAAAGTAAAACATTACAATATTTTTAACGTGCGACAAGTAATAATAAGTTCATTATTGCTAAAAGTGGCCGTTTTTAGCAATAATTAACTTTATTGTTCCTTGTCACGTGTAAACGTATTGTTTTGCATCTTGAAAAATTCGATTTACCTACTTGCATCTAGTCTGTAATGTTTTTTTTTTAAATAAGTAATATATTTTCGCCACAATCAGTGTAAATAGGTTGGCGGCGTTAGTTTCGTCGATATAGCCCCATAAGCTACTTAGTACGGAGTCAGGTTAATGTAATTTATACCATCATTTTCTCGTAGCATTTTTTTTATAATATATGAAGGTAAACGAGCAAGTTGGTCACCTGCTGGTAAGTGAACACCGCCGCCCATGGACATCAGCTACACCAGAAGGAGTGCGGATGCGTTGCTGGCCTTTTAGGAAGGTATAGGCTCGTTTCTTAAAGATTTGGATGTCGTACCGGTTCGGAAATACCACTGCGGGAAGTTGATTCCATAATTCAGGTCATTTTGGACCCTCATAACTTTGTTGTGGTCTTAAAAACTATTTTAACTTTCAGATCCATTCCTGACCAGCAGTTTGCTTCAAGCTTTAGCTGAAGAATCCGAGAATAACTTGAAGAAACGTTATCAAAGAATCTGACATGTCACGTTAAAGTAATGTTAATTAGTTAGATATTACTTAGATTAAAAATAAATTGTATTAAGTATTAATAATTTATTACTTTGTAACCTTTTTATAGGACATAGCCCAAAGAATTGCGTGGCTGAAGTGGCAATGGGCAGGGCACATTGCGAGGAGAACAGACGGCCGTTGGGGTGGAAAGGTCCTTGAGTGGAGGCCACGCGCAGGAGGCTGCAGCCGTGGCAGGTCTCCCTCCAGGTGGACCGACGATCTGGTGAAGGTCGCGGGAGTCCCTTGGATGCGGGCGGCACAGGACCGATCTGTGTGGAGAACTTTGGGGGAGGCCTATGTCCAGCAGTGGACGTCTATTGGCTCAAATGATGAACCTTTTTATTTAGCTACTCACCTACTTACCTAAACCATTGTTGCATGTAATTAAGTATCTATGAATCCTCCAACCGATATTCGGCTACGGCAGTCACGTACTCAGGATACATAATAGTAACCAAGTGTGTGCGCAAACACAGGTGCACCCTCTTAATTCGATGGGACACCAGTGTGCCACGATCGAAGAAGGATTGGGCGCAGGGCTAGACAAGATCGCCTTCCAGACTTCGAGCTGACACTGAGAATTTCTGAACAGAAAAACTCAAGTAAAAATTGTATACCTATCTAGGTAATAGGTACTCTTAGGCCCAATAGCCACACTAACTGTGGGAGAGCCACGCTTCGGCATGAATGGGCCGGCTCGACCGGAGTGATACCACTGCCTCACAGAAAACCGGCGTGAAGCAACCCCAGTACTGTGTTTCGTCGAGTGAGTGAGGGTACCGGAGGCCCACCCGGGGGGAAGGGGATAAAAGGTTGGCAGCGCACTTGTAACTCCACTGGTGTTGCAAGTGTCCATGAGCGGCGGCAATTGCTTACCATAGGTGATCCGCCTGCTCGTCTGCCACCTATCACATAAAAAAAGAGGGTAAAAATGACGTAAGCGGCAGTGGCGCCATCAATTCATTAATGACTTTCTTGTTGCATTACACCTACCGTTTGCTTACATTCTTAGAAAAGTGAAATGTGCCATACGCAGCGCAGTCGTTTAAATAAACAATGTATCCTGCCTTTGTTTTGTTCGATCGGAAAATCACCCATGGCTTACAGAGTAATTTAAGGTAGTCCGCTATAGCTGATGGGGAAATGTGAAGTGGTTCCAAACTGTAGGTACCTCTAGCGTTAGAGCGTCCTAACCATAGGACATAAGAAATGTTTAATATCCTTTATATAGGTACCTAGAGAATTGTATATAATACTAGTGGCCCGCCCTTACTTCGCTTCGGGAGCGTAAATCAGAAATGAACCAATAGATGGCGCTGTGTCTAATTACATCGCGCAAGCGTTTCGTGTTTTCGGTTTACCTATAAGCCTTGTCGTTGTCTATAGAAATTATCTCTTTGTAAATAGTATAGATAGAAGAAGATAATCCCATTGCTTTTTGTAAAGCATATGAGGAAAAACGCGATTTTCCGACTCTGAATTTTTTCTGATACTCAAAAGCTTTTTGTATCTATCTACAACTTATGTAAGTTTCATATAAAAGGGAGTACTCCCTATAGTCTGCCGCAAGAAAGTGTAGTTATGACCTTGAGTGCGCAGAAACCAATTTTGATAGAAAGTCTTCTTTTTTACAAGTGCGCAAAATAACGGTCATCGCTATACTTTCGTGCCGCCAGCTATCTATACCTACATATTAAAACCATGTGACTTCATGACAGTGACGTAAAAGTTTTTTTATTTAATAGGTTGCAGACGAGCATATGGATCACCTGATGGTAAGCGATTGCCGTCGCCCATAGACAACCGTAAAAGTTCTTAAATCGCCGAAGTTTCCCCTCCCAATTTATGCATGTGTCGCATCCCCCCTTTACCCCCCTCTAGCTAAACGACTTGCCCGTTCCCTAAGGATCCCTAATCTGGGGCTTCTAGAAAATCTATCAACGTAGTAGGTATTTCCGCTTTAGGGATTTTATAAAGGCCGTGGTGGGTTTGATACTAAGTAACATTTCGGTTAGTTAGTATCCCAGATAACAATTTAAACTTGAAACTGACTTGCGATAGGTTTGATGTATCAAACATGAAGCTTTGTCTCAAATTTGCCGTGGCAAGTGTATAAACTTGAGGCGAGGTTAAATCAAACTTTCTAGTTCCGAAGCAACAAACTTGCTAGAAAATTATTCTATAAAGTGTATGCAAGTTTGACATAACAAAGTTTGGAGGCCAATCGGGGGGGGAAGGGGATAAAAGGTTAGCAGCGCACTTGTTACATGTGTTCATCATGGACGGCGGCAATTGCTTACCACCAGGTGATCCGCCTGCTCGTCTGCTACCTATCATATAAAAAAACCTTGTCTCAGTTCCACACACTTTCCCAAGCAGGGCGCAGTGGCAGACGTTCACGAGGGACGCTCCACAATAGAGTCACGACTTCAATAAAGAATCCATGACTCACTAAAGTGTTATTCACAAATTGGACTTCTGGTAGTCATTGTTTGGAAAAAAATCTCGTCATCGCGATGTAGAAAATAACCACCGCACCGCGCCCGACCGCACAAATAACTTGGTAATCCAGTACAAATACATAGCATTACAATTTTATATTTGCGGTTGTCGCCTTTCTTGAAGAACAACACGAGTATCTTTGAAGGACCACATCAGAAATGATGTAATCCGACAAAAAACCAGAGTCACCGACATAGCCCACCGAATTAGCAAACTGAAGTGGCAGTGGGCTGCTCACATTAGCCGCAGAACTGACAACCGTTGGAGCCATAAGGTCCTTGAGTGGAGACCGCGACTCGGCAAACGTAGTGTTGGACGCCCTGCTACAAGATGGGATGACGACATTCGAAGGCTGGCTGGAGTGAGCTGGATGAGAGTGGCCGAAAATCGGGAGCGGTGGCGTGCATTAGGGGAGACCTATGTCCAGCAGTGGACGAACGTGGGTTGCTGATGATGATTTGCGGTTTGCAAATCATCATCATGTTTGTAAACAAAATGCACAGAGTTCGTTTCGTTCCCTGAACCGCACAAATAACTTGGTAATCTAGTACAAATACATAGCATTACAATTTTATATTTGCGGTCGAACTTTGCTTCAAAATTATCAAAGCCTTGAAACATCATACCTTAATCAACAAGCTTACAGCAAATTTTGTCATAAACTTGATTTTTCATGTTTGACGTGACAATCTAAAAATCAAGTTTGTAGCAAGCTCGCTTGCTATCTGGGATCGAACCTCGAAAAAAGCGCGAAAGGTTTCGGGTTCGATTCGGTCAAATCAATTTAGGAAACTACATATTCTAAATTTTCTTAGGTCTGGGAGTTCTAGGCTGACGCCCCCAGTTAATTAAAATCACCTGGATGACTTTAATTAACTGGTATGTTTTATATACATGGTCTCCTATGTTTTATATATCATACATAACCATGGGGCTACCATACTCTATGACGTAAGTGGCAGTGACACTATCAATTAATTTTATTACTTTCATGATGCATTAAAAGTAAGTACCTACCTACTTACTTACCTACAGACAGCCACACATCAGGTTACCACAACCTGTCAAAATTCCTCAATTGATATTCAACCTTATGTGTATGACAGTAAGATGATAGAGTCGATTGAAGAAATTTGACAGTTTTGTATACCTATTTTGATGTGTGGTTGTATACTTTCTCGTTTGTTACTAAACTTTTTCGTCGTAGGTCCTCTATGCTTGCGTGTCAAAGGGTTTTTCGAAGTGATGTTTAGCAAATCTACCGACGTACTAATTCTTCAACAATTACTTATTTACGATAATTTATAAATTATGAATTGCTTATTTTGTCTTTGCTTATTTTGAGATTAATTTACACGCTATGTAAACAATTTAAGTACCCAACTACTTTAAAATAGGTTTAATTGTCGTCATTTTCATTTGTATTATTATTTTTTAAAATATTAGGGTGTGTAAAATTATAAAAAATATTAGCGCCATTTTGAATTTTCCAAAGATAACCCATTAAGACAATATGGGTCTAGATGACCCATTTGGATTGGAATTTTGTAAGAGTTATACTCAGGTAAACGGCTATTAATATTTTAAAGAGAAATGTATGTACCTATCTCGTTTGTGATTAATTATTTAAAGATTTTATGAAATAATTTTCTACCCCCTTGTCAGCAAACATGGTCGATGAAATATATTTTTTCTTCCCGAATTCATAAAAAGTTAGCGGAGTAAAGAGTAAGGGGGGGGGGGGGGCTATTTTCGAAGCTGACTATATTTAAGCTAACTTTAATGCACAAAACTACTTACAACAGTCGGACTTTTAGGCATTCTCTACCAGTCAATCCTTCGTCACACTCGTCATTGCGCCCAAAGCTGATGATCCTGGGATACGCGCTTGTACTTCGATCAAGGATTTAAATCCAAAAGATCACAACGTTGCTTAATCCTACTACTATTATAAAGGCGAAAGTTTGTATGGATGTTTGTTACTCTTTCACGTAAATACTACTGAATGGATTTGAATGAAACTTTACCACAATATAGCTTATACATCAGAATAACACATAGGCTACAATTTTTGAGGTTTCTACGAACCTGAAGTCCACGCGAACGAAGTCGCGGGCAAAAGCTAGTAAAAAATAAAATTCCACTCACCTGTCTGCCCTTTTCCCAGGGTCTTCTCCAATCTGAACGGCCCCACATACTGGTACGCCTCCGTAGAGGCAGAAGATCCACCGCCGTCCATCTTGTATTATGGCATCCACTCTCTCATCGCGTCATAGGTCATTTCGCGCCATTTCGGATTTGACGCGACGCCATCTTGGATTTAGCACTTTGAGATTAGGACGGCCATTGGGAAAGTCAATAATAGTTTTGTTTTTCATTTAGTCCGCGGTTTTGATTCGTGTGTGGTAGGATTTGTCATATTTTTGGAACGGATTTTCTGTTTAAAAATTAACAAAAATAAATGTAGGGAAGGAAAGAATTTGTATTGGCAGAAATATACTTGTGTCATGAGATGTTGTGTCAGCTTACAAATTTAGCTCGCTCAACACAACATTGCATTTCTGCTCAAATTTCTTTAAAAGTAAGTGTTCTTATAATATTTTCTATTAGATAAGATTGCATAGCCTCAGTTTCTCAATAAATTATAAAACATTTTAACTCTAAAATATTTAGTAAAACATCTTAATCGGTTACGGACACGCAGCAAAACACAGCGCATGCACAGTTTCACGCCAGTTTTCTGCGAGGACGTGGTATTACTCCGGTCGAGCCGGCCCATTCATGCCGAAGCGTGGCTCTCTCATTGTTAAAAAAATATTTACAAAAATGTAGAAACTTACTTAAATTTAGGTAGGTATGTAGGTACTCAATGCGTACCTACAGTACCTACCCTAGGAAAATACAAAGCAATAACCTAAATGAAACTGAAAGTTGAAGTAACTAAACAAGTAAAAAAGTTACCAAAGTACAATAAAGTTAATCCCCGTGACATAGTCCCCAAACGAAAGTTCAAGTAAAAAGAGAAAATAAATACTTAACAGTATTTTAGTGTTTTTGTTACCTACGGTTTTCTGGTTAATTTATTTTTGGGCTGAATTTACACGAAGCATGAAGAAGCAACGTGGGTCAGTATGGCAGTGCCAACGTTCTCTTATTTTCCTTACATACTACCAAACTAAAGAGAGTCAATAATTATACTGTGGAACTACTTAATATAAACAAATGTAACCGGTACAATTAAAAGTAAGACTAATAAAAAGTTCAAAAACTATTTAATATCAAAACTATTTATTAGCAGCGCACTTGTGACACCACTGGTGTTGCAGGTGTCCATGGGCGGCGGTAATCGCTTACCATCAGGTGATCCGTCGGCTCGTCTGCCACCTATATCATTAAAAAAATGTTTTTATACTTAGTCTTTAAGAGCTTTTCAAACAGAAAACAGTACGAAATTTTATCTAGTTTAATTTAATTTGTGAGATTATTACTTACTAACATTGCAGTGCCCCTGGGGTTTATGTTAAGGACTGTAGTCCTTGTTAAGATCTTTTGTACTATATGAACGCAATAAATACGATGACAATGATTACCTTAAGATCACGCAATTACTGTTAGTCGAAGTCTAATTTACGCTCGATACGATAATCTCACACATTAGCAGATCCTATCAGTATCTAAACTGCTAAATCAGATAATTGGCAATTCAGGTTAAGCCATCAGTATTGCAGATCTGGCAGAACATGCTAACCCTGGCGTCGTGCCAGCTGCATTGACTGATGAGTTTGAATATAACGTGCAAATATAAATCTTTTTGCTTTTGACAAGCGAAGAAACTGTTTGAATAGTTGGATGGATTTTGAAATGGATTGGTTTTGAGATTCTCTTGAGATTTTAAATTTAATGGATTTTATTCAAGGTTTGATAGGTGGTTTTTAGAATGGTAGATAGATGAGTTCGCATTCGTATAAATAATCCATAGGTACTAATGATATTGAAGAGGTAAATTTTGTAGACATCGACAAACCTTATATACTAACCGAAAACTCGAAATACAGACGCGACGCAATCGACACCCAGTGCCATCTATTGGCACAAAGTGGAACTAATGTCCCGAAAAAAAGTGAGGGCGGGTCATTAGTAGTTAATAAATTAATATGACAGATTTCAACTCTGCAACATAGCAGATAAACAAAAGGAGAGTCGTTATGTCCATACCCAGGGGAAACCAGATTGCTACCAAAGCATACAATTCTGTAACCTTCGGTGCAATAAAGAGATTCATCTATCTATCCACTTACGTGGGTAACGAATATCTAGAACAATGTTACTGTCGTATACAATAGAAATGGCAGACCAAAAATGGCTTGCATAACATACGAGTATGGGCCTCTCTATTATAGATGCTAAAGGTCTTTTAAAATAAAAGACATAGGAATTTACAAATATTATCTTGTACGCTTTGAAAAAATATTTATTTAAGTAAGTCTTATGAAGAGAATGTGGTATTTTTACTGATAAAACGGTACCTACAATAGCTACGTCTGGATCGCTACACAGCACAGAGTTGTCAATTATTCAACTACTAGCTACAATGCGTATATACTGCGCAGTTTCTCGAGGAGAAAATATAAGTGGTAACCATTTTGGTAGCATAAATTAGGTTTACTTGTTTTAAGTTCTTTTTGTATAAGATTATTATTTGCTCCAAATAAATATTTTTTCTTTCTTTCAAATAGGTATGTCAGAATAGCCACACGTTGGGCGCCAAATTAAAATTTGACACATTTTCTCATAATTGGAATTCACACCAGAATGGTGTTTAACATTTAGGGTACAGACAGCCACACATCAGGTTACCACAAACTGTCGAATTTCCTGAATTGATTTTCAACTTAATATGTTTTACAGAAAGATGAGAGTCGATTGAAGAAATTTGACGGTTTTGTATACTTTGATGTGTGGCTGTACGTACTTAAAAGGATCGGAGGACGATATTTCAGTTTGTGGCAGTTAAGACTTAGATACTCGTATCTACAGACAGTGGTCACACTTCAGGCTACCACAATCTGTTTAATTCCTCATTTGAATTTGAACCAAACTTCTTTCATTCACACCGAGAATTTCATGCTTGATGTAATTCTCAGTGGCGACTAATTCTAGTTGCATTAGAGCCTGGGGTATGCTTAGACCATGATTTAGAATTTGGCGAGTCTAGTTAATTGGGTACAATGAAGCGACTATCTTCTGGCCTTCGCAACCCTTTAACAGGGTAACCAGACCAATCGAATCATGGTTACACGTTCGATAAATTAGCCAAACGGTGCAGAACTCGTTTCTAAATAAATAAATAGTTCTAATTACAATTACAGCTAGTTATACCCTTGGGATATGCTAGCAGCTATTATAGCAGCTTTATTATTTTTATGGGAAATGGAGGCAAACTAGCAAACGGGTCTGATGGTTGATCATCATCATCATAATCAACCCACATCCACCCACTGCTGAGTATAAGCTACTTCTCTGGAGATAGAAAAGAGGCATAAACTTAGTGGCATGAGCCATTGTCTAAGGTCCCCTGCCAGCCTCATCCATGGAAGGTAAATGGTAGGTTAATCCAGGTGAAAAATGTAATCTTATTTTATTGATAAATTGAGAGATCATCCAGAGCGATGGTAGTTGAGTTGGTAAGAACGGGCGCCTTCCAAAGAGGATATCACAGGGTCGAATCCAAGAATGCACCTTCGGATTTTCCATAGGTACGTGTGTATTTCTACCATTGGCTTGGCGATGAGGGAAAACATCGTGACGTGGGGAAGCCTATACGTTTAATATAGTTTTCCAATTGCTTAGATATTTATTCTGAACAGGGGAGCCAAGCCAATTGGATCACGGTTGCACGTTCAAAATCATTATCTCAACAATAGATCTAAACGATTCTGCAGTTAAAGTAAATGGCGACTTTAATGGTCGACCTACCGTCTTACTTGGTAAAAAATAAGTTGAACTTCTTTTTGAAAGCGTTCCAAAGAAAAAATCGGCCAAAGTTGTATGTAGTTTTAATGCGAAAGTCCACTTAAGTATCGCGTTTTAGTTCTTTTTTCCTAAATTCTTAAAAAACGATGAAAGAAAACTAAATGACTTCACATTTTTGCAAGTCTTGGAAGTCTGAGTGAATCTGCACTTTTTTGCTGGTAAAGTTAACGTTTGACCACAATCTCACTTAATAAAGAGTGATTAATGGTCTAAGTTACCTAGAAGGATGCCAGTTCACTTTTAACGATGTCCAGAAATAAAAATAGACCCTGGCAAGGCAAGGAGACTTTACCAGTTACTTAAACAACATAAAAAGCGAAACAATCAGCTTTTCCACATAATGAGTGAGCGTTCTTTTTTTGATACTTCGCTACAGATTTTTTGATATTTTAAGTAAGAGGTTTAGGCTGCGATTTCAAATTGTTTAGCCTAAATTAGGAAGGAGCCTACATGGTTTAAAAATACAAGAAATAGGTACTTATATCGACGCAACAAAAACTGCTAGATAAGAGCACTTATTTTTATTTCTGTACTCAGATTTCGTCTTATATTTTCTTTTTATTATAAGTTACATAACTTATCTAGTTTTACGTATTCTGAAAATTCAAATCAGTGAGTGCATTAAAGTAAATGAAACGTTGTTTTTTTCCTTAAATATCGTCGTCGTTTTTATATTTATTTTTATTATTATTGATGATTCATTTGCTTTTTATTTTAATATGGATTGGGAAGATAGGCAATTTAATAAACACCATCTAAGTTAAATTATTATTTATATAAAAAAAACTATGTAATATTTTTTTAAACAAATATTGTCAAAAATAAATAATATGTTAAATGATAAACCATACGCCTCAAATTTTTTAAGTATTATAAAGCACGTGTTTAGTGTAAAAATGGGAGGAAAAAATATTTTTAAAATTCGTGTTTTTTAAGTAAAAGATAAAGATAAATGAAGTACGGAATGTTTGCTTAAATTGTAATTTAGAACAAACATGCTTAAGAACATTTATTTAAATTAAAAAGGTGTTTTAATATTTTTTATCGCTCTAGAGAAATGAGGCTTTGCAATCGTCGCTCAAAGTTAATCTTTTAATTTTTACTTTATTATAAAGTTGGGTGTACACACACTGTCTTCCATGCACAATTTGAACACTTCACATCTATTAATAACTGGACATAATAACACTAACTAAATCCGCATACATATTCTTACACGTCAGAAGAAAATCAATATTTGTCGAGTAACAAAGCTTGATACACTAAAACACAGGGTTTTCATACACTGTCGCACCCGCGGTGAAGCCAAGAGGCATCATTTCGTGAGTTTTTGTTTAAAAATATTTTTTTTTTATAGTAAAAAATTGTAAAGTGTTACATAATACGATTATTGTAGGTCAAATCGGTATGTTTTTGGTGCCCGTACGTACGCGGCGGCCGGGGGCGATCGGCTCTTTCCGTCGTCGGTCGGCACCCCCGTACATAGTGAGTCATTTGCCTTGGGGTAGTTTTGCGTTCCTTTCCACGCAGGGAATGAAAAGTTTCGACAAAAATGTTCAAGCAATTGTTTGATTTTTTTGCGTGGTAGACCAATATCTTAAGTAGTAATTTTAAACTCTTAATTTACTATTTTTTAATTAAAACTTACTAAGGACATTGAATTACATAATTGTCTAACGATGACATTACCTAATGTTACATTATAAAGTAAAGATGGATGAAATTTAAAAGGAAGAAATGTTTCTAAAAAAAATATTTTCTAAGCAAAGCTTTAAGAAAACGTTACTTAGGTTAGGTACGTGTATTTCAAAAAAATATATAAAATTTTAATAATACAACAGCTATAAAACAGAAGAAACTAACTCGTATTTTTAGTTAAAAACAGCAATATCAATTAAAAACAGCTAAATAAATGGTAGAGTACATTTACTCGCAATCAAGTACTCCAACACTCTTATTTTTAAATTCTGTGAAATTTCATAGATTAATATTTCTTTCGCTTCCCAATAGATGGCACCACATCTGTTTGTAAATTAAGAATTATCATGTAGGGGACTTTTAGACCCCAAGAGATTTGGAGGGTTAGAATAAGCACCGAACTTAGTGTCAAAGTTGAGAGTTAAGTCAGGTAGTGCCTTATAACTTAAAATGGAACTTAATGGGGGGTATTATGGGCGCTGTAATTTATTTTATTTTAGGGGAAATATTTGTCTAAGTATAAAAAGGAAGGTAATAAAAATATGCGCGAGACAGAGGTGATACGTAAGCTTACTTTTACATCTTAATGTGCGAGCGAGATACGATACGATAATAAATACTGCCTAGAACCTTGCGCGTAGGTCAATGAACTCGCCGATATCAGTGTCAGCTAGAGACGACGTTCTGTGTCTATAAATTTTCTCATGGCAAAGTATTTTCTTTCAAAATATATTTAGTAAAACAGTTTTTTATGACGTGATAAGTAGCAGATGAGCAGACGGATCACCTGATGGAAAGCGATTGCCCATAGACACCTGCAACACCAGTCGAGTCACAAGTTTGCTGCCTACCTTTTACCCCCTTTCCCCCCAATTGAAGTGAGGTCGTGGTATCACTCCTAGTTTACACTAGTGGTAGGTTATAACAGTTGGCTCAATGTTTTTTTTAATTTCAAGAACTTGAACTTAATAAAAAACCGTTTAAATTATAAATTTAAATAAACGTTTTGTTCCGATGCAAATTAACGGGGCTCGATTTAGTTTTAATTAATGTTTTATTAATTACTTCGCCCGATGACCTCAGGTGTTGGCAACATTTTTCTTTGCTTCAAGAATCTAAACCCTTTTAAGTGGAACTAGTGGCCCGCCCTCACTTCGCTTCGGGACCGTAATTCAGAAATGAACCAATAGATGGCGCTGTGCTAAATTACATCGCGCAAGCGTTTCGTGTTTTCAGTTTACCTATAAGCCTCGTCGTTGTCTATAGAAGTTATCTCTTTATAGATAGTATAGATAGAAGATATAGATTTGAATCTAGTATGGAACAGTCATAAATTAGCGCCATCTGCTGTGGGTGGGATGGTGATGATAGGTAGAGTACATGGCTTGCACCTAGCTGAGACCAAGTTGAGTTGGTGTGATTGTCTGGCGCATTTATTTATTTATTATGTATTTAGGTACTACAAAAAAGAGGCAAATGTTGACATACACACGACACAACATTCAAATATATTCAAGAAGAAACTGAACATACCATCCTAAAAAGGCCGGCAACGTCATCCGCACTCCTTCGGTGTAGGCTTGATTGTACATAGTCCCGCGGTGTTCACTTATCCCATCAGGTGACTCGATCACATCGGTCTGGCCCTCTCACTATATCATAAAAATTGATGTGTACCGTATACCGACAGAGAACCAGAGTCATCGACAGTGGGCTGGTCACATTAGCCGCAGAACTGACAACCGTTCGAGCCGTAAAGTCTTTGAGTGGAGACCGCGACTCGGTAAGCGTAGTGTTGGACGCTCTGCGACAAGATAGGGATGATGACATTCGAAGGCTGGCTGGTGTGGGCTGGATGAGTGTGGCCGAAAAATCGGAGAGGCGGCGCGGCGTGCTTTAGGGGAGATCTATGTCCTGCAGTGGACGAGTGTGGGTTGCATGATGATGATCATAAAAAAATGTTGACAACATCTGCCGGCAATGCGATGAAGCATGGCCGACTGTCGATTTGTTCTATCACTCGTCATTTTCAGTGCGACACGACGACTACTCGTAAAAAAGCTAACATGGCTGATATCATTTGGTAAGTACTGATTACCAACTTAGTAATTACTAGTTTACCAGTCCTTACTTTGTATAGTCCGAGGCAAGAAAGTGTAGTTATGACCTTGAGTGCGCAGAAACCAATTTTAGATAGAAAGTCTTCTTTTTACAAGTGCGCAAAATAACGGTCATCGCTATACTTTCGTGCCTCCAGCTACTTATACCGGATCTTAATTTTGATGTTCGTTCCAAATTTTTACAAAAGATGGCGCTGAGAGTCGATTAAATCGCTCAAATCTATGTGTTCTTATAATTATAAGTTAATGTAGGTATTTAAGGTATAATTTCTATGGACATCAAATACATATACAAGGTACCTAATGAAAATTAGGTTATATTTTTTTTTAATAAAAAAGTAGGTAAGGTTTACATACAATATTGTGTCACTGCCTAGTTTTGTAAGCATATGAATTTTCAACGATAATTTGGAAACACTAGCGCGAAGCAATCGACACCCAGCGCCATCTCTTATCACAGATTCCAACTAATAACAAATTGCGCTCCGACCATGAATTTAGGGTGGGCCACTTGGCGTTAATTAACGAACTTAATAAAAATAGCACCTTGGGCGGAGACGAACCCAGAACCCCGAGCCCAGATCATGGTCTTAAATCACTCCAACGGGTGCCAGAAGAGCGTTCGGAGGCGCAGGTCTTTTTATGTGATAGGTGGCAGACGAACAGACGAATCACATGATGATAAGAGATTAATTGCCGCCGCCCATAGATACCTTCAACACAGTCACAAAACAAGTCCGAGGCAAGAAAGTGTAGTTATGACGTTGAGTGCGCAGAAACCAATTTTGATAGAAAGTCTTATTTTTTACAAGTGCGCAAAATAACGGTCATCGCTATACTTTCGTGCCTCCAGCTATACCAACCTTTAACCCCCTTATCCCCGATTGGCCTTCGCTGAAAAACCTTTTTTCCAGGGACCATCGCCCGCTTTACGTCTTCGCCCAAACGCCTAAAGAACGTTACCAAATAATAGAACAACGGTACGTCGAGTTCCTAGCTGTCCTCGATGATCCGACCACGGACCCCGTAAACGTCTTCGATCCTTTGAAGGGGAGGCGGGTGGAAGAGCTGGCCCTCATCAGGGAGGTTAGCAAGGTTCTGCAGGCAAAGAAAGATGAGGATATCAGGAAATCGGTACGTATTTTGTTTTATAACGACAGACACAAGACAGACATCATTCGAGCTCGACCACACCTGATGTTAAGTGAAGATGAGGTCTAAGGTGGGCCATGCTTGCCCGTGTAAAGCCTATTCACATTAGAGCAGCGGTCGGCACACTTTACTCTTCAAGGGACACATATCAATATGAACATCAGGGCCCGGGCCGCAGTATATGCGTTTCAAGAGCTTTTGCATAGGTACTTATCCATAGTAGTCCACACTATTAATATAAATGCGAAAATGTATGTCTATTACTTCTCTACTCAAAAACCATTAAACTGATTTCTGATAAGTACGAATATGTAGTTAACTAGTAATTAAATAAATCAACTATATCGCGGGCCGCACAAATAACGTCTGCGGGCCGCAGTTTAACGACCACGGCATAAGACTATAGGCCAACGCTTGACCACAATCGCACCTGATGGAAAATTACGATGAGGTCTAGAATGACACGCGTTGCCTAGAAGATGCCTGGTCACTCTTGCCTTAAAGACTTCCTGGTTATAGTGGTCGGGAAAAACAGACCTCGGCAGGGAGTTCTGTAAGCTGTCAGTATGATAAATGTGGAAGCGAATCGCTTCGTACGGGCAGGGGGCAAATCTACCACATAAGGGTGAAAACTCTCGCCGCGCCTTAAAGAGGTCCAGGTTATATCTTTCAGGAAATACATCGGCGGGAAAAGAGTTCCATTCCTTGGGTTCGCATCAAAAAGGAGTTTTCATAGCGCTTAGTGCGAATGGTTTAAATTGAGGAGAGTCAAGATGACCTCACTCCGCCTGATGGTAAGCGGTCGTGAGATCCAAATATGAGGTTGACAGGCACAAAAGAACAGGTCTATTGAGTCTGTCATCCTCTGAAGGCCTGCTGAGATGCCATTTCACGCCCCGCCTAAAAACCCAGGATATGAAGGAGCGCATTACATACAATGTTGTGGGTTCGAGTCCCACCTGCCCTTTGATAAAAAATTAAGTGCATTATTTACCGTTTTAGTCATGTAATAATTTTGTGCCCAAATAAATATTTTTCTTTTCTTTTACATTTTAGAAAGCTGCAGCAGAAGAAGCTACAGAAGAGAAGGAGAGCGTAGAAGAAAAGAAAGAAGAAATAGAAGCGGAAACGAAAGTCGAAGCTTAGACATTTGTTACTAAACATTTAAGTTATTTATGCAAAAATAAATTAGTAATACCTCAACGCTTGCCTAATTATGTAAATGTCACAAAAGAAAATAAATAAATGCGCCAGACAATCACACCAATCAACCTGGTCTCAAACTAGGGCAACCCCTGTACTATGAGTGGTACCAGATGACGATTATTAACTGGGGGCGTCAACCCAGAACAACCAGACCAAAGAAAACTTAGAAAATGTAGTTTCCTAAATTGACTTAACCGGGAATCGAAACGGGACCTTTCGCACTGAGTGAACACGTTAGCTTCGCCATCGAGGCCATCCAAAAAGAATAATACTTATGTAAGTATAGCTGATGACCGTTGGTTGCGCACTTGTAAAAAAGACTTTCTACTAAAATTGGTACGTATTTTGTTTATAACGACAGACAAGCATTCGACCTCGAACACACCTGATGTTAAGTGAAGATGAGGTCTAAGGTGGGCCATGCTTGCCCGTGTAAAGCCTATTCACATTAGAGCAGCGGTCGGCACACTTTACTCTTCAAGGGACACATATCAATATGAACATCAGGGCCCGGGCCGCAGTATATGCGTTTCAAGAGCTTTTGCATAGGTACTTATCCATAGTAGTCCACACTATTAATATAAATGCGAAAATGTATGTCTATTACTTCTCTACTCAAAAACCATTAAACTGATTTCTGATAAGTACGAATATGTAGTTAACTAGTAATTAAATAAATCAACTATATCGCGGGCCGCACAAATAACGTCTGCGGGCCGCAGTTTAACGACCACGGCATAAGACTATAGGCCAACGCTTGACCACAATCGCACCTGATGGAAAATTACGATGAGGTCTAGAATGACACGCGTTGCCTAGAAGATGCCTGGTCACCTCTTGCCTTAAAGACCTTTCCTGGTTATAGTGGCGGGAAAAACAGACCTCGGCAGGGAGTTCTGTAAGCTGTCAGTATGATAAATGTGTGGAGCGAATCGCTTCGTACGGGCAGGGGGCAAATCACCACATAAGGGAGAAAACTCTCGCCGCGCCTTAAAGAGGTCCAGGTTATATCTTTCAGGAAATACATCGGCGGGAAAAGAGTTCCATTCCTTGGTTCGCATCAAAAAGGAGTTTTCATAGCGCTTAGTGCGAATGGTTTTTTTTTAAATTGAGAAGAGTCAAGATGACCTCAATCCGCCTGATGGTAAGCGGTCGTGAGATCCAAATATGAGGTTGACAGACACAAAAGAACAGGTCTATTGGTCAGTCATCCTCACCCGAGGATATGAAGGAGCGCGCATTACATACAATGTTGTGGGTTCGAGTCCCACCTGCCCTTTGATAAAACAATTAAGTGCATTATTTACTGTTTTAGTCATGTAATAATTTTGTGCCCAAATAAATATTTTTCTTTTCTTTTACATTTAGAAAGCTGCAGCAGAAGAAGCTACAGAAGAGAAGGAGAGCGTAGAAGAAAAGAAAGAAGAAATAGCAGCAGAAACGAAAGTGGAAGCTTAGACATTTGTTACTAAACATTTAAGTTATTTATGCAAAAATAAATTAGTAATACCTCAACGCTTGCCTAATTAATTAAATTAGTCACAAAAGAAAATAAATAAATGCGCCAGACAATCACACCAATCAACCTTGTCTCAAACTAGGGCAACCCCTGTACTATGAGTGGTACCAGATGACGATTATTAACTGGGAGCGTCAACCCAGAACAACCAGACCAAAGAAAACTTAGAAAATGTAGTTTCCTAAATTGACTTGACCGGGAATCGAACCGGGACCTTTCGCACTGAGTGAACACATTAGCTTCGCCATCGAGGCCATCCAAAAAGAATAATACTTATGTAAGTATAGCTGACGGCATGAAAGAATAGCGATGACCGTTGGTTTGCGCACTTGTAAAAAAGACTTTCTACTAAAATTGGTTTCTGCGCACTCAAGGTCATCGCTATTGTTTCATGCCGCAGACTATACTCAGAACGGCACGAGCTGGCTTGAAGAGAAGAGAAGAGTTCTTCTGTCCTTGTCAGTAACGTCGAAACGAAGTCACATTGACTATGTATTTCCTTAGTCAAAGAAGTCATGAAATTTTGATGGCGCCACTGCTGCTTAAGTCATAGAATACGTCGTTTATAGTAGCCCCATTTGGTTACATTACTATACTAGTCCGTAATTCCTCAAGAATCTCGACTTAATCTGTTATTAATACTATTTGTCTGTGTATTATTATTTTGTGCTAAAAATTACAATGTTTTATTTATTCGTATAACTTGATTCTTTCAAAATATATTTCAATGAAGGCTTTTCTTCAAAATCAGTGTTATCAGACAAACTTATCTCTTGGACATCATAGTTATGCAAACTTGAACCAACCTACACAAATTACTTTTGAGATTAACTTACTTTTGAAACTTTTAAAACATAGTAGGGTCAATTAAAATATGTAACTTGATTTCATCCAAAATGAGAGTTGGTTCTTGTTTGAAAAACTATGTCCTGTATTGATTTATTTATCTGGTACCCTTACTTATAACAATTGAAATAAAAACCAGAGAAACAACAAAGGTACAGAGCCACACATCTGTTAATAACAATCTTTCAAATCCCTCAATTTGATGTTGAACCTAATGCGCTTGACATTAAGATCAGAATCGATTGAAGAAATCTCACAGGTATGGATACATTGGTGCGAGGCCATCTGTAGATTTTTAAAATCCTGTGATAAACAGTTTGAGAGCATTTATAATGTTATGAGATGTAAAGAATTTAAGAAGAAAGTGTAAACTAAAAATTACTACAGGAAAACAGGGGTGATAAAAAATATCTACATTTTAATTTAATTATATATTCAGAGTAAACTAAAGGGAGAAACCAAAAATGTTCTTATATATAGAAAATATCAAATGATTAGCATAAAAAAGTATAATTATCCGTATTATTAATACACTTGAGAATATAGGTAATTTTAAAACTATGAGTTGTCCGTCATAACATCTTCTTCTTCGTCCTCTGGTTCGGCCAGATCAGGATGACACACTCGTATGTGTAAGTTTAAGTTTATCTTAACAATGAAACTTTTGCCACACGTCGAACATTTGTGTGGTCTCTTCACATCGTCCAGTATCTGTGGGGGATGCGCCCGTGAAATATGTGTACGTAGTAACGACGAGTGCATCGTACGATCACACTGCGTACATTTTACGTGACAATCCATAGGCTGCCCTTCATGAGTTTGCCTGTGCTTCTCCATTGTAATTTTAGAGACGAATAACTTATGGCAGAAGTCACATTTGAAGTTTTTGACTTTCGTGTGCTTCTTCATGTGAATTTTAAGGCAATTTTTAGTGGGGAACATTTCATCACATTTAGAACACTTAAATTTCTTTATATCGTTATGCAGCTGCATATGAAGCTTTAGATACGCTTGTCCGGTGAAACTTTTGTTGCAGATTTCACAGTTTATCGTGCTTGTTGCAGAGTGCGTCTGCATGTGGCTTTTTAAGAACTGAGCGGCAACAAAACTTCTGTCGCACACCTCACATAAATACTTCTTAGATGAAGCACCTTCATGCTTACTTCTATGTATATCCAAGTGATACTGTGAGTTCACTTTGACATCACATTGGTCGCATTTAAATTTGCGTCGCTTTTTAGGGCCCTCCTTCGCGGCCGGCGGTTCGGGCTCCATAATCGGTGCATCTTTATCATTCCCATGGAACTTTTTATGCAACATTAAATACTCCATGCCTTCGAACGTTAGATCACAAACATCGCACCTATATATCGGCTCATTTTGCTGTTGTTTCAACTCGTAAGTTACACTTTCCGCACCGGGATACGCTTCCCCCATTTTTTCACGTTTAACTGATGATTTGTCACTTCCAGTTGGGTCCATCACACTCTTCATCCAGTGGTCTTGCATACCGGATTTACCCTCCATTTGGCGATGCGGTGACGCTTCTGACCGACGCTATATGAACATATCTTGTAGACCCATATTGATCCATAAAACGCAGAGATGTACAGCCAAAATCGCGTAAACGGCCCACAGTTGCGATAGAAACGCTAATCGCGCATTGTTGATGCGTTTCTAGTGGATATTTTACAACAATTATTGCGCTAACACAAAGAGAGCCTTGTTACAGTACCATAAATTCCAAAAGAGAAGCGAAGCGCACTCGTTTTTTCTTGCGGCCAATGACAGCGGCTACTTTTTTAATTGTTGACATCTAAATTGTTGCCAGCACGTAAAATATTTTTCCCTATTTATGTGTTTTTATATTAACATTTTAATCATGTGGTCATAGCCTTAAATGTCAACGTCACAAGCGCAGTTTTAATTAATCCAAACCTAATAATTTATTTAAAAAGTTTTCACCAACCAATAAAAATCAAGCTTAGTTTACAGAAAAGTAAAAAAATAATGTCACGCACGATAAATGGCGGCAAAAAAATTTAATTTCGAGACTTAAAAATACCAATAAAATTATTTAACCCATACATGGCAAAAAGATTGGCATGTTTGAAACGATTGCAGGTTCAGGATCTTCGTTATTTCCCAGCTTTCGAGAAATGTTTTAAATTAATACAAATAGGATCGTTTCCGAGTGGACACTGCGACCAAATTGATATAAGCGTCCTCTGCACATATACCGTATGAACAAATAGGTGGTACACGAAATTATAGGCCTCTCTAGCATGCATTTTATGAAAAGATTTTGAGTAGATAGGTATGAAACAAAACTAACTGGAAAGATATACATGTTAATAAAAATATAGTTTTATTGCCAACTATCAAACAACACAGTAACCTTCCTAGCTATTTACAGAGCGCGTATCTCAGCATTAATAAGACAGAAGTAAGTAAAACAATAATAACATTATGAATTCATTCAACTATATAGATAAGTGTTTACTAAGAAAACTTTGACAAAATTGATAAATTTAAATGGCAGCAATCCGAAATTGATAAGTAGCAATCTTTAAAAATTTGGTAATGTATCATTGTTCATAAAATTACTAAATGCGCTATTTAATTAAATAAAATCCATCTCAACTCTATTAATCTAATCCTTCTGCAAAGATGGTGAAACGTTTTTCCCTAATACATTTTCTTTGTATTTAAGCTTTTGTACATTTGTAGGGTCTTTTAGGGCTTCTTCATCTATTTGTCTGTCCACTCTTTGATCTTGAATTGGTTCTGAAAAAATAATAATACACAAGTTAATAATAAAACTGAAAAATCAGCAATGTGAGATACATTTTGCATGAGGGGCAGTAATCGCCTAATATTCGGTGATATGTCTACTATCTATCACATAAAAAACATGTTACAGCTAGTTTCATAAACTGAGGATAACCAGAATTGACAATTTAACGATTCTGTATAATTGCCTGATGTAGAAATGGTATGAAGCACTAAGGGGATCTTATTAACGTTGTAAGACCCAAAAGCTTCTTAAAAGGCATAAAACAATTGTGATTTTCTATTGTGTCTGCTGTCTGGGCCTTATGACGTTGATATAAATATCCATCTCAACTTTATAATACTTACTATTGTATGGTGTGTATCTATCTGAAAGGAGGCTTTCAAGGTTATATCCTATCAGACCAACTACACCTGCTATAGGCAGCGTGAGGTAGGGAGCGTTAGTTCGAAGAAATTGCATTAATATCGGCCACATCTGGAAAATTACACATATTATCAATATTGTCAGTAATCTACTAAGTCAGATCTCTTCCTAAAAACCATAATTTAAATATGTATAAAGCATCTTCTTATTGTAATCAAGTAATTAGTTGTTGATAGAAACATATTTTGTAAATATTTAATGGCAATAAATTAGGTAAAGAATTTTATAAGCCGCAGCGTTTAGATATTATACTCTCGAGACAAAGGGTGAATTTTAACGGTACTACAATAGACATTTACAGAAACCCGATTTATACATTTCAATGTTATGAACATTTTCTTATCAGAACTTGTTATAGGTTATGTTACATAAAATTACCTTGCAAAATTACCGCTGGCTTTCCTAAATGCTATACCTATTATGCAGTAATGGGAAAATTCATTAATACATTTATTAATCATAGATTAGCGAACTTTATCATAAAACTTAAATAAAAATAAGAATGACAGAAATTCTGCCGACTTTGAAAATGAAGTTTTTATACTACGTTCAGAAATTTTAAGAGAGAAAGTTGTTCTACATCAATTGAGTATTTTGCCTTACAACTGTCTCAGTGCTAGGCGTTGCATTATTTTTCGAATGAATGGACATTATGATTGAACCCAAAGAATGATCACTCATTCACTAATTAAAAAAAAGTTATGTCAAAACATAACCTCAAAAGCACTAAAGTCTACAATTTGAATTTTAAAAAATAATTTCCAATTTAAGAGAAATATCGTTATGAATTGCCATTAATCGTTTTCAGAATGTTGCAAACAAAGTTACTCAACCGATCAATGAGGTCTACCCTCTTGAATACTTTAATAAACGAGCATAAACATTTATGTAATGGTGAATTTTTGGTGCGGACGAAATCAACAAAAACAAAGACAGCTAGTTCTGTTTATAGGACAATGAATATATTTGATAGGAAGGCGAAGGCTTCTGCAAAGGGAGCGGTCAGCCCAAAGGAAGGATTATCATCAAGTTGAGCACATAAAAGAAGAGGTAGGGTGGAGGACGGCTGATCGAGTCTTTGATATAAAAAGGACTTTTAAAAATGCTGTGGAACTTGGTAAGCATCCTCTGTAACTAATTTTAGTATCTTAGTCGGTATATTTTATAATTTGGTATACATTAGTTTGATAGTTTTCTATTTAAATTGCAATTTTTTCTTAATTCAAAATGCTAAGCAAAAAAATTATACTTAACTGCATCAAAAGTTGCAAAATTAAGAAAACTGATGTGAAATGTAATAAGATTCTTTGAGAACCTTCTTAAAGTGCATTTTGAGTTTTGTAAGGCACTTATGTTTTTTTGTTTTGTATTAAATGACTGATTCCTGCTGAATTTTTATAACTTTAAATGTATGGACCCTAATGTCTGAAATAGGTAATTGATTTGTATCAGATTATTTTATTTTATTGTACTTATTTATCTCCTTTTTGGTATGTATTGTTATTTTTGCTATTTATCACTGAATAAAACCTTATTTCTATTCTTTTATTTTTCAGGAGCATCAAGAGGCTACTGTCTCCCGGCACTTCCTACCAGACAGTGTTGAGAAGGTGACCCTGTGTGACACGTCACAGACACACTTGGACAAGGCCATAGTGGGTGATGGGGTCAAATTCGAGAAAATTGTAATGGATGAAGAAAACCTTGATGTTAGTATTCAGGCCAGTTTGTATTACCAATGAGAAATTCATATTACTACTTTCGATACAATTGCATACAATATGTCATGGACACATGACTTTGTCATTCTGTATAGGAAGTCAGAAAAATATTTAATGATTTAGAAAAGTCATAAAACAAAATTTTATTTACACACACACTAGAATAAACTAAAAAGAGAAATATAATCTATACAGAACATTTGAACTAGGTATATCTGTGAACATTTACATTCCTTAAACCTTGTCTTCTAGCAATCTAAATTATTTGACTTTTGGATGTTTGCATAAAATAAAATAACTTTTCATACAAAGTTTATTTATTTTAGGAAGACTAACAGCTAAATAGTACAATGGGTTTATATACAACTAGCGGCCGCCCGCGACTTCGTCCGCGTGGAAAAGTAATGTTATTTAGCCTATAGCCTTCCTCGATAAATGGACTATCCAACAAAAAAAGAATTATTCAAATCGCACCAGTAGTTTCGGAGATTAGCGCGTTCAAACAAACAAACAAACAAACAAACAAACAAACAAACTCTTCAGCTTTATTATATTAGTATAGATGAAAAAGAAATCAAGTTTTGTTGGTTGTATTGTAAAATCCTGGTCATCGTAATAAAATAAAACAATATAAATAAATAAAATATCGGGAGGCCAATATATGAGTTGTTATATGAATTGATCAATTTACTATTTCAGTTTCCAGACAACAGTGTGGACCTGCTAGTCTCATCGCTCGCGTTGCACTGGGTGAACGATCTGCCCGGGTGCTTCGACAAGATTATGAAGTGCTTGAAACCAGATGGGGTTTGTATATTTTTTTGCACTTATGCGATGATGACGTTGCAATGAGGTTTGATTTGATTTAATTTAATTTAATTGTTTGTATAACATAACTGTAACTATGGATCTATGATCTGAAATAAAGAATTATTATATATTATTATTATATTGCAAATAAAAAAGTAAAAGAGAAAATATTTTTTTAAAAAAGCTCTTAACGTCGTAAGGCCTAGAGTTCTAGACAGTAGATACAATAGAAAATCAATTGTTACCTTTTAAAAGGCTTTTGGGTCTTACGACTTTATTTAAATGCTCATACTGCAGCACTCAGAGACGTTATTTAACTTTAACGTCGTAAGGCCCATAAGCCTTTTAAAAGGCATAAAACAATTGATTTTCCATTGTGTCTGCTGTCTCGGCGTTACGACGTTAATGATCATTGTCTGAATTATTAAGAATGTTTATGGGTATTAAATTAAGGGACAATTAAAATTAATTTACGTCTCTTAACTTACGTTAAAGAAAGAAAATTAATGAATGAATTTGTCATACATAGGTACCTCTGGTTTGTGATCACCGCACTGCATTAGGCAAGCGTAGTGATTAAGCCTAATCCCATCATAGTAGCGATGACTTGATTTCTATGATGGAGGCCTTTGCCCTGCAGTGGGACAGTAAATTGATACTTTACCTTGTATAGATTTGAAAGTTATTGACATAGCTCACCGGATTAGCAAACTGAAGTGGCAGTGGGCTGGCCATATCTGCCGCAAAACTGACAACCGTTGGGGTAAACGAGTTCTGGAGTGGAGACCGCGTCTCTGTAAACGTAGTGTAGGACGACCTCAGGCCAGATGGAGTGACGATCTGCGCAAGAGGGCTGGATCTGGATGCGAGTAGCCGAAGATCGATCAAAGTGGCGAGCATTTGGAGAGGCCTATGTCCAGCAGTGGACTGCAACAGGCTGATGATGATGATGATGAGATTTGGAACAGTGTCTTGGTTTGTGGCTAGGTGTTCATGGCAACCATATTCGGTGGAGACAGCCTGATGGAGCTGCGGCAAGCCCTGCAGCTGGCCGAGATGGAACGGTTGGGGGGAGTCTTCCCTCACATCTCCCCGTTTACCAGGATAAGGGATATCGGAGGGTTGTTAAGTGCGTGAGTAGAAATATTGTATAGATTGTGGATTTGTTGCATGGTATGATTATAATATCTTTGTTGTGCTACATAAATTATTTTTTTTTATGTGATAGTAGGCAGACGAATAGACGGATCACCTGATGGTAAGCGATTACCGCCGCCCATAAACACCTGCAACACCAGAAATGATGTAATCCGACAGAGAACCAGAGTCACCGACATAGCCCACCGAATTAGCAAACTGAAGTGGTAGTGAGCTGGTCACATTAGCCGCAGAACTGACAACCGTTGGAGCCATAAAGTCCTTGAGTGGAGACCGCGACTCGGTAAGCGTAGTGTTGGACGCCCTGCAACAAGATGGGATGACGACATTCGAAGGCTGGCTGGAGTGAGCTGGATGAGAGTGGCCGAAAATCGGGAGCGGTGGCGTGCATTGGGGAAGACCTATGTCCAGCAGTGGACGAGCGTAGGTTGCTAATGAGATACAATTTGTTCTTGGGACTCGTCGACTTATCAACTTTCACGTTTATTTAGTGGGATTTTACATGTTAGGAGCGGCTTTACCCTCCAAACGGTGGACGTAGATTCGATCACCATCTGGTACCCGTCGGGCTGGCACGTGATGGGCGACCTGCGCGCGCAGGGGGAGGCCAACGCCGCGTACAACCGCCCTCTGCGTCTGCGCAGGGACGTACAGTTCGCCGCCGCTGCTATATATGATGAGATGTATGCTAAGGTAAGGGTATACCTAGTCTTACTGCCGCACTCAGAGTCGTTGATTAACTAAGTTGGTTACTTAAGAAAATATATTGACACTTATTTCACCAACACAAATGTTTGTTGATGAAACAGATATTTGTGTTGGGTCTGGGTGTTTGTAGTACCTTCGTTGTTACTGGTTTCCATAGCACAAGGGAAAACCTTAGTTTGGGGCCAGGACAATGTATGTGATGTTGTCTCAATTTATTTATTTATTATTTCAATACGCATAAAGACTACCGATACCTACTTATGTAATTGAACATTAGGTTAAATGACGTCTCTGACAGCGGCCGTAAGGGCTGATTTTTTTGGGAGTTCAAAATCCTCCGAAAAATTAAGATGAAATTTAACAAGCTTGCAATTTTATATTAACTACTAGCTGTATTTTATCCTTTAACATGCCCTGCTTGAAAAACCTCTATAATAAGAATAATAGATAAGGCCGCCGATATTGTATTTGCAAATTACTATTAGCATTAAGTTCTGTAATGTGTTGTGCAATAAAGATAGATTTATCTATCTATCTGTCAGTTTACTCCACATGATTAAAAACCAGTTGTCCCAATTTGAGCGCCGATTGAGACGCAAGGGTCGCGGGTTCGATTCCCGCACCAACACAAATGTTTGTTGATGAAACAGATATTTGTGTTGGGTCTGGGTTTTTGTGGTTCCTTCGTTGTTTCTGGTTTCCATTGTAAAACCTTAGTTTGGGACCAGGACAATGTATGTGATATTGTGTCAGTTTATTTATATACTAGTGGCCCGCCCTCACTTCTCTTCGGGACAGTAATTCAGAAATTAATCAATAGATGGCGCTGTGCTAAATTACATCGCGCAAGCGTTTCGTGTTTTCGGTTTACCTATAAGCATTTTCGTTGTCTATAGAAGTTATCTCTTTATAAATAGTATAGATTTATTTATCTTTCCAGGAAATCCCAGACCGGGACACCAGAGGAGTCCCAGCGACGTTCCAAATCATCAACTTCTTAGGCTGGAAGCCGGACCCCACTCAGCCCAAACCGATGGAGAGGGGGACGGGAGAGATGTCACTTAAAGACCTTCATAGAATTGATGAGATTATTAAAGATACGAAGAAAATTGAATTGACGGATGAGGATAAGAAATAACAAAGATGGCTTACGTAAGACCCAAAAAGGGTTCCGAGGTACGGTGGCCAGCACATCAAGTTACTACAATCTGTCAATTTCTTCAATCGAACCTCACTTTTATGTCAAACGTGTTTGGTTCAATATCAACTGAGGAAATTTGACAGATTGTAGTAACTTGATGTGCTGGCCACTGTACAAGACCGCCACATGTCAACATTTTTTTTTATGTGATAGGTAGCAAACGAGCAGGCGGATCACCTGATGGTAAGCAATTGCCGCCGCTCATGGACACTTGCAACACCAGTGGAGTTACAAGTGCGCTGCCAACCTTTTATCCTCTTCCCCCCCGGGTGGGCCTCCGGTACCCTCACTCACTCGGCGAATCACAGCACAGGGGCTGCTTCACGCCGGTTTTCTGTGAGGCAGTGGTATCACTCCGGTCGAGCCACAATTAAAAACATATCAGTCAAAGAATAAAAAATTGTCTAATTTCTTCAGTCAACTCTCATCTTACTGTCAAACATTAGACTGGATATCAATTGGGGAAAATTGACAGTTTATAGTATGATAAGCTGTCAAATTTTGTCAACTGATATGCATTTGACAGTTTATAGTATGGTACCTGATGTGTGGCACTCTGTTATACAGCTAGACATCTGTCAAATTTCGTAATTTTTTCTTTCTTTCCACGTTAATCTAATTTTATTTTTTTATGAGATAGGTGGAAACTGCAACACCAGTAGAGTTTACAAGTTATTCTGAATGGTCGATAGAGGAGGTTAAATGTTTAGAGACACATCTCTACAAAGCGAGGTCGTGTATGACACACTAGTTAGTAAATAATAGTTAATATTCTTTAATTATTTATTCAAGTCTTTGTTGATGAACAATTATATGGTACATTACACTTGTTACATTTTAATACAGTTGGCATAAAATACCTATCCTATTTTTTACTATGACAGTAAAAATAACCTACTTTTTCACAACTTTTTTTACACAACACCTCAATATTGACCTGACTCCGTACTAAGTAGCTTAAGCACTTGTGTTACAGATATCAGACAACAGAGGATCACAAATATAATACTTAAATACATATATAACACCCAGACACTGAACAAACACAAGTGTTCATCACACGAATGTTTGTAGGGTGGGGATTGAACCCACGGACCTTTGGCGTATGAGGCTGGGTCACTACCAAATGCGCCATCGGAACGTTTTTTATACTAAAGGCGGCAAACGAGCAAGCGGATCACCTGCTGGTAAGTGAATCACCGCTTTCCATGAACATTGCGAGATAGAGTGTCAATACTCTGATTTTTAATCATGTGGAGTAAACTGACAGATGCAAATGTCAAGGTTCTATACATTTTGACATTTGCATCTGTCAAATTGAGTGATAATGTATGGGGATGACACATTGACATCTGTCAGTTTACTCCACATGATTAAAAATCAGAGTAGGTTGGTATAGCTAGTTTTATTGCCAACCGTACAAAAATAAATATTAATCACTAATAGGTAAATTAGTTTTCAATTTACGATTGTAAATACTGTAGCAATAGTATATTTAAATATTTGTTGAATAAACATGTATGTTCAAATGACACAGTTTTATTTGCCTTTCTAACTTTGTTTTTTATTATTTACTTACAAAGGTCTGACTTATTATAGCAAATATTCTCATAGTTCACGTCTCTTATTTTAACTCGAAATTATTTTATCTTATGCTGAGATTACGATTTTGTTCTTTTGACCCGTGGATTTTCCTTTCAACATTACATTTACAAGTATGTGTTTCAAAATAATGAACTAAATAAATTAAATTAGAAAAATTGCTCTGTTAAGTAATTACAAAATCACAAATGTAGTTAAAGTGGTATTGTTAAAACGTTTATTTCTGACCGCCATTTTGACAAAAACAAACAAAATGGCGGATCAGAGAGTGAAACAAACTTTCCATATTCCTTTAGTTTTACAGTCTAGCTATTATAAATGTTGTATTTGGGCAGTTGTTCGTAGTCCCACTCGTCGTCTGAGGTGTAGATCAGCTCATCCCGGTTATATTCAGACTCTTCGCTGTATACTTCAAATTCTGATTCTGAAAAGCAGATATTAGCTATTAATAAAAGTAAAGTATCAGCGTAAATACTGTCACACTACATGGCAGGCCTCTATCATAGAAATCAAGTCATCGCTACTATGATGGGATTAGGCTTAATCACCACGCTTGCCTAATGCGGTGCGGTGATCACAAACCCGAGCAAAATTCCACCCGGGACACTTGCGCGATGTAATCGACACCCAGCGCCATCTCTCGACGCCATCATTGCAAAAATGGAACTGATTAGTTTGCGATTACAAACTAAGGTGCCGAAACGAAGTGAGGGCGGGCAACTAGTTTATTTATAGATCTCTAAATAGATGACACTGCCTTAATGTTAATTAGAATCTAAGTGCACAATTTACATGTTTCTGTCACAGCTTGCTAGTAATGAAAGTGAATCGCATACCTTTCAGCATTTTACACAGAATTACAGGTAAGAAAGTATGTTTTTCAAAAAAGATATTCTAAATAAATTAAATTAGAAAAATTGCTCTGTTAAGTAATTACAAAATCACAAATGTAGTTAAAGTGGTATTGTTAAAACGTTTATTTCTGACCGCCATTTTGACAAAAACAAACAAAATGGCGGATCAGAGAGTGAAACAAACTTTCCATATTCCTTTAGTTTTACAGTCTAGCTATTATAAATGTTGTATTTGGGCAGTTGTTCGTAGTCCCACTCGTCGTCCGAAGTGTAGATCAGCTCATCCCGGTTATATTCAGACTCTTCGCTGTATACTTCAAATTCTGATTCTGAAAAGCAGATATTAGCTATTAATAAAAGTAAAATATCCGCGTAAATACTGTCACACTACATGGCAGGCCTCTATCATAGAAATCAAGTCATCGCTACTATGATGGGATTAGGCTTAATCACCACGCTTGCCTAATGCGGTGCGGTGATCACAAACCCGAGCAAAATTCCACCCGGGACACTTGCGCGATGTAATCGACACCCAGCGCCATCTCTCGACGCCATCATTGGAAAAAATGGAACTGATTAGTTTGCGATTACAAAACTAAGGTGCCGAAACGAAGTGTAGGGTCACTTGTAGGTATTATAAAGAGGTGATATACGACCTGATGGTATCCTTCAAGAAAATAACTTATTCCTAGAGCCAGCAACACATATGTGATGCCTCAACTATTGCGGCGGGCCATCTGCTGGTTTGTCTATAATGTGATAAAAGAATACCAGGTATTTCTGATGGAACTCGTGGAGCTGGTCTCACTGGAAATGGTCTGGTCTGGTTTCGCGGTGGCTTTGGAGGCTTCGGTGAATCTGCAGACAAGAATGATAATGAGCAAGCGCATGAAAAATTCGCGAGATGGCGTATTTTTAGTCTTTACACTTAGGTCGAACTTCAACGTTTTTGGTGTTTAGTAACATTTTGACATCTCACATCAAAAATAACCAATCGCACATCAAACAAACCGAGGACCTCAGTTCTACAGTATGCCATCTAGCGGAATTTTCAGATGCGATAGCCCCCATTAAGTAAGATTAATTTTAGCAAATTACCTACTTAGGTGGGCGGCGGCATGAAAGAATAGCGATGACCGTTAGTTTGCGCACTTGTCAAAAAGAAGACTTTCTACTAAAATTGGTTTCTGCGCATTCAAGGTCATCGCTATTGTTCCATGCCGCAGACTATACGTACGTATACGTACAGTCAGCCACACATAAGTTTACCACAACCTGTCAAACTTCAACCTAATGTGTATGACAGTAAGATGAGAATCGATTGAAGAAATTTGACAGTATCTTATACTTTGATGACAATGACGTGTGGTTGTACGTACCTGACTTTTGGCCCGATTTTTCTTGAACTTTGGCTATCAGCTGATTGGCCCTTGTGAATGGAGAAGCTCGACTATCTATTGAAACTGAAAAATAAATCACATACTTAGTAGGTACATACCTACGTACAGCCAGATATAAATTTATGTTATGTACCTACCTATTTCGAAAATAAAATTCAGCACCGTTGGTTTAGTAATTAGATACAGAAGAATCTAATCTGGTACCTACCTAATTATTAATACACTTTTAATCCTGACCGCCATTTTGATAAAAACAAACAAAATGGCGGAAAGAGAAGTAAAGGAAACGTACATTTATTTGAGTCCACTGAAACAGCTGGTGGAGGAAGTGGTGGTCGTTTGCTGATATCATTTTGAACAAGTCTCTCTCGTCCAGCTGAAATATCAACAATTTCTCCATTAGATAGTCCACTATCCCGTGTGGAAAATCCGCTAGATGGCGTACTGTTAGGCTGAGGTCCAACTTTAACGTCATTGGTACCTAATAACCAAGTTGATGCAAGATGACAACATAATCTTCTATCTTCTTCTATATCTTCTATACTATTTATAAAGAGATAAATTCTATAGACCTAAGGCTTATAGGAAAACCGAAAACACGAAACGCTTGCGCGATGTAATTTAGCACAGCGCCATCTATTGGTTCATTTCTGAATTACGGTCCCGAAGCGAAGTGAGGGCGGGCCACTAGTAATAAATAAATGCGCATGTGCGGTGCGAGGATGAGTTGTGATTGCTAAGCTGTGAAATGTATGAGCGGGGATCGACGCAAACCTCGAAACATATTCTTCACACACATTTATCGCTTGTTTTGTATGTAGAATGACCTCGCTTCGCTAAACCCTTTTCCATTAGAGATGAGCTGAGCGAGGCTAGGAAAATGAAGTGATTCTATTTTTTTTTTATGAGATAGGTTGCAGACGAACTGACGGATCACCTGATGGTAAGTGATTTCCGCCGCCCATGGACACCCGCAACACCAGAGGAGTCGCAAATGCGCTACCGACCTCTTAAGAAGGAATACGCTCGCTTTTTGAAGGTTTGTAGGTCGTATCGGTTCGGAAATACCGCTGGTGACAGTTCGTTCCATAGTTTTGTAGTTCGAGGCAGAAAGTTTCTTGAGAATCTTGAAAATCTATTGGTGGATTTTATCCTCGCACACCGCTTAGCTACCTCGCACAGCTCCGGTGGAAAAGCAACCTAAGTCTTTGTTGTCATTTGTCTCATGGCCCTATATGGGTATCGGCAAACTTAAAAAAAAATATTATCCTTTAGGTCACAAAAACACTTGTACCTTTAGTTCTCTGCACATTCGATATATCAGGCGTCGGTACCCTCCGATTGTGTATTAGCACTCCAAGTTTCGGTAACCGCTTGTGACTGGGAGGAGACACGTCACATTTTGGTTCCGCTTTAGATTTTGGAGGCTCTGGAAAGATATAACATCAGTTAAGAGACTGAAAGCAATTGGCAGAGTTATCGGGTCACAAACTACTATTACTTTTTTTACAGGGCATCCCACGGCCACGTAAAGGGAATTAATATTGTAGATAGAACATTTAATGAGTGTCAAGAAAGCCTATCTGGGCCGGCCAACCGCCGTCCGGTCGGCCGCCCCAGATATCGCTGGGATGACGTCGTGCAGGCAGATCTTCGCGAGCTGCGAGTCAGCGACTGGCGTGGAGCTGCGAATGATCGAGACCAGTGGAGGAGTCTTGTATCGGAGGCCAAGACACACTTTGGGTCGCTGAGCCATCGGAGTAAGTAAGATAGAACATTTTACTAAGAGAAGACATTATTTTAATTTCAAAAACAATCTAAACTGCATTCATAGATTTTTAAATAATTACACGGTTGAACCGGGAATCGAGCCCGTTTCACTAGAAAAAAAATACCCTGTAGCTTTATCACACCGATCGGAAGGCATCATCATTAATATTTTTTGCTAGTCTATGGCAGCGACGCGCGCGTTTAAACTCTGCATGTTTTTACTGTTTTTTTTTCTATTGTTAAGTAAGTATTCTGTTTCTTTCTTTTGTATTGTGTGTGGTTTTATTAAATTGCTCGTATACAAATAAATGATTTGATTTGACCTCCGTGCCTACGAACTTATTTCGCCTTAAGAACCCTACACCAAAACTCTTCTATAGTGGCGCCCAACGTGGGGCCCCGCTGTAATAGCAAAAAATAATTGGTAATATGTGATTATGGTATGTAGTAATTGGGGCGTGGTTTCTATTATACTTTCGCTATCAAACCGTGCCTACGAACTTATAACCACGCCTCATCGACTACATAATCACCTATTGCAGACTTTTTTTTATTTAGCTTATACTGTCCCACCGCTGGGCAAATGCCCCCTCAAATCCCTCTACCGATCTCTATCCAATGACATTTGTGGCCAATCGCGGGCAAAGCTGTTGTGGTCATCAGCCCTGTTAGCGACGGCTCATATGTATTATTATTTTATTTGCGTAATTTTATTTGTTATATTTTTATAAATAATTAACAAGCTGTACCTGGGTATTTCTCACCAAATTCCGAAATTTGCTCAGAAAAAAATTGTAAAAAAATTTGTTATAAATTGATATATTTTTTCTGTGAACTTCATAGTACTAATGCCAGTAGATTTAAATAATATAGTGGTCCCCAGAATTATCGTGTTTTCAGCGAATTATGGGGGTATTTCAAATTCTGTGAGTGAGGGAATGACGACTGAGGTGAGGGAATGACTTTGAGAAGTAGGTAATTAATACAAAAATGCACTATTTTTTATACCAGGTTTTAGAATCTTCAAGTATTTTCTCTTCTCACTTTGTTTTTTACTTGACGAAGCTCAACCTGCAGAGCAGACCGGGTTCTAACGGAGTAATAGCACCATAGACCATATTCACACAGTGAGACAGGTTATACAGAAGACCAAAGAGTATAACCAGCCCCTGTGTATGGCGTTTGTGGACTATGAAAAAGCTTTCTCTGAAAAAGCAGACTCCGTTGAGACCTGGTCTATTCTCGAGGCCTTGCAGAGGTGTCAAGTCGATTGGCGATATATCGAGGTGTTGAAGTGTCTGTATGACGCCGCTAATATGTCCGTAGTAATCCAGAATGGCCAAACCTAGCCTGTCCTACTGCGACGTGGTGTGAGACAAGTAGATGTTATATCTCCGAAACTCTTCTCGGCTGCGCTGCAAGACATGATCACAACGCTAAACTGGAAAGAGCGCGGAATCAATATTAATGAGGAGTACATGTCACACCTACGATTCGCAGACGACATCGTCATCTTGGCGGAAACCTTACAGGACCTACAGGAGATGGTAAGCAGCCTGGCTGAATCTTCCAAACACATCGGTCTTCGGATGAACTTGGATAAAACCAAGGTCATGTTTAACGAGCTCGTTGATCCGGGACCGGTCGCTGTTAATGGAGTACCTCTCGAAGTTGTCGAGGAATATGTCTATCTAGGACAAACGCTCCAATTAGGCAGAAACAACTTCGAGAGAGAAGCAATAGAAGAATTCAGCTAGGCTGGGCAGCATTTGGTAGACTTCGTCAAGTCTGCTCGTTTCCCATCCCTCAAAGTCTTTAGTCGAAAGTCTTCGACCAGTGCGTCCTCTCAGTCATGACTTACGGTGCCGAGACGTGGACACTCACGGCTGGACTAATCCACCGATTCAAAATCGCTCAAAGAGCTATGGAAAGGGCTATGCTCGAAGTATCTCTGAAGGACCGCATCAGAAATGATGTAATCCGACCGAGAACCAGAGTCATCGACATTAGCCCACCGAATTAGCAAACTGAAGTGGCAGTGGGCTGGTCACATTAGCCGCAGAACTGACAACCGTTTGAGCCATAAAGTCCTTGAGTGGAGACCGCGACTCGGTAAACGTAGTGTTGGACGCCCTGTGACAAGATGGGATGATTACATTCGAAGGCTGGCTGGAGTGAGCTGGATGAGAGTGGCCGAAAATTGGGAGCGATGGCGTGCATTAGGGGAGACCTATGTCCAGCAGTGGACGAGCATGGGTTGCTAATGAACTTCGAGAGAGAATCCAATAGAAGAATTCAACTAGGCTGGGCAGCATTTGGTAGGCTTCGTCAAGTCTTCTCGTCACCTGTCTCTCAAGGTATTAAGCTGAAAAGTCTGCTCGTTTCCCATCCCTCAAAGTCTTTAGTCGAAAGTCTTCGACCAGGGCGTCCTCCTGGTCATGACGTACGGTGCCGAGATGTGGACACTCACGGCTGGACTAATCCACCGGTTCAAAGTCGCTCAAAGAGCTATGGAAAGGGCTATGTTGGAGTATCTCTGAAGGACCGCATCAGAAATGATGTAATCCGACAGAGATCCAGAGTCACCGACATAGCCCACCGAATTAGCAAACTAAAGTGGCAGTGGGCTGGTCACATTAGCCGCAGAACTGACAACCGTTGGAGCCGTAAAGTCCTTGAGTGGACACCGCGACCCGGTAAGCGTAGTGTTGGAGGCCCTGCGACAAGATGGGATGATGATATTCGAAGGCTGGCTGGTGTGGGCCGGATGTGATATTTAAACCTAAAACAAGAATTTAAGGTAGGTATACTAAACAAGAAGACAAAAAAAGCTTAGTGGGGTTAGGCATAAAGTCATTCCCTCATGAGTCGTCATTCCCTCACCTCAAATTAAAATGAGGGAATGACGGTGAGGGAATGACGAAATGAAACATTAACGAAAAAATCTCACAACATAACCACAATTTTACTATGCATTTATGTGTAAGTAAAACTAGCACCCAAAACACGCTTCACTATATAATTGAAACTTAGTTAAGTATTTACCTCTTCTTTTTTTTGATGTGATGGAATGACGATCAAAAATGTAAACTTTAAATAATTTTAACGAAAACTTTTTTCAACAGAATCTCTTTGAAGCACGGGGTGAATTCGACGGTTTGACATAATGACAGTATAGCCAACTGTCAAAAACGAATAGGAGCGTTCATGAATGTTTAAAAATGCGTTCATTAATCAAATGTCCATTTGGTGTGAGGGAATGATTTTGATTTCATGGACACGTGTAAAAATAACATTTGAGAATTTATTATTTACTTTTTATTACAATTGCAGTAAAAAATCTAAATTTCAATGTATTGTTAAATATTTAGTAAAGATAAAATAACTTTTAATTGAAAAATGGCTTCTCTAGAAATTCGAAAGTATTTAAATCTGGGGTGTGGGACATAGTGAGGGAATGATTTTCAGGACATAAATGTAATTTTTTTTATTTAATTTACAAATACAGCAAGGCTATATTTCGCCTACATTGTTAGTAACAGTAATAGTCTTTACAAGGAAATAATTGTTGCCGTTATATGTTTGCTAGATTATGATAAAAACTCAAAGGACAAGAATTTCGAGATTTCGTGAGAATTACCCACATGTAATTGATGTCAATTTTAAGGCCGTATAGGTTTGCATAACACAGCCATTTATTATCTGTGCGCGGAACTATTTATAGTCTGTGGCGCCCGTAGTTTTCCCGCAAGCGCGCGCATTTTTGTAAAATTTGCAAATTTTCCCCTCTCGAAAATTGACCTCGTAGCGCTGCACTAATGTAAACAATGTAATTATTGTAACTTTTGGAAAATTAAACGCGTATTTACCCCTGAAAGTTAGTTTTTTGGTGTGAGAAACCCGAAGATCTTCATGCCCATCGTTTACCTACCCCGCTGTCGGCGTCCAACGCGTAGCCATTGGGTGGAAATTTTCGTCCATCTTTCAGGGTCTATTCGACAAACGTGACCCGCCCATTCCCACTCCAATTTGACAGTTTTCCTAGTACTTAGACTACTTATAAATTCGTAATTTATTTTACCCAAAGAGATGTCTTCCAGTGATTCGTAAAGATGTTCTCCTTCTTTGGTGTTTTTCTTGGTTTGACAAACTTGACCCACATTTTTCTGTCCAGCATTCGATTGATTTAGGAAAGAGATTTCTGCAAACAAAAATATTGTTGAGAAATAAATAAAGGAAGCTGTACACACGTGAAAATTAATTATTTTATATAGACAGTCTACATCTATTTTATATCACAGGTCTAGGTGTTTATGGGCGGCTGTAATCGCTACCATCAGGTGACCCGTCTGCTCGTCTGCCACCTATCACATAAAAAAGTGTGTTGTTGGGTCTTGTCCTTTCAGTTCGCCCCCACTATGATGCGTCAAGAAAATCTTGAAATTAATTGATGGCGCCACTGTCGCTTATGTCATAGTGTATGGTAACCCCATTTAGTTATAAATTATGGGCACTCCTTTAGCTCTCAAAACATCCGTTTTTATAACTATGTAATGAATGATAGACAGATGCACAAGGCTGATTTCAAAATAATACCTGTACTTATTGTCATAATCGATGATGAAGATGGCGGCGGCACATGCCCCAGTCTTAGACGGCGCCGGCATATGCCATAGCCATCGCCAGCAATTAGATGACACTGGCATGTGCCAGTGTGATTTATTTGGTAAAATAAAAATGACTTACTTTTATCATCGTCGTAGTTATCGTAGGATGCTCTCCGGGAAATAATACGCACTTTAGGCTTGCGTGCTTAAAATAAATAAAATCGTTGTTTTGAGTAATTTAATAAGAGCTGTGGATTTTGTGTGAAATAAAATCAAATAACAAATTAACTTGTGAGGTGTACATACAGGGTGTACCTATCTGTGAACATTACATCCCTTTAACCACGTGTTCCGCCAATCATTCTGATCCAAGACTTTCGAAAATTCCCACAAAAAAAAATTTCAAATTTTCATACAAAGTCGGTGATCTGTCTTTGTCATTTTGTATGGGAGTCGAAAATTGTTTCAATTAATTTCAAAAAGACATTGAACAATTATGTTGTTCAGTAGGTATGCTTGGCAGAAGTCGTGGTAAAGGGGTGTTAATGTTCACAGATACACCAGGGTGTGTGTGTATATCTACCTATTACAGGTATACACATGTGATTAGAACCCGTACTATAATTATTTTCGCAGATTTACGGAAAACCGGCGTGAAGCAGCTCCTGTGCAGTGTTTCTCCGAGTGAGTGAGGGTACCGGAGGCCCATCGGGGGGGAAGGGGATAAAAGGTTAGCACCGCACTTGTGACTCCACTGGTGTTGCATGTGTCCATGGGCGGCGGCAATTGCTTACCATCAGGCGATCCGCCTGCTCGTCTGCTACCTATCACATAAAAAAAAATGTTATACCCGAAGCGCGAAAGGTCCGAGGTTCGATTCCCGGTCAAAGTAAGGTAGAGGTAGTTTCTTAAAAACTAAATTTTTGAAGTTGTCTTGGGTCTGGGTGTTCTGGGTTGACGCCCCGTATTCATAGTACAGGGGTTGCCCTAGTTTGAGACTAGGTTGACTGTGTCATTGTCTGCATTTATTTATTACTAGTGGCCCGCCCTCACCTCGCTTCGGGACCGGAATTCCGAAATGAACCAATAGATGGCGCTGTGTTCAATTACATCGCGCAAGCTTTTCGTGTTTTCGGTTTACCTATAAGCCTTGTCGTTGTCTATTGAAGTTATTTCTTCATAAATAGTGTAGAAGATGTAGAAGAAGATAGATAGATTTATCTAGTAATCCTACCTTTTGCTCTGCAGTATAAAATTAGTCCAACTTTCAATGCTACTATGACTGCAACAAGGCCTGCAATAGTGATGTATATCCATTCTGAAACAAGGTGATAAAGTAAAATATCACTGATTTTGGCCGCCTTTTTGTCGCTGTTACATCCTAATCCTATCTAATATTATAAATGTGAAAGTAACTCTGTCTGTCTGTCTGTTACTCTTTCACGCCAAAACTACTGAACTGATTTAAATGAAATTTGATAGCCTACTTAAGCCTATGGTTTAGACCCGTGGTCGTCAAACTGCGACCTGCGGTCATTATTTGTGCGGCGATGAAGTAGATTTATTTTTAATTAAAAGCTCTTGAAACGCATTTACATATACTGCGGCCCAGGCCCTAGTGCTCACATTGTTATATGTGGCCCTTGAGCAGTAAAGTGTGACGACCGCTGGTCTAGACCCTGAGAAAGAACATAGGCTTCTTTTTATTGCGAAAACCTCCATTTTGCTTGTCCCTTACAAGCAAAAAAAAAGGGCCATTGTCAATTTACGGCTACGATGATAAAAAAAAAATTGGCACAAGATTTAATGATTTTCTTATTAGTACTCTAATTTTTATCTTATAGTAATGAACAAATCAGATAGTTTTTATTTCCTTTGGTAATAAGGAACAAAGATAAGATTTTTTTGGGACCACCGAAAATACCAGTCACCACTGAAAAAACTTAACATTTAATAACAATGTTAACCGTATCAATGAAATCGTGATCATACATTAACTTTTCACAGCCTCTTCTCTTATTCAAATAAGTTACAATGCAAAAATAATAATACATTTATAAAAAAAAGCAAAGAATTCTTACGGACCACCGAAAAGACAAATATCGGTGGTCAAAAAATGTCTTCACCGCATGTGTTCCTTCCTAGCGGGGCTCCCCGAGCTAGACTTATATAACTAACTAGCGGCCGCCCGCGACTTCGTCCGCGTGGAAAAGTAACTTTTTACCCCCCTTTCAACCCCTTACAACCCCCTTTTCGCAATAAAAAGTAGCCTATGTCCTTTCTCAGGGTCTAGATTATCTGTATACCAAATTTCATTTAAATCCGTTGAGTAGTTTTGGTGTGAAAGAGTAGCAGACAGACAGACAGACAGAGTTACTTTCGCATTTATAATATTAGTATGGATGGCAATGCTTCAGTTGCTTAATGTAGGTACATAAAGCCACACATCAAAGTAAATAACTGTCAAATTTCTCCAATCAATTCTCATCTTACTGTCGTAAACATTAGGTTGAATATCAATTGAGGAAATTTGACAGGTTGTGGTAACCTGATGTGTGGCTGTCTGTACCTTTCGAGTTTATCAACAGACTTGTACCTCCACCGTTTTGGCAGAAATTACGATAAAGTGCTAGATCTTCTCAGCTGGGCCTTCGGCTGTTTAACGTTCGAAATACATAAAAAATATACTGATCTAATGTACAGTGGCCAGCACATCAAGTTACAACAATCTGTCAAATTTCCTCAGTTGATATTGAACCAAACACGTTTGACATAAAAGTGAGGTTCGATTGAAGAAATTTGACAGATTGTAGTAACTTGATGTGCAGGCCACCGTACTTCCAATTACCTCCCAATTTATATATCAAATTCAAGGGATCCATTATAGAACTGAAGAATCTTGAAAGTTTTATCATCCTAGCTGGGCGCTCTGTAATTAAAGTAAATACGAATAAAAAAAGCATACAGCTTTTATATTTTTCCAATTTACCTCTGTTTATGTAACGAAATTATGATACCTACTGGTAAATAACAGCACACGCTTTGTAATGGAAGGTCAGGAATATTATATTTGTAGCAATGAAAAAAAAAATTAAGTATGGTTAGGTTAGGTTAAAATTTGCTACTTACCTAGCTGTTTTCTTTTTTAAACCATACTTAATTTTATTTATTTATTTAAACTTTATTGCACAAAATTTGTAACAATAGGCGAACTTAATGCCCAGGGGCATTCTCTACCAGTTAACCTTTGGGTCATGCAGAAAAGACAGTAAATTTTGCATATAAGGCCCGCTTGAGATGCGCGCAGATCAAGACAGGATCGTGGCGAGAATTTTCATTATAGTACAGTAAGATGTGTCATATAGTCCATTTCAGCTAAGAAGAGCCCTGTGACACTTCATCGCGTTCTGAACTACGCATTTTATGTTTGACAATGAAAAATATTTTTATTGTTTATTCTTTTCATTTAATTGCGGCATTATTCCAAAAAATATTCCAATAAAACATCTCAAAGTTTTAAAACAAAAACAGTACATTTACTTTAATTAATGGAATAGAAAATAACAACATTTTTTAAAACAATCCTATGCACATAGTATTACTTGTAACGGAACACGGAAAAAACATAGAGCTGCGACATGTCATAATCGGCGGCCATGTTGCGATTACTCGATAATCGATTAGTACGAGGCATCAGCCTTTATGCGAGTTATGTTTTCGTTGTATTTGCGTGGTGTTCGGTTATTGTTACTTTTTGTTGTTGTGTTTGTTATTGTTGACTTTTATTGCTGTTGTTTGTTACGTTTTTTATTATTTTTTGGCAAAATGTGTGTTGCTGTTAGTATAAAAAAATCGATTCTATTTCCTTAGGAAGTATTATCGATTACCAGAAACAATCGCAATCATTTCATTATAGACATCTCTAAAAGTGTCAAAAATCGAAGTGTCACAGGGCTCTTCTTAGCTGAAATGGACTATAATGACCACTGAAAAGATGACCGAATGGATATTCTATTGCAAAATTGAGCTGTGTGTATTACTATATGATTGGCATTCTCCAATTCCGAACAGACCACCGAAACTAACTTTTATCTATACATATAATAAAAATGTAAAAAAGCTGTGTCTGTACATTGAGATATTTATCTCAAAATAACTTAGGACGACTAAAAACAGTAACAGAACATGAATCAATGATTTTAAAATTTTGTCTGTCGTTTGTCTGTTTGTCTGTTTGTCTGTTTGTTCGCGCTAATCTCGGAAACTACTGAACCAATTCGAATGAAACTTTTTTTATTGTATAGCTGTAATATCAGGGCAACTTATAGGATATATTATATTATGAAGACCAGGCTCCTTGATGTAGACCACCACAACAGCCCAGCTAAACTATAAGAGTAGATCAATGGCACTTTAACAAAAGTTGTTCAGATTGATGAGCATTTTATGATGCCATGAAAAAATCAAAGATCATGGAACATCTGGTTTGGAACTCTAAGAGCCCAGCTCCACTATAACAAATATGGGAATGAAATGGAATGGAAAATTGTCAAATGTGATGAGCATTTTTGGATGAGATCCTATAAGGAAGGATATTCCAAAACTTAAACCCCTAATGGAGCGAATAGGGGGTTCCAAGTTTGTTCATCCTTTAAGCGAAGAGTCATAAAGTTCACGCAAACGAAGTTGCGGGCGGCCACTAGTGACTAAATAAAATCATAATAATTCAAATATTTTGTTTCTTCAATTAAACATTATACATGAATTGGCACTGATAAAAATTGCAAGGAATCGTTAATTAATAATATATTAGTATAATTTTATGTCTGAACAAATTTAGGCAGGTTTTTGACAATGACCCTTAAAAAGAGGGGGTGAAAATTATTAAATAATTAAAAATGCTACCCAAAGATACTATCCACGCAGCCGAAGTCGCGGGTATAGTCCGAGGCAAGAAACTGTAATTATGACCTTGAGTGCGCAGAAACCAATTTTGATAGAAAGTCTTCTTTATTACAAGTGCGCAAAATAACGGTCATCGCTATACTTTCGTGCCTCCAGCTATAACTTTTTTTTATTTTTTTTTTAAACTTTTTTTTAATCTTAAAAATACCTTACTCACTTTTACTTTTATTCGTTTTTGGATGGATTGGTCCTTCTATACGTTCTGTGGTGCTTGTAAAATTTTTGTGGTCTACTTCTTCTTCTGTATGCTCTGTAGTGGTTGATAAATTGTTTGGCTCTATCTCAGTTTCGTCGTCTAATGTATAACCTGAAATTATATAATCCCTTAAAAAACAATACTTGTCAAAATTACCATGTCTCGCTACCCAGTTGTTCTACCGTAAAAGTTGTGAGATCCATGTAAAACTAAGTCGGTTATTAATTCAGTTCCTTTAACATTAATGACGTTTTAAATAAATATATTGACTCAGCCATCGCATGAAAACACAATATTTTATATTTCATAAGTATATAATACATATCATTATCATCATCATGTCAGCCCACATCCACCTACTGCTGAGTATAGGCCTCTTCTTTATTACGCCACTCCCTACGGTCACATAACACATGCAACAAGTTGTTGCGTGAATTTAATTATCTATCTATTATACTTAACTCTTCTCAGATGTAGAACTTGGAACGAATCGCGAATCCTCCGAAGTGTATGTGTATCGAGATGTAGACTCAGTAGTTACCGTACTAGATGAAAACTCAAACTTAGTCGAACTGGTAACTTCTGGAACTAAACAAAAATAGTAAGTAATCTATCTATACTATTTATAAAGAGATAACTTCTACAGACAACGAGAAGGCTTATAGGTAAACCGAAAACACGAAACGCTTGCGCGATGTAATTGAGCACAGCGCCATCTATTGGTTCGTTTCTGAACTACGGTCCCGAAGCGATGTGAGGGCGGGCCACTAGTGTTTTTATATAATGTAAAATTCCTTATTTGCTGTAAGATTTATAACTAAGATTGTTTTTGTTATTAATTTTAATAAGAGCAGTGGATTTTGAGTAAAACCATGAAATAAAAATAAAATAAAGTATCAACCTGTCCCACTGCAGGGCAAAGGGTCATCATAGAAATCAAGTCATCGCCACTATAATGGGATTAGACTTAATCACCACGCTTGCCTAATGCGGATAGGTGATCATCACAAACCCGAGCTAATTTCGAAAAAGTTTAACATAGGGTAACCGAGATAGTGATTGCCCAGTGTATAGTGATTGCCAGAATTAAGGTTAACATACATTTTAACTTATTTTCAAAGGTGTAGTTTTACATTAAATCCGTTAAATAACACTAGGATACTGTTAACTAGAGTTCTAAATAAGACATTTGGCAAAATTTTCAATACAAATATTGTAATGGCAGTTTTTGGACAGCGGGTGTCCGTCACTTCAAAAAATGCGAATTCCTTACAGAATTTGTTAAGGATACATTTTGTAGTTTTGAAGTTTGTATCACTTTAATTTTCTTTTTTGAGCGTTAAAGCACAACGACGTGTTAGTTAAAGCTTTAATGTTTCATTCGAAGCAGTTATCGCGGCGTAATTTTATTCCATTAAGTATTTTAAGAGGGTGGGCAATCACTGTACCTAAAATATGACAAATTCAGTTATTGCCATACCAGAATTCAGTTATTGCCATGGGTATGAGACAGTGATTGCCCGGGTAGGTATTTACTAAATCACGTGAGGGATATAATAATCGAACCGAATATTTTCTTTATATCCTGTATCTTTCTTTATATCTAGGTCTAGGTACAAGGAGTTTTCGAAAAAACTGCTTTTTACAAAAAGTTTACCTAAAAATAGGGGAAAATTTGATCTGCTACCGAAAAATCTTGGAGGAAAGGTGGTAAGAAGAACAACCAAATATATACCGTAATTATATTATGTATTTTACCGTGGGAGAGCACGTTTCAGTATGAATAAGCCGGCTTAACGGAGTGATTCTATAATCACAGAAAACCAAAATCAAGCGGCGCTAACGCGTTAGTGTACCGGAGGCTCTATGAAGGGGGAAAAGGAGTTAAAATGTTGGCAGCGCATTTGTGATTCCCCTTGTTGTTGCGAGTGTCTATGAGCGGTGGAAATCGTTTACCATCAGGTGATCCGTATGCTTGTGAGCCACCTATCACATATTAAAATTTAATTAGCAAATGATTGCAGTTAGTAATAATTAGAAAAAAACTTTCAAATTTCAACTGTGGGAGAGCCACGCTTCAGCATGAATGGGCCGATTTGACCGGAGTGATACCACTGCCTCACAGAAAACCAGCGTGAAGCAGCCCCTGCGCCGAGTGAGTGAGGGAAACGGAGGCCCACACCCGGGGGGGAAGGGGATAAAAGGTTGGCAGCGCACTTGTGACTTCAGTGGTGTTGCAGGTGACCATGGGCGGCAGCATTGCTTATTATATATAATGTGCAGTCAAAACACGCATCACTTGATGGTAAGCGAATGCCAACGCACATACTCAACACCAGTGGAGTCACAAGTATGCTGCCAATGTTTTAACCCCTCCCCCCTCCCTCACCCCCCATTGGGCCTCCGACAACCTCAAAACTGTATCTACTTACCTTTTGTAAAATTGGTACATTCCATTTATTCGCTGAGATAACGAGAAACTAGATAGAACAATTTGACGATTTTACTAGATTTTGAAACTAAACGGGTTTTCTTAGTCAATGGTATCTTATTTGGATGATGTTACTGATTTCAATAGCTTAGAAATATATCTTAAACGCACAAAAACTTACGAAAGATCTAAAATTTTAAGTATTTAATAGTATTTTTATGGAATTACAACGTGCGGTATAGTTGGCAATCACTGTCTCATTTGGTTGGCAATGACTGTGTCAAGTGGGCAATCACTGTGTTTTTAGGAGATATTTTTGTTATACGTTATAATTATAAAATATTCTATAGATGTTTGAATTATTGCTAACTTATCTCAATGCTAAACTATTAACGTTGTCAAATAATTACACTCTGATTTCTTATTGTTAAAGTAAAAGGATTATATTGAAATAAAACTAGTGTCAATTTCTTAAGTGGGCAATCACTATCTCGATCACCCTACCTACTTTTTGGTCGACCCGGTAGAAAAAAAAAACAAAAACAATAGACTATTAAAAACTAATTTATCAGCCAAATCCAACTTGAAAAAAAATGTTTGTGTGTTTGTATGTGCGCGCCATATAGTCCTTGAGTGGAGCCATGTTGGAGCCATAAAGTCCTTGAGTAGAGACCGCGACTCGTCAAACGTAGTGTTGGACGCCCTGCGACAAGATGGGATGACGACATTCGAAGGCTGGCTGGAGTGAGCTAGATGAGAGTGGCCGAAAATCGGGAGCGGTGGCGTGCATTGGGGGAGACCTATGTCCAGCAGTGGACGAGCGTGGGTTGCTGATGATGATGATGTGCGCGCACTTAAGTGTGTGTTTGTGTGTGTAGGTGTGTGAGTGTATATTTGTGTGTGTGTTTGAGTGTGTGTATGTGTGTGGTTGCGTTTGTGAATGCATGTGTGTAACTGTGTGTCTTAGTTTTGAACTTACCAATGAATCTTACATTGAAATTGCAAATAGTTCGTAGATATGTATTGCTGTTGATGTTGCCGTAATATTGGGCGACCTCCCGGTCGATTTGGTTTGTCAGGACATCACATGTCCACGACCCGTTCGTATATTTTTCGGCAGTCTGAAAAAAAATCATCTACATGGAATCCAGTTATTAACAAGTGCAAACCCCGTGCTAGGCCGTTAGCAACGCAAACAAACACCGATACGGTTAGTGTAGTGTGTCGGAGTAGCTTCACTGACATTATTTTATTTATTTATTTGCAATACATATGACTACAGGTAACATAAGATAGCCTAGAGAACATATGCGCCTGGAACTAGTAGTAGTGGTAGTAGTAGTATATTACAACTAGTGGCGATTTAATATCAAAAAATGTGAGGGTGTCCGAAGATTCGTTGCCGGGCCCTAGCAGACGACGCCGTGCACCGCCAGTTCGCTTGTGACCACGGCTGCTGCAACGTAGCCGAAACGTCAAGCAGTAAGTAACATACCATGTACTTAAAAATAAACGTCGCGTTAATTCCCGTTTTAATAATTATAGTCTGAAAAAAGTTGTAGATTTGTTTAATAGTACTTAATATTTGACTCAATGGACACTTTGTCTGTTCTTTTGCGCCTGTCGATCTCATATTTGGATCTCACGGCCGCTTACCATCAGGCGGAGTGAGGTCATCTTGATTGTCCTCAATATAAAAAAAAATTGCCCGTAGGGAATCTTTCGGCATGAATGGGCCGGCTCGACCGGAGTGATACCTAGGCCTCACACAAGACCGCCGTGAAGAGAGTGTCGTGTTGTGAGTGAGGGTACAGGGAGGCTTTTGGGCGGAAAGGGGGTTAAAGATTGGCAGAGCACTTTGTGATTTCACTGGTGTTGCAGGTCTATAGGCGGCGGCAATCGCTTGCCATCAGGTGATCCGTCTACTCGTCTATCACTTGTCGCATAAAAAATACCTTAAGATTCACTAAAAAATTTTAAAATTTACCGCACCGAGGTTTTTGTTGTAAATTAATACATTAATTTTTGGTTCTCACGGCCGCTTACCAACAAGGGGAGTGGACGCCATCTTGATTGTCCTATAAAAAAGTTATCATTTTGTGCCAGGCCTGTCCCACTCCGCGTGTAGGTATCGAACTTGCAAGTACATGCGGCGGCCCCTCCGGAGGGGCTAATTAGTAGAAAATCACGAACGAGCGGCGACGCACGCGCGACAGTTGCTGCGATAGAAAGAGAACGCACTTCTAGGTTATGAATAATTGTAGGCGTTGAACGCTGGGCGGTCGGAATTTCAACTCTGTTAATAGCTAGCCTGAGACTTTATTTTCTATAAACGGTTTTTAGGAGTGGGCTTTCTGTACTTGCACTATTAAGTATTTTGTGCCATTACTCACCATTTCCATAGAATTTACATACTCATTCAGTTTTGGTGTCCTCACGAATACTTGGCCTCCGCTCTTAAATGGATTCATTGGTTTAAGAAGCTCGGGTACAGCCGTGAACTTGTGGTTACAACTGAAAAATATTTAAAATTCTTTAAATTCAGATTTTGCATCATCATCATCATCATCATTTCAGCCAATAGACGTCCACTGCTGGACATAGGCCTCCCCCAAAGTTCTCCACACAGATCGGTCCTGTGCCACCCGCATCCAATGGACTCCCGCGACCTTTACCAGATCGTCGGTCCACCTGGTGGGAGGCCTGCCACGACTGCGGCCTCCTGCGCGTGGCCTCCACTCAAGGACCTTTCCACCCCAACGGCCGTCTGTTCTCCTGAATTTGCATCCATTAAAATATATTTTTTTAAACAGATAGAATGCTGGGCTGTTAAAGACGGATGACGGAGAAGAATGCATGGGACAGAGATGAGAAAGTTGAGATGGATGTAGGTATGTGTGGCGTGACGAGAATGGACAAGATAAGGAATGAGAATATCAGAGGTAGTACGAAAGTGGCAGCACCTATTACTACAGTAAATGGGTGGAGGAACAGAGGACGGCCGAAAAAGTGAAGGATGGATTGTATGAAGAATGACATTACTGAAAAAGGGGTGGACGTTACAATGACGACTGACAGGGATGAATGGAAGAAGTAAAAATCTTTAACACAAATGGCCTACTTAATACGGAGTCAGGTCAACAAATAAGATGTTGTTGGAATTTATTATTTACTCGTTTTATTAAAAAGGAATTACTATTTGACAAATGTTTCGAATTTTTCTAACAGAGCTCGGGTTTTTGATCACCGCATCGCATTAGGCAAGCGTGGAGATTAAGCCTAACCCCATCATAGTAGCGATGACTTGATTTCTATGATGGAGGCCTTTGCCCTAAAGTATTAGGCTGATACTTTATACTTACTTGACAGTGTTCATAAAATAAGGAGCATGGAATCTCAGCAATATCGTTTCTCCTTCTATCACGTTTATTTCATTTTCGATTTTGTCTGCAATTCGGACTGTGCACAATCCACTGCTTTGGCATCCCAATTGAAAGTCGATTACTGTAGAAATAAAGTTAAAATTAGTTACACGTAGATGTAGCAAATCTATACCAGGTGAATTTTTAAGCTAGACCAGGCCTGTCCCACTCCGCGTGTAGGTATCGAACTTGCAAGTACATGCGGCGTCCCCTCCGGAGGGGAAAATTAGTAGAAAATCACGAACGAGCGGCGACGCACGCGCGACAGTTGCTTGCGATAGAAAGAGAACGCACTTCTAGGTATGAATAATGGTAGGCATTGAACGCTGGGCGGTCGGAATTTCAACGTTATTTATAGTAGTCTGAGTCTTTATTTCCATAAACGGTTTTTAGAAGTGGGTCTTATGTACCTTGTACTATTAAGTATTCTGTGGCTAGACCTAGAATCTGTAAGTGAACAGCTTTCTCCTAGAAACATAGGTAGAATTATGTAATTTTTTTAACTTTTCATATAGATCAGACTGATTACGCGATTGATACTTAGTATGGGAAGGTTGTAGTATTTCGACTAATGTTTCTTGGAGAGAGTTGTACACTAACAGATTCTGAGTCGAGCTTAAAATTAAGGATGGTGATTAAAAATTCACCTTGTTTTTTAACAATAATAATATTTCACTACATCACATACATTGGTCTGACTCTGAGATAGGTAGCTCAAGCACCTGTGTTACAGATATCAGAACCAACAGTGGAATTACAAATATATACGTATAATACTTTTCTTTTGTAAATACATACTTAAAATACATAGAAAACACCCAGACCAATACAAAACAAAACATGTTCATGCACACAAATGTTGTGACGGTGCGGGGAATAGAACCGCAACCACCCTTGGCCCAGACGCAGCATTCACTACCACTGAACCAAACGTTCGTCGGATTCTATGTGTATACAGGGTGGTAGCTGGTGAACTTTATAATCCCTTTAACCAAGTGTTTCTAAACCAACATTCGGAACAACATTGATTTTGTTCTATGACTTTTGAAAAATTCCGCATAAAATTTGTCATCTTCCATACAAGTCGGTCACGTGACTTGGTCATTTTGGTATGGGGAGTCGGAAAATTTTCGAAGGAATGTTGGAACAGTTGTTGAACAAATGTTGTTCAGAATGGTTTGATAAACACGTGGTTGAAAAGGAGGCAAATGTTCACAGATACACCGCGTTACGTACTTATTATTTCCGTTTTATGGGCCGTCTCGATTGGAGTGATATCATCCTCACAGAGGACCGGCGTGAAGTAGTAGTTCCAAACCAAACCAATAGATGGCACAAGGCAACGACTATATCGCGCTTGTGTTTCGTGTTATCGGTTTACCTATAAGCCTTGTCGTTGTTTCTAGAAGTTACCTCTTTATAAATAGTATATAAATAAAATAATTTAAAATAAAATAGATATAAATAAGTAGTATAATAATAGATAGTTACCAGCTTTAGCTTTAGGTGCGGTGATTGGTAGAAATTCTGGAATTAAGTAAGTAAAAGCGATTAAATAGTTTTGAAGAGATGTTCATCAAAAATGAGAGACTTTCGTACTAACATTGACCCTCCTTGCAACGCCCCTTCTTTTTGCGCCTCTGCATAATAAAATGTTTACTACATAACCTATGTTTTTTCTCATGATATTAGGTCCAGTAGTTTTGGCTGTACGTTGATAGATCAGTCAATAACAGGCTGAAGCATTATCTCTTTATTAATAGTATCATTTCATTTTAGCCAATAGACGTCCACTACAGGACATACGCCATCCCCAATGTTCTCCACACGGATTGGTCTTATGCCACTCGCATCTAAGGAATTCCTGCGACTCTCGCTAGATCGTCGATCCGCCTTGTGGGGAGCCTGCAACGGCTGCGACTTCTTATACTCGGCCTCCATTTATGGACCTTTCCGCCCCAATCCATACTTCCATACTAATATTATAAATGCGAAAGTAACTCTGTCTGTCTGTCTGTCTGTTACTCTTTCACGCCAAAACTACTGAACGGATTTAAATGAAATTTGGTATACAGATGGTCTAGACCCTAAGAAAGGACATAGGCTACTTTTTATTGCGAAAAAGGGGTTGTAAGGGGTTAAAAGTGGGGTAAAAAGTTACTTTCCACGCGGACGAAGTCGCGGGCAAAAGCTAGTAGTTTATAAATTTTTCAGATACTTAACAAACATCATACACAATATCACAACTCATTCCAAAGTAAGAAGCAAAAGATGCAAATAAGTCCTATTACTTTAATGATGAATATACCCAGATTTGGATTCCATAAATACATTTGAGATTGTATATTGAAAGATGATTCATCAGTATTTTCCTGATCTGTAAACATGACTATTGTTTTTGTTAAGTAATAACAACGAATAAATCCTAAATCGAGATGTATTAAAATTACATTACATCAATTAATGAAACTTAATATAAAGACATTTTCTTAATGAATTCAATTCTTTCAGCAAAATAAGTAATGGCAACGAAATCGAAGGAGTTCAATTGAGTTTACTCATTTGGACAAGCTTTGACGTCCCGTTGTTGGTCCAGTAGTTTAAGTACCGAGCCGTGATTTCGGGGTCCCGGGTTGAGCAAAAAGAATGTTTCGAATCATTCGAATATAGCTCGGGTTTGTGATCACCAATCCGCATTAGGCAAGCGTTGTGATGAACCGTAATCCCATCATAGTAGCGATGACTCGGTTTCTATGATGAAGGCCTTTGCCCTGCAGTGGCATAGTGAATAGGCTAATGATACTTTACTTTTGCTTTAATTTTGACAACCGTTGAAAGTGCCAGATACAATTCAACGTTTTTCAGTATTATTTAGAAGACTACCTTACACTTTGGTTCATCTGATGTAATGCAAGAATATCAGTTTCCAGTCTTTGATGTTAGAGAGAAAAAACGGGACACTATAATATTTTTAAGATTTTTCTAAGGCTTTCGATTGTGTCAACCATGCAACATTGCTCACGATTTCACGAAATTACAGCATTACTGTGTCTAAATAATTAGCTGACATAGTAACCATAATAAAATGATACTTATCATATCAATTGGAATAGATTTATGAGATTGTTTTCTTAGATTCGATGATCGCGATGGGTGTACCCCAGGGCTCTATATTGGGGCCTTTGCTGTTTTTAATCTACTTAAATGACTTATCTTGCTTTATTAACAAAGATCTGGAATATTGTTATTTTCTCAAGATACTTATTTGATTTTGGAAATAGTTCATTTTAGTAATAAATTAATACTTAATGATAACACTTACGTGGATTTGAAGACACGATGCACCCAGTGAAAAAATACCCAAGTGACAGTAGCACTTTAAGTAACATTATGGAACGTATACACTTACTGATTACGTGATTGCTATTGTGAGGGGTTTAGATGAACCGAGGAATTCGGGTGTCCATTATACATTAGTTCTGAAATAGGACATGCCACGATTAGTGATTTTTTTTTAGGATCATGTCCTATGTTGTCGTTGCAGTTATAGGTGCGCATGATCCCACTCGCGATCGAAATAAGAGGGTTAGGAAACAGTGTTCTTGTGTTTGCGCATACTCTTAGTTTTGCTATTTCCGTAATAGTTCGAATCTTTGCCAATAGATGGCGATGAGTGTCGACTACTTCGCGCAAAGGTTTAATCTTCGGGTTACTTATTATAAAGTCTTGTGGTTTTCTACAGAAACCATCTCTTTATCTATACTCTATACTAATATAATAAAGCTGAAGAGTTTGTTTGTTTGTTTGTTTGTTTGTTTGTTTGTTTGTTTGTTTGTTTGTTTGTTTGTTTGTTTGTTTGTTTGTTTGAACGCGCTAATCTCCGAAACTACTGGTGCGATTTGAATAATTCTTTTTTTGTTGGATAGTCCATTTATCGAGGAAGGCTATAGGCTAAATAACATTACGCTATGACCAATAGGAGCAAAGACAGAGCGGTAAATGTGTAAAAAACGGGGAAAATTTTTCCACGCGGACGAAGTCGCGGGCGGCCGCTATAAATAGTATAGAAGAAGATAGTTACTGAAGTGGTTACAAATAATTTGCTCTAACTATAAAAATAAGTTTAATCCCCTTGGTCTAGTGACTTAAATATCGGGCTGTGATCTCGAAGTCCTGGGTTCGATACCCAGGTCGAGCAAAAGTTTGTTTTTTTATGTGATAGGTAGCAGGCGGATTACCTGATGGTAAGCAATTGCCGCCGCCCATGGACACCTGCAACATCAGTGGACTTACTAGTGCGCTGCCAACCTTTTATCGCCTTTCCCCGGGAATGTTAATGATGATTCGAATTTTTCGTACACAGCTCGGGTTTGTGATCACCGCACCGCATTAGGCAAGCGTGGTGATTAAGCCTAATCCCATCATAGTAGCGATGACTTGATTTCTATGATGGAGGCCTTTGCCCTGCAGTGGGGCAGTATATAGGCTGCCACATTTTTTTATTTTTTTTGGCTACAGGATGGTGTCAACAGCGTTTAATCGGGCATGTAACCGTATGAGGATAATTAGTGAATTATCCTGATGTTATCTGTCTTGTTAAATAATATTTCATTACTTTGTGAGGCTGGGACTCGTTTATTGAAATACTAGTGGCCCGACCTCACTTCGCTTCGGGATCGTAATTCAGAAATGAACCAATAGATGGCGCTGTGCTAAATTACACCGCGCAAGCGTTTCGTGTTTTCGGTTTACCTATAAGCCTTGTCGTTGTCTATAGAAGTTATCTCTTTATAAATAGTATAGAAAATAAACAAATAAATTGAGACAACATCACATATATTGTCCTGAGGCTCGCTATACAAAACTATTGCTCTGTCTCTTTCAAATGCATCACAATGAAAGAGACAAAGCGATATTTTTCGGTAGCGAGGATAGTATTTCAAACTCATGGTAAGGCCACTGGTCCCAAACTAAGGTTCCCTTGTGCTATGGAAACCAAGAACACCGACCACAAACACCCAGACTCAACACAAATAGGTACGTGTTTCATCAACCAACATTTGTTGGTGCGGGAATCGAACCCGCGACCCTTGCGTCTCATCCGCTTAAACCATTGCGCTAAGCGAGTCGTGGTATTTAGTTAGTTGGTACAGTCGACTCTAAAATATGTAAACACTTTAGGACCTTGTCACAATACATACAGGGTGTATCTGTGAACATTTACATCCCTTTAACCACGTGTTCTATCAACCATTCTGAACAACATTTGTTCAACTACTTTTCCAAATTCTTCGAAAAAAAATTTGACTCCCCGTACAAAATGAGTCATCTTGTAAAGACTAAGTCACGCGACCGACTTCGTATGGAGAGATGAAAAATTTTTATGCGAATTTTCAAAAGTCATAGAACAAATGTTGTTCAGAATGGTTAGTAGAACACATGGTTAAAGAGATGTAAATGTTCACTGATACACCTTGTATATAAGAAAAAGAAGTCGTTCTACTTACTTATGTGTATTGTGATAAGGTCCTAAAGTGTATACATACATATTTTCGGAGTCGACTATACCTACTTATTATTTGTACTAGAATAATGTATACACACACACACACACACACATGCACAATCACAAGTTACTTCACGGATCTGTACGGATACATACACCAACCAATGTATACAGGGTGTATCTGTGAACATTTACATCCCTTTAACCACGTGTTCTATCAACCATTCTGAACAACATTTGTTCAACAACTTTTCCAAATTCTTCGAAAAAAAATTTGACTCCCCGTACAAAATGAGTCATCTTGTAAAGACTAAGTCACGCGACCGACTTCGTATGGAGAGATGAAAAATTTTTATGCGAATTTTCAAAAGTCATAGAACAAATGTTGTTCAGAATGGTTAGTAGAACACATGGTTAAAGAGATGTAAATGTTCACTGATACACCTTGTATATAAGAAAAAGAAGTCGTTCTACTTACTTATGTGTATTGTGATAAGGTCCTAAAGTGTATACATATTTTCGGAGTCGACTATACCAACTTATTATTTGTACTAGAATAATGTATACACACACACACACACACACATGCACAATCACAAGTTACTTCACGGATTTGTACGGATACATACACCAACCAATGTATACAGGATGTATCTGTGAACATTTATATCCCTTTAACCACGTGTTCTATCAACCATTCTGAACAACATTTGTTCAACAACTTTTCCAAATTCTTCGAAAAAAAATTTGACTCCCCGTACAAAATGAGTCATCTTGTAAAGACTAAGTCACGCGACCGACTTCGTATGGAGAGATGAAAAATTTTTATGCGAATTTTCAAAAGTCATAGAACAAATGTTGTTCAGAATGGTTAGTAGAACACATGGTTAAAGAGATGTAAATGTTCACTGATACACCTTGTATATAAGAAAAAGAAGTCGTTCTACTTACTTATGTGTATTGTGATAAGGTCCTATAGTGTATACATACATATTTTCGGAGTCGACTATACCAACTTATTATTTGTACTAGAATAATGTATACACACACACACACACACACATGCACAATCACAAGTTACTTCACGGATCTGTACGGATACATACACCAACCAATGTATACAGGATGTATCTGTGAACATTTATATCGTTTAATCACGTCTTCTACCACATTTCGCAATTATGAAAATTATTGTTACTTGTCGCGTGTAAAAAATATTGTTACGCATCTCAAAATATTGTTAATGCCTACTTTTGTTTATGTTTCTATAGCTGGTTTTTTTAAATATATCTCATAATCCTCACAATTAATATAAATCAATTGGCGGCGCAACTTGATAATATTTTTTTTATGCGACTTTCCAAAAAATTTTTTGAATGTTTGGTGGAAGATATGATTGACTACAAAGGGATGGCACCTAAACATTCCGGCCGTTTTATTCAGCCACATTCAATCCGGCTTATCGTTGAACCGCCGCATGTCAAAACGACCACGTTTTTGATAACTAGTCGTAATGTAATACGGCGGATTATACGATCCGGCTGCGACATATAGGTATATTGAGCTATCCCCCTGTCTGTCTGTCGCAGAACTGACAGCCGTTGGGGTAATCGAGTTCTAAAATGACCGCGTCTTAGTAAACATAGTGTAGGACGACCTCAGGCCAGATGGAGTGACGATCTGTGCAAGAGGGCTGGTGCTGGATGCGAGTAGCCGAAGATCGATCAAAGTGGCGAGCATTTGGAGAGGCCTATGTCCAGCAGTGGACTGCAACGGGCTGATGATGATGATGAGTTGTCCTCCAATGTGTTTAGATTTTTTTTTAATGCAGCAGGTATATTTTAATTAGTTACAAGCTAAGGTTACAAGACTTTTTTCACAAGGGTGTGAAATAAAATAAAATACTCGAGTTTAACTTTTTATTAAACTAAGTTACTTAATTTAAATAAAGTTACAGAAAGTTAAGTATTTTTTTCTTTTAGAAGGCATTTACATTGGTCGTTATTGTTCGGACTCAAAAGCGATTGCTTGGGGCGCAACTGGGACAAAATGCAAAACGTTAGAATGATGACAGGGTGGTTAACGTCCGACTTAACGACCAATGCAAAATGCCCCCGTTTTGTGCAATGAGGGTTTTTGCAAATGCAAAATCCGAGGCGTTTCGTTGACGTCAGGTCCAACTTTGACGACATTGGTTGTTTCATAACATAACTTCATAATTTTGATATGACACGTCAAAATGTAACCAATCCACTCGTTGTTGGACCTGACGTCAACGTAACGCCATCTATCGGATTTTGCATTTGCGAAAACCCCCATTGGTCGCCCTATTTACAAATGACGAGGCAGCTGAGAATTCGTTGGCATATGTTTTAGGGTTCCATAGTCAAATGGCAAAAAAACGGACCCCTTATAGATCGATTCGTCATGTCTGTCTGTATTTTTTTTTATTCAACCCCGTATGAGTTCTCTTCTGCTCGTCTGCTACCTATCACATAAAAATGCATATATTGCACCCGTGTAAAGCCGGGGCGCATGGCTAGTTTATTATCATAACTAGTGGCCCGCTGTCACTTCGTTTCGGTACAGTAGTTCCACTGTCTACCAATAGATGGCGTTGGGCGTCGATTGCAACGCGCTAGTGTTTCGATTTTTCGGTTTGAATACAGAGTGTATCTGTGAACATTTACATCTCCCCTTTAACCACGTCTTCTACCATCCATTCTAAAGATTTTTTTTTATAAGTATGACTTTTGTAAATTCGCTTAAAAAAATTGGTATAAGGTTTGTCGACGTCTATAGAGTTTGTCTCTTAATAAATACCTAATATAAAAGAAGATAGATATTTTTAACTGGAGTATATATTGAATTTATCCAATGGTTCGTAGTTCCATTCTTCATCAGAATTGTATATTTGTTCCTGGTCATCAACTTCGTATTCATTGTATTCTTCATATATTTGCTCTGGAACAAACAAACACAAATAAAGATTTAAACTGACCATATCGCAATAATGGACTTAAATAATTCATCGTATGATCGTAGGGCTCAGGTGGGACTCGAACCCACAATCTTCCACAATCCGGCTGGATAATGAAGCAATTCAACTAACCGTTTCAATTTTTGTAAGTGCTTGATTCGCCATGAGCTGATGATAGTCTCATCAATATTGAGGTATTGTGGCGACATCTACTATCGCCCGAAGAAAGAAGTTCGCCACTACAGTACCATCCAACTGACAGCAGATGGCGCTAATTTGACTGTTCATCGCGAAAGCAAAGTCTTCTTGGAATATATGTCGCAGTCATCTGGTTTAATCAGCTATTTGATTGGATGACTAGAGCGATCATTGAATCGCGACGTTTAATTGAATGACTAAAGGATAACTCGTCAAGTTGTTTAACACAACGTTCAACTTCTTGACTGAACGTCATTTAGCACAGTCGTTGAATGGGATAATAATATAGTTGACTTTGTAATGTTTGATAAGTTCGAAACTTAAAAGATAACTAACTTTAGATAAAATAAAATATGACATGACATAATAACACACATTAATAAGTTTTTTTTCGCAAATAAAATATCATGACAGTGCTATTTTATTCGATCTGTACCAGCTGTTTGACGCCATCTTTGTTTTGATGAGCACCAACGCCGCAGTGGACAAAAATGAACTAAATTACAATCACCTGACTGATTTTACGTCCGCTATGTTCAAAGAGCTATGTTTCAATCCGCTAATTTGTTGGACGTTGAGTGAGGCTTGTTCATTCAATTAAACGCCGCTGTTCAATAAACGCGCTAGTCATACAATCAAATAGCTGTTTCAACCAGATGACTGCGACATACAACAAAAAAAAGATGGTACTTCGGACCTTGGTCCCCGAATGGAGATTTTCTCTTTTAATGGGGAACATTTCATCTCCATAGTATATATAATACATCTACAATAGAGATGCGCCCAATATTAGGTATTCGGCAGTTTTTCCACTATTCGTATTCGGCCGAATTATTCGGTTTTAGTGCCGAATATATTCGGTTTGAGTCTTTCTATTTTCCTGGCTACATGACATGGAATATAAAAAGACAAGTTTCTTTATGTAAGATTTATGTTTTTTTTAATTAAATCACTTAGGTACGTGGCAAATTATTACAAATAAAAATATGTATCAACAACAGATAATTTTATTATACTTAATGATAGTAATTTTCTTTTTGTTGTAGAAATTCTTTGCAATTAATTTGCAACGAATTATGTCAGTTTTTTTTTTTACTTTTCATACTAATCAGACTGATCACGCGATCGATATAGTATGGGAAGTTCAAAATTTTTTGTCGTATTTTAACTAATGTTTCTTGGAGAGAGTTACAGATTCTGAGTCGAGTTTAAAAATTTGAATGGTGATTAAAAATTCACCTTCTATAAGAGAGACTAGAAATAAAATAGAAAATGGTAAACCTCTCATCATGTATTCCGTTTCTGTGCAATAAAGAATGTCTATTTATCTATCTATCTAAACCGAATAATTCGGCCGAATATCCGGTTCGGTAAAGATTGAACCGAATATTATTCGGTATTCGGTGAAACCACTATTCGGCGCATCACTAATCTACAATATCCACTGCAAAGAAAACATTATTGAAATTACATTCAAATTATTTACGTACCTTCTATTGGTTGATTAGGTGGTGGCAGAGGCTTTGACATAGCTGGTGCGGTCGCTGACATAGTTGACAAATGAGCTTGTAACAATGTTGCCAACGAAGCTGGTGGAATAGCTGGCATCGGTGCTGCTGACATAGTTGACATTGGTGTCATTGGCATAGTTGACATAGGCGCCGCTGACATAGTTGACATAGGCGCCGCTGACATAGTTGACATAGGCGCCGTTGACATAGGCGCCGCTGACATGGTTGACATCGAAGCTGGCATGACTGGCATTGCTACTGGTGGCTTTGATGACAGTGATGCTGACATAGTTGACATAGGCGCCGTTGACATAGGTGCCGCTGACATGGTTGACATCGAAGCTGGCATGACTGGCATTGCTACTGGTGGCTTTGATGACAGTGATGCTGACATAGCTGGTATAGGCGTCGCTGACATAACTGGTAAAGGAGCCGCTGAAAATATAAAAATGAACAATTAAGATTCAATTTGGAAGACTGTAGCTGCAGCATCAATGCTTTACTCCTGGCAACCTTGGCAGACTCCTGGCAGAGTATTTAATTAATTATAGTCGGGCCGTTGTATCATGCCCGATTTGACAATACCTTTTTTTTAATTTTGCACTTATCCTTGTTATGAGGAACACATTTCGCGAATCATAAAGAACTTTATGATTTAAAAGTAGTTCTTTATGATTCGCGAAATGTGTTCCTCATAACAAGGATAAGTGCAAAATTAAAAAAAAGGTATTGTCAAATTGGGCATGATACAACGGCTCGACTATAATAACTTAACTATACTCTAAACTGGAATTCTATATAATACAATGTACTCTGTGCTGGAATTCGAGACCAAAAATCTACGACAGATACGTCACTGTCAAATCTGTTAAAGTCACTTATGTCATTCTCAAGTGACGTTTTTAGGTTTCGCCAACCTTTTTGGCATTATTTTTTTTATTGTGCAGACTAAACTGTCAAGTTTCCATACATTGTTAAAATGTTGTGGGTAAATACCAAATGTTATCAACACCCGAAGTGTTACAAGCGCAATAACATCTTTGAAAAATAAAATTACGGATGATTAAGTTTTTATTAAATGTATCGTGAAAATAAGTTAATACAATTATTTCTTTAAATTATAGAATCAAAATTACCAATATTATATCAGCTAGTGTATTTAAAAAAAGGGTTATGCTATGGTACGATCATTTTATTGCAGTAGCAACATTGTAGTAGATTTTTGGTCTCAAATTACAGTTTTGGGTATAGACTGGCGCAACGACCTAAAGTGAACCTTCGCCTCCGATAATAAGAGCTTCCATCTAGGTTTGCCCTGCGCCACCAGCTCCCGCCAGCATCAGCCTGGGGTCCACGCAAATCTTTCTTAACTTCACCCCTCCAGCGATACCTTGGACGGCCAACTGGCCTTCAACCATTAATAAATCCTACTACTATTATAAAGGCGAAAGTTTGTAAGGATGTATGGATGTTTGTTACTCTTTCACGTAAAAACTACTGAATGGATTTGAATGAAACTTTACCACAATATAGCTTATACATCAGAATAACACATAGGCTACAATTTATAAAAATATATTGTGTGGATTGTCCAAAATATGACAGTAAGTGTCAATAATTAACTCCACGCGTACGAAGTCGCGGGCGGCCGCTAGTATTTTAAATAAATCTGATTCTTCTTGGTAGCAATGACTTGATTTCTATAGAAGCCTATTCGTGTTACTTATGAAGGCTTCGGGATTGAAACGAGGCGCATCGTCTTCGCTGGATTGAGACTGGACGAGGATCGTCTCGCAAAGAAAGCATAGCAGACCGATGGGCCGACCGACGCCCGATAGGCCAACCTAGGTATCGCTGGAAAGACGTCGTCGAAAATGATCTGCGAGAACTTCAGGCCAGGGACTGGCAAAAAGTATTGCAGGATCGGATCCCCCTATTCCCAGTAGTCTTACCGCGTAGTCTTACCAATCGGACTACTGGGATAAATTTCTTCCCAATAGACTTACCAGTAAAACAAGATTCCCAATAGTCCTACTTTTACAAAAGAGTTTACATGGACTTAGTTATTGATAGACAACCTATGAACTGTTATCCCGTTGTTCACCTAGATGGATAGGCTACAGAAACCGAAGTCGCGTTCTCTTGTTTCGGAGGCCAAGACTCGTTTCGGGTCGCTGAGCCAGTGGAGTAAGTAGTATTTGTCGGTGTATATCTGGATACGTGAGTCTTTCCACTTACGAGGTTTTTTAGCGGGAATGGGCCGGGCTGGCTTGGTGACTGGCGGCGGCTTCGGCATCACAGAAGGCCCGAAGCTCTGATGATGCCCTGGGTTCTTGGGTTTGGTCGGAGGCGGCTCCAATCCCAGCAAGACGGCTGGGAATAAAGATTGAAATAAATAAGTGGGACAGTATACAGGGCGTCGCACGGTTATGCCACATAAAAAGAAAGTACCTTTAATGTTGTAGATGGAACATTTTACTGAAAGCAGCCATTATTAATATTTCAAAAATAAATTTAAACTTTAAATAATTACACACACTAGAAAGGTTACTGTGGGAGAGCCACGCTTCGGCATGAATGGGCCGGCTCGACCGGAGTGATACCACAGCGTCACAGAAAGCCGGCGTGAAGCAGCCCCTGTGCTGTGTTTCGCTGAGTGAGTGAGGGTACCGGAGGCCCACCCGGGGGGGAAGGGGATAAAAGGTTGGCAGCGCAATGGGGTATGGGAACAAATTTTTAGGTATCTTTTTTATATTTTATTTCAATACCTTTTACTATTTCAAGTAATCAATTTGAATATTTTTGTAATCAAGACAGTAGTTATGTTTTAATTAATTTTTAAACATTTTCAATTCAAGCGTATTTGTGACGTCACAAGTGCGCTACACCATATTAATAGTGTTACCACGTGCTTCTTTCCCCAAGTCGTGGCAAATAAATTATATGTAAAATGTTACTTGTGGGAAAAATCCCTTTTAATCGGGGGAATTTTACATCACTGTCTGACAACATTCCGGCAAAACAAAAAACAGAGAGGTATCTCTAATCAATTTTATATCACCTTTCAAATAAATGTCAACTGGTTGGTAAGGTTTTATTGTATTACAACTAGCGCCAACTGATGGTTCTTCCGATAGACTAAGTGTCAATCACAGTAGATGTCGCCTAATGTAGCATATATTTTATCTTGTTAGTGTAGTATGACTGAAAATTCTGCTGACCTTGGGTCAGATGAAGGTCAAACGCGATTTTATTGAAAATATCATTGATCTTATGCTTTTAAATTTTAAAAGCAATAAAATATGGTATGAAAGACAAATGCCTCGAAATGGTTTTCGATTTAGGACATGTTTGGTTTTTTTTCCCATACCCCATTGTAACTCCACTGGTGTTGCAAGTGTCCATGAGCAGCGGCAATTGCTTACCATCAGGTTATCCGCCTGCTCGTCTGCTCACTATCAGATAAAAAAAAAGAAAACATACCCTGTAGCTTTATCTCACCTATCGGAAGGGTTCATCATAAGGATTATTTTCTTTTTCTCGTGCAGCGAGTTCGATTCCCAGTTCAACCGTGTAATTATTTAAAATCTATGAATGCAGTATATTAACTTATAAGTAGATTGTTTTTGAAAATAATGTTGTTTGTATTGTTGTTGTCTATGAGCGGCGGTTACCATTTACCATCAGATGGGCCGCATGCTCGTCTGCCTACTTCAGCCATAAAAAAAAATGTCTTCTTTCAGAAAAATGTTCCATCTACAATATTAAAGGTACTTTCTCTCCATGTGACATGGCCGTAGGATACACTGTATAGGCTGATATAGCTGGAGGCACGAAAGTATAGCGATGACCGTTATTTTGCGCACTTGTAAAAAAGAAGACTTTCTATCAAAATTGGTTTCTGCGCACTCAAGGTCATAACTACACTTTCTTGCCTCGGAGCTAAATTATCAATTTAAAATACCTACCTGATTTCCCAGTCGGCATAGGACTAGGTTTTTCTGGCAGCTGGAATTGCTGGTTTTGCATCGAAACTGCAAAGATAAAACATGAAATCAGACAATATGAGCGATGGATAAATCAAAAATGCAACCCAAAATATATTTTCGACTCCCCATACAAAAAGCTAAGCGATATTACCATGGCAGCTAATCTCTAGATTAGACAATAGATAGATTTTTTTTTTGCACAAAAATAGAATACATGAGTGAAACAACAGCTATAGGCAGTACAATAAGGCGGTCTTATCGCTTGTAACGATTTCTTCCAGACAACCTTTAGGTAGAGGAGAGAAAGCAGCGTGTTGGCAATGGGGGTAAGGCAGTGCAAAGAGATTGCTGAATGAAAATAAAAAGTACAGACACTAATAATTATACAGGGTGTATCTGTGAACATTAACATGCCTTTAACCACGTGTTCTGCCAACCAGTTGGAACAACATTTGTTCTACGACTAATATACATAACTATAAACATACAAACAAAAATAAATAAGTAATAAATCATAAATACATAGCTTAAAAGCCATCGACGCAGGACATTCATTTATAGTGCCCAAGTGTGAGCGCAAACACAGGTTCACTCGTGTTTCGTCGAGTGAGTGAGGGTACCGGATTCCCAATTGGGGGGACAGGCGGTTAAGAGGTTGGCAGCGCACTTGTGACTATTGGTGTTGCAGGTGTTTATGGGCGTCGGCAATCGTTTTTCATCAGGTGATCCGTAAGCTCCTCTGCCACTTATCACATTATATATTTTTTACGTGGGCGTTGATTGGTTGAAATAATTATCCCACTCAAAGACGTCATTTAACCTTAATCCTAAGATAATGCTTAAAATATGACTAGTCTTTATGTCTATTAAAATAAAGGTCAATAATCTTACTTAACGTCGTAACGCCCAGACAGCAGATACAATGGAAAATCAATTGTTTTATGCCTTTTAAAAGGCTTATGGGCCTTACGACGTTTCGAGACATTTAAGGATTAAGTACCGTCTCTGAGAGCGGCAGTGATAGTATCGTTTTACCTGTACTTTTTTTCCTGAAAGACGGCAGTGACATAAGTTTTGACGGAATCTGTGGTTTCTTCGGAAGTATGGGGTGAGGCGTTAATGCTGACGCTGAAAAAAAAACAACTTGTTAAAAATTTATGGGTAGAATGGAAAATAAACTTAATCCATTTAATTATAGGGTCGTCGATGTTGGCACGCCAGTGTGTGAGCTAAAGTGGAGATGGGCAGGACACCTGGCAAGGCGCAATGATGATAGTTGGACTATAAAGCTTACCGAATGGCAGCCAAGAGGGACGACCGTTTTTTATTGAGGACAATCAAGATGATCCCACTCCGTCTGATGGTACGCGGTCGTGAGATCCATATATGATATTGACAGGCACAAAAGAACAGTCAAAGTGTCCATTGAGTCTGTCACTCTCACCCTGAAGGCCTGCTGAGATGCCGTTTCACGCCCCGCCTAAAACCCAGGATTGTAAGAAGGAGGAAACACTTAAACTGGAAGGGCATTCCATGACTTAAGGCTTGTACATGCGCCAACGGCCTTGAGCATAGAGAGTACTCGCGCTCGCGTATATCAAAAAACAGAATATTATTAATTAAAAAATTATAAAGCCAAGAAACAAGAATTCCTCGTCAGGGATTGTAGTGTACAGTGGCCAGCACATCAAGTTACTACAATCTGTCAAATTTCCTCAGTTGATATTGACCCAAACACGTTTGACATAAAAGTGAGGTTCGATTGAAGAAATTTGACAGATTGTAGTAACTTGATGTGCAGGCCACCGTACATTGTATTGTATTAAATATATAAAAAAATCAGTCATCTGAACTGTTTAGTTTCGTAGTTTATCCAATATTTTGCATAAAATCGATGTTTACGTTATATTCTTTTCCTAATGAACTATAAACATTGAATAAAAATCCTCGTCAGAAATTCAAGATCGAAATCCAGTCTATAACATGTATTCTTTTAGGTATCGTTCTTAACGATTTACCGAGTTAAAACATACACAAAAGTGCCCAATCCGCGCATGTACAAGCCTTAATGGTTCGGGGCAGGAACGAGGAGCTAAATCGCTTGGTGCGCGCCGGCATTGAAGGAGTCTAGAAGAGAATGATATTACTTCTTTATGAATAGGTTTTGTAGTTTAAATAAGATCGTAAACGAACTCACCCTGCCTCATCTTCAGTTTGCTGTCCAGTTCATTGACAACGGATATCGGGACCTGCTCTGTAAGAGGTTTCACAATATTAGGCTTTATTCGCAGTACCATACTGGCGCACTCAGAGACTTACGTCTCTATACATGATGATGTCTCTATACGTGATGGATTTACATTCAACCTTAATTGTCATTTAAGCAAAAATATTGACCCTTATTTTAAAAGACTAAGCGCTGATTTCTGAATTAAGAATTTGAAGTTAAGCACTATTTAAGCACAAACTTTGACATTTGAAGTATGACTCAACTGTACTTAAGTAGTACTTAACTTTAAATTCTCAATTCAGAAACCGGCCGATAAAGACTATTATTTGAGTTAAGTAATAAGTATTAGGGATAAGTGACGTCTCTGAATGCGGCGGTAGTGGTATTTGGTTTAGCACTGCTTTTGAATGTAAGCTTTTTTAGCTTATAATTCAAACAGACTTCATCCGGGGGTTCCAAAGTCATAGAACAAATGTTACGTGGTTAAAGGATGGTACATGTTTTCAAATACACCCTGTATACGTGTATTATCTATACATCTATACATATAATAAAATGTAAAAAAGCTGTGTCTGTACATTGAAGATATTTATCTCAAAATAACTTAGGACGACTAAAAAACAGTAACAGAACATGAATCAATGATTTTTAAAATTTTTGTCTGTCTGTTTGTCTGTTTATCTGTTTGTCTGTTTGTCTGTTTGTTCGCGCTAATCTCGGAAACTACTGAACCAATTCGAATGAAACTTTTTTTATTGTATAGCTGTAATATCAGGGCAACTTATAGGATATATTATATTTGAAGACCAGGCTCCTTGATGTAGAACCACAACAGCCCGGCTAAACTATAAGAGGTAGGTCAATGGCACCTTAACAAAAGTTGTTCAGATTGATGAGCATTTTGTGATGCTAAGAAAAAAATCAAAGATCATGGAACATCTGGTTCGGAACTCTAAGAGCCCAGCTCCACTATAACAATATGGAATGAAATGGAATGGAAAATTGTCAAATGTGATGACCATTTTTGGATGAGATCCTATAAGGAAGGATATTCCAAACTTAAACCACTAATGGAGCAAAAAGGGGGTTCCAAGTCTGTTCATCTTTAAGCCAAGAGTCATAAAGTTCACGCAAACGAAGTTGCGGGCGGCCACTAGTTATTATAATAAATTTACTCAACGTCTCATTCATTGACCTGACTCCGTACTAAGTAGCTTATGCACTTGTGTTACAGATATCAGGCAATTACAGAGAGAAATATAATCCTTAAATCCATACTATCCATACTTCCATACTTCCATACTAATATTATAAATGCGAAAGTAACTCTGTCTGTCTGTCTGTCTGTCTGTCTGTTACTCTTTCACGCCAAAACTACCCAACGGATTTAAATGAAATTTGGTATACAGATAATCTAGACCCTGAGAAAGAACATAGGCTACTTTTTATTGCGAAAAGGGGGTTGTAAGGGGTTAAAAGGGGGGTAAAAAGTTACTTTTCCACGCGGACGAAGTCGCGGGCGGCTGCTAGTCTTCTATATATAAAGCAATAAACGCCATAGCCATCGACAAACTCTATACAAACCGAAAAGGCTAAACATTAGCGCGTAGCAATCGACGCCCAGCGCCATCTCGTGGACTATCCCGAAACGAAGTGAGGGCGGGCCACTAGTAGGTACATTATAAGTATACTCACTGCCACAAGACGTCGTTCTGTGGGTAGACCACCTGCCTGGTCCGACGGTATTGTAATGGTAGCGGGGAAACAATGGATGAGACTGGCTGGTGGTAGGGAGTGGCGTGGTAGAGAAGAACTGTGGGAGAGCCACGCTTCGGCATGAATGGGCCGGCTCGACCGGAGTGATACCACTGCCTCACAGAAAACCGGCGTGAAGCAGCCCCTGAGCTGTGTTTCGCTGAGTGAGTGAGGGTACCGGAGGCCCACCCGGGTGGAAGGGGATAAAAGGCAGCGCACTTGTAACTCCACTGGTGTTGCAAGTGTCCATGAGCGGCGGCAATTGCTTACCATCAGGTGATCCGCCCGCTCGTCTGCTACCTATCACATAAAAAAAAAGAGAAGAGGCCTATACTCAGCAGTAGGGAGATGTGGGATGCTATGAAGATGATGATGTAGACACTTACTGGTTTTTGTATTCACTCCTGACGCACCCCCCGTTGGGTCTTTAGCTGGTGGGCGAAATACTGGCACCATCTTTTGAGGGTGAATATTTGCCTTTGACTGTGGTTTGTCTGAAAATGGAATACCAAAAACATATTGTAAAATGGACGACTGCTGGTCTGTTTGCATGGAATTCGGTTTGCCACTGAAATATTTTGCCTCTTTTAGTGGCAAACCAAACTCCTTATCACAGTTTTCTACCTACTTCCCACGGTGTCTCAAGAACAACAATAGATTAAGATGAAAGTTTTTAATGCGTGTAATCGAAATGTGACTGCTGACAATGGGCCGCTTAAGAAGGCTCAAAGCCACTTAGAGGGCAATGGAGAGGGCTATGCTTGGAATCTCCTTGCATGATCGTGTCAGAAATGATGAGACCCGCAGAAGATCTAAGGTTGCAGACCAAATAATTGCATGGCTTAAGTGGCAATGGGCGGATTATGTGACCACTCGCCCAAGAATTTCATAAATTTTTAGCCGGTCACTGCTCTGACCTGCCAATATTTTTGTGATGATAATACTTACTAAACTCTACTCAACGAAAAAATATTAGTGAAGTTAGATCAGTGACGAGCAAAAAAATCTTGAAATTCTCGGGCGAATTGTCACAAATCCCCAATGGGCAGGGCACATTGTGAGAAGAAGAGACGGCCGTTGGGGTGGAAAGGTCCTTGAGTGGAGGCCGCGTACAGAAAGTCGCCGTGGCCGCCTCCCCATAAGGTGGACCGACGATCTAGTGAGGTCGCGGGAATTCCTTGGATTTGGGTGGCACAAAACCAATCTGTGTAGTACGCGGCCGACTGACAACACTCCTACGTCGCCGCGCGCGCCGCAGGAAGCGACTGCCGAAACCCAGACTGGGTTCAAAACGTGACAGGAACGTTGTTGATTACAAAAAGTATTTTGAATTAAAGGTGGAGGAATGTTATGATTAAGGGTATCTTAATATTGTGTTTATAAAAATGTGTACGAGTGTTGTAGGTAGACATATATATTTTGAACGGCTGGCTGCGCCCAGTCGAATACACGAGCTCAAACGTAGTAGCCGGTTGTTTTTCTTCGACTCCCACCTAGTAGCAGATATAAAAGAACATTGGAGGAGGCCTATGTCCAGCAGTGGACGTCTACTGGCTAAAAATAACTGCTTACCTTCCATCGGCTGATCGCGCATCCACCGGTAAGGGAGAGGTGGTCGTTTACTGATATAATCTTCAGAAGCTACTGCTTCTCTTCCCGCTGAAATAAAATAAAACATTTTAAAAAGTTGATCTAACACAGATACATATATCTATCTGTCAGGTATGTCTATACAGGGTGTACGTGTGAACATTTACATCCCTTTAACCACGTGTTTCACCAAATATTCTAAACAACATTTTATTCTACGACTTTTGAAAATTAGCATTAAAAAATGTCAGCTTTCCATACAAAGTCGGTAACGTGAGTTGGTCATTTTGTATGGGGAGTCGAAAAAAATATTCTATGGCTTAAAAATTCTAGGAAGTCGAAAAAAGTTTTGATGAATTTCAAAAAGTTGTTGAACAAATGTTCAGAATGTTGATAGAACACGTGGTTAAAGGGATGTAAATGTTCACAGATACCTGAATATGACCTCAACGATAAAGCGAGGCTTACCATGAGCTCTCTTCAGAGAAGCGGTCTCTGGAGTGGGAATCCTTCGTCTCTGCAAAGACGAGAGATCTGGTGCAGGCAAGCTTCTCTCGCTGCGCGGGAGGGTGGGCACCTCGCCTGGGTCTGCTCTCGCTGGTAGAGGCGTTCCTGGGAAAATTATCGATTATATTAAGTATTTTTTTATGTGATAGGAAGCAGACGAGCAGGCGGATCACCTGATGGTAAGCAATTGCCGCCGCCCATGGACACATGCAACACCCATTGGAGTTCAGCCTTTTTTTAGCTATAAGCCCTGGCGTGAAATATGAGATCAACCTCTTTATAAATAGTATAGATTAAAATATAATAGATATAGAAGATATATTAGAAGAAGATAGCTTTTGCCCGTGGCTTCCGTCGCGCCCCCCCACTTCCCTAAAATGGGGGGTTAGGTTAGGTTGAACTATCTCCATTAACAAATCACGTCAATTCAACGCTCCGTTTTTGCCGTGAAAGAAAGACAAACATACAGACAGATAGACACACTTTTCCTTTTATAATATTTAGTATGGATTTTACTTCTATAATTTATACTTACTTAATGAAGGTATAGTTTCAATAGGCGGCACGGGTGGCGTTTCATCACCTAAAAAAACAGATTAAAATCAAAAAGTACATTGAACACTGGATTGAAGAAAGAAAGAAAGAAAAATCTTTAGAGATTAGAGAAATATATCCACGTTAAGCCACCGCTAAATCAATGAGAGTTTTTGCAACTTGAATTGAATTGAAACGCTACGAATGACAATGAAACATTGAAAACTTTTTTCCCATGGGTGAGCCACGTTTCAGCATGAATGGGCCGGCTAACCAGAGAGATACCACGACCTCACGGCACATTTTATTACCTCGTAACTCTTCTAGAGTCTCGTAGATGTTGTTGTCATCTTTAGTAGAATTCTTCTTATGCTTCTTATTCTTCTGGCCGGCTGATCTGCCATCGACATACCTTTCTATAAGCATAGAAAAATAAGATAGATAAGAAAATATTTATTAAGCACCAGGAGACCTATTTTTGAATTTTCGCTTCGTCCAAACAAAACTACTCGTTTCGCAAGTCACGTCGTCTCGTGAGTCGCATGATTCATAATTTTCCCTATTTTTGAAATTTGAAATCACTCGCTTAGGGTATTGCCAAGCTTGTCAAAGTATAGTGTTAACTCGTTTTACGCAGAAAATTCTATAATCGGTATTACAAATTGTAAGACTGGTATACGGTGTAACGTATAACGGAACGGAAAAATTTGGCAGAATAAGGAAAAAAGAAAAATCTATTTGACGAAAATGCGTCCACTCGCCTCACGGGAACGAGTGGTTTACACCACTCGTTGCAAACGCTCGTTTTCGAATGTTTCAAAAATGCGGATGTCAAAAATCTTGCGAGTCACACATTTTTTAGTGAGACGACAATTCAAAAATAGGTCTCCTGGCATCCTCATCTGCCTGCCCTATTCCCAGGTTATCTGGGGTGGGGCGGCGGTCAAGAGAAGACGTTTCATACAAGAGAGCGTACACCATCGTATATACCGGCAACGCATCAGCGACTTCTCGTTTTAGGTGACTCGTTAGCTCGTTTGCCGCCCCTAATATAAAAAAAAACTTACTTTTATCAGCGTCAACATCTGTGGACGCCCTCTGCGATATTCTACGGATTCTTGCCATCTTTCTTGCTGAAAAATAAAAATATATTATTAATAATGTATTCCAGTTTAATAATACAATGCCGAGGCTTTCGCGCCGAGGAGTGAGGTTCCCGATGCCAATCATGGGAAGGAGTTTAACAGGTAAACGTAAGGCAGCCCATTTGTGACTCCACCGATGTACCGGTCGGCGGCAATCGCTTACCATCATCGATCCGTCTGTTCGTCGGCCACCTATCGCATAAAAAAACTTTTAAAATAAAGGATCGTATAATATACAAAGGTAGTTTTACAAACTTCGTCTAATTCTTTTTTGTTTAACTCATGCTGTCACTTTCATTTGTCATCTTTATGAAGCGATAACATTTGTATACTCTGGTTTTTAATCATGTGTAGTAAACTGACAGATGAAAATGACAAGTTTCTATGCATTTTGACATTTTGCATCTGTGAAATTGAGTGATAATGTATGGGGATGACACATGGACATCTGTCAGTTTACTACACATGATTATGAACCAGAGTATAAACGTTTACTAAGAGAAAGTATCAAAATAGAGTGGCTAAGCGCGTATCACCGTAAGGGACAGATATCTATATAACCCGGCCAAATGAAAAATAACTACAAAATGGCGGATCGATGTGACTGAAGATTACTTCAGTACGGTAGCCTGTTATCTCTTACTACGACTGAATTTGGTTGGTTATTATTACGGTAGTAAAAGTACGAACGAAAATCGCACTTAATTACTATGGGTTACTATGGCAACTAGCTTTGCTGGGCGCAGTTCACAACTGACAGAACTGAGCCTATCAAAAAAAAGTGGAACTCTGACAAAGACAAAAAAACATGATTCTGTCTCTTTTACTCTTAGCGATTTCGGTATATAGTTGTTCCGTTTACACGAATATTATTATTTGCGTGTCCAGTCCATATGATACTTGGTCCTTGACTAACTTTAGTTTATGCTTTAGTCTCTGTTTAGTGTAATAAGGGTATGAGTTTAAAATAAATACGTACCTTTAGCTTTAAAATATAAAATGATACCAGTTTGGGTAATTATTATGACCACCACAATGATACCAACGCCGATAAAAATCCATTCTGGAAAAAGAAACCAAATAAGTACCTATTCAATATTTTTGATAAGCGCTTAGTTGAAGTCACGGGAGACCCAAAGGCTGGCAGCGAACTTATATCGCTATCCAACGAGGTAATGCTGCCAGCATTTTAGGGACATTGCCACAGGGGCCTACTCTGTTTTTAAATTTCTTTTTGGTACATAGTGTTTTTTTAGCTTTAGATTCCCCCCATTGCCAACACGCTGTTTTCTCTCCTCTACCCAATGGTTGTCTGGAAGAAATCGCTACAAGCGATAAGACCGCCTTATTGTACTGTCTATAGCTGTTGTTTCACTACTGTATTCTATTTCTGTGCAATAAAGAATATCTATCTATCTATTCTAGTTATTGTTTTCTCGTGTAATATTGTTTTGTCCAATAAATAAGTAATAATATTTTTTCGTGTTCCCATAAAAAAGGTCACGTGACCGACTTTGTATGAAAAGTTGGATTTTTCTTATGAAAATTTCCAAAAGTTATGTCTTATAGTTTAGGTTAGGTTACTTTTTTAATAATACTATAAGGACGATTTCTTGAAAAGTTCGCGCTAGGCCTAAAAACTGGTTTTTAGAAGACTTGGCTAAAGGGATGTAAATTTTTACGGATAAAAGCCAAAATATGAATTTACTTACTACCATTCCAGGCAGAATCATTATCTATACTATCTGTAATAAAATAAAAAATAAATTAATACTACAAAGGTTCATAATCATCATCATATCTAATGTCTGGGTGTTATGCATAAGAATTATATTGTGATTCCTCTGTTGTCTGATATCTGTAACACAAGTGCTTAAGCTACTTAGTACGGAGTCAGGTCAATGTATGACTATAGTTCTTAACCGGTGGTCCGCGGACCACTGGTGGTCCCTGGAGGCATTCCAAGTGGTCCGCGAAGACATCGTAATAAACAAGTGACGTGACGTGATGAGTCGAGTCAACACAACGCAAACGGCGCCGCGACGCATGTCCGAAGTGTGTGGTCCCTGACACGACAGACTTTTGGTAAAATGGTCCCTCATGACTTAAAGGTTAAGAACCACTGATGTATGAGATGGGACCATGCGCTGTGGGAATGTCAGCTGTATGAAGAGGAACGGCAACAGATGCTGAATGACTGGAACAGGAACGAGATAGGACCAGTATACCATCAAGAGATGGTCAACTCTGCAGAAGGTTTTCGACGGTTGCGTGCGTTTGCACACAAAAGGCTTGACATTAGGAAGGAGTTCGATTGATGTGGAACTGCCCGAGCGCGAGTCGCTTGTGCTGTGGTGTTTCACGCCCCATTTGGGGAGAAGTGACATTGAGATGGGCTAAAGACACAGACTTTGTAGGGAGTGAAGAAACGCACCGGGGAAAGAGCCCTTAGCAAGTACCTGGTGAGCGTCTCCCAAGATTCGGTCCGTATGCCGAGACGGTAGGAAGGACCATGGGCTGGTGGAGGGACCTGATGTATGAGATGTTGTGTTAATTTGTTATTTATTTATTTTATAGATTACATACCAAAGACGATCGTGAAAGAACAAAACTGCACAGTTATAGAGGATTCGCTTGCACCGTCTCGTTCCCATGTTTTTCTTGACGTATAGTTATTGTGTCCACCTTACACTCCCAAGACCCCGCCATATTTTCGTCCAAAGTCTGAAAAAGAATGTTACCGACTTGTATAATCAGGAGGCCAATTCTCGGTTTTCGCCTTCTATGTCGAGTCGACTTCATGGAACGCATAGACCAATAGGAGAACAAAATAAGGAAGGTCGACCGTAATCTGTGTTCTCAATCTCAAAATTGGTTGTGCGTTCCATGAAGTCGACTCGACATAAAATGATAGAAGGCGAAAACCGAGAATTGGCAATTCTCGTGCACTCGACATTAGTCGATTAATCTTCGGTTATCTAATTCTTCTATACTATTATAAAGAGATAACTTCTATACATACAAGGCTTATAGGATAAACCGAAAGCACGAAACGCTTGCGCGATGTAATTGGACACAGCGCCATCTATTGGTTCATTTCTGAATTACGGTCCCGAAGCGAAGTGAGGGCGGGCCACTACTAGTAAATAATAAATTGAGACAACATCACATACATTGTCCTGGTCCCAAACTAAGGTTTTCCCTTGTACTATGGACACCAGAAACAACGAAGGAACTACAAACACCAAGACCCAAGACAAATATCTGTTTCATCAACAAACATATAATGAATGCCCAGCGCCATCTATTGATGGACAGTGTCTCGAAACAAAGTGAGGGCGGGGTTTGTGTCTCCTTAGGTATATTCTAAATATCTGTTACCCGCGACTTCGTCCGCACCCCCCCTTTTAACCTCCCTTTCGCAATAAAAAATAGCCTATGTCCTTTCTCAGGGTATAGACCATCTGTATACTAAATTTCATTTAAATCCGTTAAGTAGTTTTGGCGTGAAAGAGTAACAAACAGACAGAGTTCCTGTATCATTAAAATCACTTACCACGTCCATTCGATAAACGAAGTCATGTTCAGATGGTCTGCTTTTCTCTACATTGCTTGGTCGATCTACCTTAAGACAACTGAAACATTTTTTATTTATTTAAACGTTACATAGAAAATATATAAAGTAGTCTTATGATAAAACAGTGTAACATTAACCAGCGCTGATTTTATTGTTACATTGATATTGCATGTGGCCTATAACACCGCGCCGCGTCGCATACTGCGGGCGCCAGAGTGCCCGAGTGCGCGTGCACCCGCGCTGTCAATGTGTGCGTGCGCCAAGCGACCTATGTAGGCTGTTACTGTACTGTTCTACATGTGGCCTATAACACCGCGCCGCGTCGCATACTGCGGGCGCCAGAGTGCCCGAGTGCGCGTGCACCCGCGCTGTCAATGTGTGCGTGCGCCAAGCGACCTATGTAGGCTGTTACTGTACTGTTCTACATGTGGCCTATAACACCGCGCCGCGTCGCATACTGCGGGCGCCAGAGTGCCCGAGTGCGCGTGCACCCGCGCTGTCAATGTGTGCGTGCGCCAAGCGAACTATGTAAGTTGTAAGCTGCTCTACATTATGATGCTGTACTTACTTCACACGATCTATTTCATTGGAGGAATGGAAAAATAACATGAGTACGTCATTTTGTTGTAATATCATCCGGTCTGCTTTATCCTGTTCCTTTCTGACTTCGCAATGGCCTTTTTGTGGATGATCTAGTCGCAGGTTTATTGGTATTGCTGAAATAGTTAAGACAATATTAGTAAGTTACCTAATTCGGATTTCAGAAGCAACCATGACACCCATACTTCCCGCAGCGGTATAATCCGAACCGGTACGACATCCAAATCTTCAAGTAACGAGCCTATACCTTCCTAAAGGGCCGGCAACGCATCCGCACTCCTTCTGGTGTAGCTGATGTCCATGGGCGGCAGTGTTCACTTACCATCAGGTGACACGCTTGCTCGTTTGCTTTCCTATATCACAGAAAAATTTAGAAAACTGTAAAAACTAATGTATTTCATTAAAAAAAAAATACACACGCACCGGCTGGACCCAGCGTTATTACATGTACGCATTCTTGAAGAACGTGAGGTTGATTTGTTGATTTGCCGTCCCAGGGCATCCACAATTTGCTTTTGCTACTCCACCAACCTTTAAGTTGCCCTAGGCTATAGCCGATTCAACCTTATGTCAAACCAGGCCTCATGGGGGGGGGGGGGGGGGGGTCCGGACCCCCTGGACCCCCCCCCCCCCCTTATATACGTCCATGCATACAGTGTCTCCTTAAGACAACAAAGTAAACAAAACTGTTATATTTTTTTCAATCGACTCTCATCTTACTGTCAAACACATTAGGTTAAATTAATTGAGGAAATTTGACAGGTTTTGGTAACCTGATGTGTGGCGGACTGTACTACACGAATTGATTTATAATAATAAAGTGGTCCGCCCTCACTTCGCTTCGGGACCGTAATTCAGAAATGAACTAATAGATGGCGCTGTGCTAAATTACATCGCGCAAGCGTTTCGTGTTTTCGGTTTACCTATAAGCCTTGTCGTTGTCTGTAGAAGTTATCTCTTTATAAATAGTATGGATATGGATATGGATGGATAATTATAAACGTGAAAGTTTGTAAGTATGGATGGATTTTTTCTCCTCTTTCACGCAAAAACTACCAAATGTATTTTAATGAAACTTTACAATAATATAGCTTATACATCAGAATAACACCTTAGCTACAATTTATAAAATTATACTGCGCAAATAACTATGTAACTTTAGTGATAAATCGTTATAGCTAAAAGGTCTTATAATATCGAATCGATCGCCGTTGACCGATGGTATCAATTGATTGGTTAGCCGAACGGTATCCGTCAATCAATTAAAGCTACCGGTCAAACAACTTCGATCGATGTTGATCGATGCCCTCGATCGATGATCGATTTTTATGTGATTGGTGACAGACGAGCAGACGGATCCCTTATGGTAAGGGCGCCGCCCATAGACAACTGCAACACCAGTAGAGTCACAAGTTTAGTTTTTAAACCCTCTTTACCCCCAATTGGGCATCCACCCTCACTCACGACTAAAGCGCAGGCGCTGCTTCACGCCGGTCTTCTGTGAGGCCGTGGTATCACTCCGGTTGAGTGGTTCGATCGGTTTGTCTAATACAACACCCTTTAGATCAGCGTTTCCCAAAAGCCGGGTCGCGACCCGGTGCCGGGCCATCAAAATGAAATAACCGGGTCGCGACATTTTCGACTTAATTTAAAAAAAATGAGTAGTTACCTAATACATAACATGGATTCTTTAGTAAAAATATGAAACAGCTGCATACTTCGCACTAATTAATAGTGACTAAATGCCAAAATATTATTCCTATGTACCCAGTAGGTACTAATAAACATTTCTACTATTAATAATAATAATAAGATCATTTTGAGAGATAGAAACTATCACAAAAACATAATAAATGTGTATTATTTAACTTTAATGGAACCAGATTGAGTTTGAAAGTACTTAGTGGGTCACGAAGGGTCAGTGTGAAAATTACCGGGTCATGGCATAACAAAGTTTGGGAAACACTGCTTTAGATGCGTTTTGAAGTATATCATTCCTGGCAAATCGAACCCCGTTTCGCACTAGTTTTAACACCAAAATTACAGTCCATTTTAACTGTACTCAATACTCAATATTTATTACTTTCCACAATTTGTAAATACAATAGGTATTCAAGTATTCAAGTACCTATTTATTTGCAAACTAAATGAACAAGAGGTGTTGACTAAATATATACAATAGAATCAAAATCATATACCCGGAAGGGCACAGCATATCTTAGGAGAGAGGAGCCTTTTTTTTTTGAGAAAGATACTTACATTTAATTAATTAGTTAAATATGTTATGGAATTATTATTATTTAATGTGTGTGTTCGTATGTGTGTTTGTGCATGCGAGTGTATGTGGGAGAGAGTGTATCTGTGTGTAGAATAAGTATGTGGTGTTATAATTTGTCATTTGAAAAAATCGTTTATTGTGTATAGTGTTTACAAACCAAAAGTTCTTTAAATTTTTAACTATTATTAGGGTACCTACGTGTTTTCGCTGACAAGATGACTCCAGTAAGTAAGTATCCAAGTAAGCAGTATGACACTTTTAGTGACATGGTGACACGTCCACTACTAACTGAAATGTAAGGAAATTAACAAAGGAAGGTAGGTGACTGTGCATTTAGATATAAACAGGACTTGTCCATACAATAGATTCTGTGGGTAACTGTGAAACAAGCCGCATCGGCTGATGCAATCCAAAAATTTTAATTAGTATTTAGTGGTTTTCAGTGTACAAATTTGGTGTTAATTTGTGCAGTGAAGTGCCGCAGAGTGATATTAATATAAGAATCATTGAATTGTGTCGTTTTTAACACTGCTATTGTGTGTCGAGTGAGTTGTCACGTGAACAACTTGCTTTGACCTAATAGAGTCTTAAAACCTACGAATTTGTTAAAAATAGTAATGTAACTGCATGACTTTGTATGAGTTACGCAGTTTAGCGTATCGTGTAGTTTAGTGTGTTAAGTAGTCTAGCGTGTTACGCAGTCTAGCGTGATACGCAGTCTAACATGCTTAGTTTTCTAGCGTGATACGCAGTCTAGCGTGTTACGAAGTCTAGCTTGTTAAGCAGTCTAGCATGCTACGCAGTTTAGAGTGTTATGCAGTCTACTGTGTTGCGCAGTCTAGCGTATTATGAAGTCTAGCGTGTTACGCAGTCTGGCGTGCTACACAATGTATTTTGCTACGAGATCTGACTTGTTACGCGATATCTCTTGCTACGAGATCTAGCGTATTATGCGATATAGCTTGCTACGAGATCTAGCTGGCACTATCTAGCGTGCTACGAGATCTTGCGCTCTGCGCGATATATCTAGTGCTACGAGATGTAGCGTACTATGCAATCTAGAGCGCTACGTAGTCTTGCGTGTTTCGCGATAATATATCTCTTGCTGTGAGATGTAGTGTGCTATGCAGAAGAAAGAAAGAAAATACATTTATTAATCTGACACTAAAAAACCTATTATATGCTACAGACCATTGACATAAACATAAGAAAATAGAGAATTAAAGCGATATTTTTAAGATCGACTCAAAATCTGTAAGTGTACAACTCTCTCCAAGAAACATTAGTCGAATTACGACAAAAAAAAAAATAACTTCCCATACTATATCAATAGCGTGCGCAGTCTGGCTTGTATGAAACGTAAAAAAAATTATATATTCGACCCATTTTTCTAGGAGAAAGTTGTTCGCTTACAGATTCTAAGCCGATCTTAAAAATTTGGATAGTGTTTAAAATTCACCTTGTATATCGTGTTATTGTTACCGTCCTACTAGTCCTAAGCACACACTTTTTTTATCTGTGTCAGGCCTGTCCCACTCCGCGTGTAGGTATCGAACTTGCAAGTACATGCGGCGGCCACTCCGGAGGGGCCAATTAGTAGGGAATCACGAGCGAGCGGCGACGCATGCGCGACAGTTGCTTGCAACAGAAAGAGAACGCACTTTTAGGTATGAATAATTGTAGGTGTTGAACGCTGGGCGGTCGGAATTTCAACTTTATGTTATGGTCGCCTGAGTCTTTATTTTCTATAAACTGTTTTTAGGAGTGGGCTTTCTATACTTGTACTATTAAGTATTGTGTCTGTGTCCTGAATTATTTCCAAGAGCATGGTACTATTAATTATTAAACAGTCATCCAATTAAACAATAGAAGGATAAATTAGTTATTTACCCGTATTATATTTATGATTCCTTCAATAAACTATTTATTGTGGTAATATTTCCTTAATTAGGTATTCGGGAATAACGTAGAGTGATTTGTCATCGCATTTTCTAGGTGGCAGACGAGCAAACGGATGACCTGGACCATGACCATGGATGCAATTGCAAATGAGTCACAATTGCGCTGACAACCTTCGAGTCCCTATTAGACCACCGGTACCCTCACTCACTCGACTGCACTGCTACACGCCGGTCTGTGAGGACGTGGTATTACTCCGGTCGAGACGGCCCATTTATGCCGAAGCGTGGCTCTACCACCGTTGACCCGTTGGTGATCTTCTACTAGGTTGCGGCTAGCAACACTTCATCATTTCCCTGCCCTGTTCCCAGGTTATCTGTGGTCGGCGCAGTATGCTTTCTTCTTCCATTCGTCCCTGTCATTCGTCATCATATCATCCACCCCCTTTTTCAGTCATGTCATTCTTCACACGAATCCATCCATCTCTTTTTCGGCCGTCCTCTGTTCCTCCACCCACTTACATTCATACCTACTCTTTTGGTAACATGTTCCTCCTCTCTTCTCATTACATGGCCGTACCAGGAGAGACGATTCCCCTTTAGTTTATCGGTGATAGGTGCCACTTTCATACTACCTCTGATATACTCATTCCTTATCTTGTCCATTCTACAACAACACTTGTCTAGTAATAAATCTGCGCAAAGTCAAGGTTCAATGGCTAATAAAATTAAACTTATGATTTTGATCTTTGATCTTATAAATTTAAAACAATGTAAACATTTTGACCTCTTCTTACAACTAAGTGTACTATTAATAAAGAGATAATTATTATACATAATATCGACAAATCTACCTATATATAAAAAAAATCCGCCAACCAATATTCGGCTATAGCGGCCAATCTTTCTTTTCTTTTTTTTATGTGATAGGTAGCAGACGAGCAGGCGGATCACCTGATGGTAAGCAATTGCCGCCGCCCACGGACACTTGCAACACCAGTGGAGTTACAAGTGCCAGCCTTTTATCCCCTTCCCCCCAGGGTGGGCCTCCGGTATCCTCACTCACTCGGCGAAACACAGCACAGGGGCTGCTTCACGCCAGTTTTCTGTGAGGCAGTGCAAGTGGTATCACTCCTCAAGCCGGCCCATACATGCCGAAGCGTGGCTCTTCCACAATTAAAGATCAATATTATAGTGCTCAAGTCTGTGCGCAAACACAGGTGCACTCTCTATTCCCTTACCCTCTTTTACCTAGCGCCATCTATTGGTAGAAATTGGGACTAAAATTCACATATCTGCCTGTCTTTTTGTTAGCTTTATTTCGGAAGTTACTAAACGGACGAATTCTAGGTCAATATTTTTCCTATAGCTGGATTAAATATATAGGGTATGACGTAATATTTAAAAAAACTTCTCTACAATTTTTCGTTTTCTACACTACGTTTTCTTTTCTGACTTTTCCACTAGATGGCGTTATTGCCGTAATTTTCATTTTCAGTAAATTTTAGACAGTCTGTAGCGTATTTCTTAATTTTTAAAAGCAACAATTTTATTTTATTCTCAACTTTAAAGTTAACAATTAAGTTCACAGATTATCTTTTGAGTTAACAAACGCAAAACTGGTTAAACGAATAAAAAAATTTCGTAGATTCAAAAACCGAAAACCAGTAAGGTATTTTATAGGGGACATTTTTCTAAAATATTAAAATAGTTTATTCCAATTTCAAATTTCGATTTTCATCTCTTTCTCGCTTAACCAATGAAACAAAACGCTTCGAGAGGGGAATAAAAAAATCTCTAATAGAGACCTAGACAGCTTGGGCGGCGACCAGGCGCGCATGCGTGCTAGCCCAGACCCTGATATCCCGGCCAGACACAAAATGGCGGCGAAGTAGCGCGTTTCAAATTGATTTTTTTTCCAACACACTCGGCCACAGTCCGTTTTCAACGAACAAAATTCCACAATAGTTTTCTTAACCAAAATAGCCCGTCGTTGCGTGCTTACAAAGTTTAAAAATACACGTTCTAATTTATAACCTGTGCAGTGTTAACAACTGAAAAAGCGTCTATAAGTTTTCGCAATTTATTAATTATCTCTGTCATTTAACAAATGAGTAAAGGTGTTCTCCTCGTCTGAAGTTCATCCTACTCTTCTGGAATTATCACGTAAGTACTTAGTAATCAATTTATCCATCTAGACTAGTTTAAGACGGTTTGTGTGACCTAAAAATTTAGATCTAATGCGGTTAGTAAGTGTGTCGGCGGAGTGCTAATCGGCGTACGGAAAAATCGAATAAGAGTGTCTACCAAAAAAGACTTAATAAATGGCAGGAAAATTATGAAATCTGTGTTCCTTTTTCGAATCAATGTCAAGTGCTTTTTTTTACTTAATTTTTTCTAATTTCCTCGTTACATGCCAGTGACATAATGACATAATGTAAAGATTATGCATACGTTATTGCCTGGAGACGGTCTTCCCCGATTTTTGGAATCCCATCACCTTTCTCCTTCCCGTCGGCTAGCTCTGTCCCTCTCTAATCTTCCTCAATGGGTGACAGACATGCGCTGTTTTAGGGTCTATGAGATAACTTTCGTCATTTTCTTTAGGTTGATCCAATATTATAGGGAACCGGTTAATAGGAATATTGAATAGGTAGCGAGGGTAGGACCACATGTGGAGATAATCTTTACGCGAGAAAAATCTTGATGCGTAGTCAATGTCGATTCAAGTTTGTTAAATCGAAACTCATTGACGAAAGATAATGGTTTTAGGCTGGATTTAAATTTAGGTCATATTGATTGACGTTCTTTATTACACAATAGACAAATTCTTACATGTGAAATAACCTAATTTAATAACACGTCAGTATGTGTGTAAATCGAAACGATTTCTATGCTAAGTAGGGTTCGTAAAATAAAAAATCCGGCCACGAACGAGTCGGGCTTGCAATGAGGGTTCCGTATTTTATTACTACTGAAATATGTCCTCAGTTAGGCAAAATGATTGAATGATTTTGATTGATTGATAGACTAGTTTTTATACCCGTACTACTAACAAACACGTTTATAAATTAGTAATAACTGTAACTATTACTTAAACTAAGAGCGGTGGATTATGAAAAATAAATAAATAAAATGAAAATTGAGAAAGCAATCTGAGCTATTTTAATTTTTTTTAAATATTTTTATGTATAAAAATATAATTTGTGTAAATTACGCCTTCTCATATGATTGCACTTTACCACTAGAACTCATAGTTTTCATTTCAATTGATGTATGTACAGTTTTCTGATTTTTCTTTGTATGATGTGGTGGTATATCTAACAATGTTACTTGCTATCATAGTTTCAGCTTAACGGGTAGATTTTGGTGCTACAGGAGTGTTAAAGTATGCAATTTTTGCGGAAAGAATTTATGTACGTGTTCTAATAATTTTCGTACGTACAGCCACACATCAAAGTATACAAAACTGTCAAATTTCTTCAATCGACTCTGATTTTACTGTCAAACGTATTAGGTTGAAAATCAGTTGAGGAAATTTGACATATTGTGGTAACCTGATGTGTGGCTGTCTGTACGTAAACGTAAGCGCTTGGGAACGTTAAGGTTTTTTTTCCTGGTCACTGTTCTAACTTAACATAATAATATTTTTGTTATGATAATATTGATTGAATTAAGATCTCTTTAATAAGGGCTCCGATATTTCCTTAAGATTATACGGACACCAAAAAATTGCGTTACGAAATAACATACGTGTTTTAGATGTAGCAGCTCAAAATGTTGGAAAATGTACTATTTTGGTCTTGATTTCTTTCCAGCTTTTGATACATTAAATAACACCTCTTTTGTAACAAAGCTTGCTTATTATGGCTTTGTTGCGTCTGTCATGAGATTGTTCGCAAACGATTTAAATGTTAGGACCTCAGTATTTGGAGACAACAGATGATAATGGAACGATTTCTGATCTATGACCGGTTAATAGTGGAGTTTCTCAGGGCTCTATATTGGGACCTTTACTATTTTTACTGTTCAATAGAGACACAATAAAGCATTTCATATATTCTAATCATCATTTATAAGTAAATATTCAAAGTTTTTTTTATTGTAGTTGAGTTGTATGAGAAATACGATTTTTATGATTAGTTTAGCTTTTTGAAGCCTCTCAGAGTTCAATTACTGATTAATAAAGCATAGCTATTCATTTGATAACGTTATTAGTGTGTTCCGGGATCACTAGTTCCACTGTCTACCAATAGATGGCATCAACTTGTGCATCGATTGCAACGCTCTAGTGTTTCGCCTTTTCGGTTTGTATTTAAAGTTAGTTAATGTCTATGAAGTTTACCTCTGTATAAATAGTATACAAGATTGTATTGGACAAATACTTCCCAAATGATTGAAATATTGGATCCTGGTTCACGCATACCCTGGTGGTCCGGGCTCCAAAGCGACATCTTTGGAAGCAAGTGGGAAGCCTAAATGATGTTGATGACTAATCATAGATTGAGCAAGAGCGTCATTTAATAATAATTTTAATAGCTTCCATCCATAGCTTATTTTAATCGCTTACCATCAGGTGATGCGTCTGTGCGTCTGCCCCCTATGTCATAAAAAAAGCATTTGATACTTTGGCTTTTCACCCAGACACTAATAAATTGTGAAAGAATGTATGTAATAGGTACCTATTATGAACAAAGTACTTGTTAAGTACGTGGTCACGTCACCTAGTATCACAGTATAGCAAAATGCAGCAAACATTATAAAGATCTTTCATCGTCATCATCATTTCGGCCAATAGACGTCCACTGCTGGACATAGGCCATCTCCAACGTTCTCCACACAGATCGGTCCTGTGCCGCCCGCATCCAAGGCACTCCCGCGACCTTTACCAAATCTTTATCTTTTCAACTAGTGGCCCGCTCTCACTTCGCTTCGGGACCGGAATTCAAAAATGAACTAATAGATGGCGCTGTGCTAAATTTCATCGCGCAAGCGTTTCGTCGTCTATAGAAGTTATCTCTTTATAAATGGTATAAAAGATATAGATAAATTACAATAAATCACAGAAGGTCGATTCCAGCTGACCATTGGGGTCGCAGAGTTCATCGTCTTTTTATGTGATAGGTGGCACACGAGCAGACAGATCACCTGATGGTAAGCGATTGCCGCTGCCCTGCAATAGTAGCGCTGCAAACCATTAAACCTATTTCCCCCTAATTGGGCCACACCGGTAGCATCTACCTATCCTCAAGGCGAAAAACAGCGCACACGCTGCCTCATGCCGGTCTTCTGTGAGTGGTATCACTCAGGTCGAGCCGGCTCATTCATACCGGAACGTGGCTCTCCCACGGCGAAGAGTTTTTCATTTCCATGCACGGGCAGTCATATAAATCTATAAGGGTCCGTACAATCCTGGGTTTTTTAGGCGGGGCGTGAAACGGCATCTCAGCAGGCCTTCAGGGTGAGAGTGACAGAGTCAATAAGTAGGTACTTAGTTTGTTCTCTTGTGCCTGTCAACCTCATATTTGGATCTCACGGCCGCTTACCATCAGCGGAGTGAGGTCATCTTGATTGTTCTCAAAATAAAAAAAAAAGTTTTTCAGCGTCGTTTTTGTCGTAGTTGGGTTTTAGTTTTTCTACTTTTTTTTAATTCGTACTATTTTGGTGTCCAAGTGCTACTAATATATATATATATATATATATATATATATATATATATATATATATATATATTCAAAATGTAGAAGTCAAGCGCTTTCAAATGATACCAAACACGGTAGGTATATTTATCATAACTTTATTATTTTACTCTGTATGTTTTGTCCGCTAGAGGGCGCTACATTAGATTTTGTGAAACCTCATATAGCCTATAACCAGCGGACAATTAAGACGCTTATAATGATATGTCATTTGTCGAATTCTGATAAGTAGTTTAGAAGTTACGTGGAAACAGCTGAACATACATACATACATAGCCTGTCAAAATCATAACCTTCCTTTTGCTTTGCCGTAGTCGGGTAAAAAAGGAGCATTTGTCATACGGATACGGGGCCCTAAAAAGTTACAAACTGTTGAAAGTAATATAATTTCAAAGGCATCTTAAGCACGACTTTGTAAGCCACTTGTGGGGTTGTTAGTACACAGTCGTAAAGTTTATTAATCACATGTTTTTATTTAATTTAACCGCTGGAGAATTAGCAGTAAAGTTCGATAGAATTCTCCCATGCTTCTGACCAATTGTGATTATTTATGACCTGTGTTTGTAAGAAGCAAGAAGCAAGTCATTAAACGAATTTTGTAACAATTATTTTATGTTTTTCTTTCATTACTTTCCTTTCTTGACTACGAACTGGTCTCTGTAATACCTAAATCTATATCTTCTTCTTCTATCTTCTATACTATTTATAAAGAGATAACTTCTATAGACAACAACAAGGCTTATAGGTAAACCGAAAACACGAAACGCTTGCGCGATGTAATTGAGCACAGCGCCATCTATTGGTTCATTTCTGAATTACGGTCCCGATGCGAAGTGAGGGCGGGCCACTAGTCTATCTATATATATATAAAAATGAATTGCTGTCAGCTAGTTTAAAATAATTGAGTTTTCTTGATAGTTGATAATATCTTGAAATTCTCGGGCGAGTTTTTTTCGAGCAAGTTTTCCTCTAACCCCAAAATATAGTTGTCAATCATGACATTGGCAGAAGTTAGCTCCTAAATCTCTATAGCCAATAGTCCCATTGACCAAACATGGTCATTAGGTCAACGACCATTTGACATATTTATATTGAACGATCTCAACTGACAGGCTAGTGTAGTCTGTCGAAGTCAGTTAGAGTCACTGTCACACACACAGTTTTAACCGTGGGAGAGCCACGCTTCGGCATGAATGGGCCGGCTCGACCGGAGTGATACCGGCGTGAAGCAGCGCCTGCACTGTGTTACGCCGAGTGAGGGTACCGGAGGCCCAATTGGGGGGAAAGGGGGTTAAAGGTTGGCACTGTTGGCAGCGCACTTGTGCCTCTACTGGTGTTGCAGCTATCTATGGGCGGCGGTAATCGCTTACCATCAAGTGATCCGTCTGCTCGTCTGCCACCTATCACACAAAAAAACTCAATAAGACGCCGGTGTGCGTTTCATAAACCTACGGATTCTGTCGAGAGTTCGAGTTCGAGTTTTAAAACTATTAGGTCCAAGCAAGTTGTTCACGTGACAACTCAATCGACACACAATAGCATTGTTAAAAATTAAACCTACAATTGGGTCTATCTCGTGTGAGAATCTCCTGGCGTACTGTAGAACTGAGGCATAAAATAATTACACACATAAGGTAGACTCAGTCTGATTTTGAATTTAGAAGAGTTCGTTGACATATGCTAGGGTTGTTGCCCGGCATGAGTAAATAAGCGCGCGGCCTCTACCACAGACCTCGACAGTTTGACAATCTTATGTCATAGGCTAGGATTAACGTGGTCGAAAAGGCGTATTTCCCCGTTGTACATGACACGTTTTTAGCTCTTAGTGAGCAGTCTACTTTCTGTGTGTAATTATTTTTTGACTGAGGTCCGTTCGTGTGATTGGTTACTTCTGACGTGAGATGTCAAAATGTCAATTACCAATGACGTTGAAGTTGGACCCCAGTCTAACAGAACGCCATCTAACGGATTTTTTACACGCGAAAGACCCCATTGTATCGTTTTTAACAATGCTGTGTGTTGAGTGAGTTGTCACGTGAACAACATTTTTTGGGCTGTCTGCTAGCTTAGATCTCCTAAAATCTAGTTTAGATTTAGTTTATTTGTATTTGGACTGGCCAGATAGCGCATTTGATAGTGACCATGCCTCATACGCCAAAGGTCGTGGATTCGATCCCCACTCTGGATAAACATTCATGTGACGAATATTTGTGTTTGTTCAGTGTCTGGGTGTTAAATTATGTATTTTCTGTTGTCTGATATCTGTAACACAACTGCTTAAGCTACTTAATAAGGAGTCAGCACAACCGGCAGGTCAATACTGGGTGTATCTGTGAATATTTACATCCCTTTAACCACGATCTACCAAACATTCTGTACAACATTATTTTGTTCTATGACTTTTGAAAATTCGCATAAAAAATTCATCTTCCCATACAAAGTCGGTCACGTGACTTGGTCATTCTGTATGGGGAGTCGAACATTTTTTCGAACAATTTAGAAAAGTGGTTGAACAAATGTTGTTCAGAATGGTTGACAGAACACGTGGTTAAAGGGATGGAAATGTTTACAGATACACCCTGTATAAGGTGTTCTATGAATTTATTAACTAGTTAAATTCAATGATTTTCTATCCAATATCTTTGGACAAATTACTCGAGTGACATTTGACACATCACTATGACAGATTGACAGTGACAGTAAATGATACTCATTTGTTATGGGCTAGGATTAAATTGAGGATTTCCTACTCAGTAGGGTTTACTAGTCGTTAAAGGGATTTGGATCAATGTAAAAATATACTAGAGAGTACTATCAGTCACCAAGATGACTACCCTTTTTGACCTTTAGATAAATAATAATAAATAAATAATAAATTGAGACAAAATCACATTATTATTATTTTTTTATATAAGATGGGTTTGCACTTGACCTCATCTCACCTGATGGAGAGTGACAATGAGGTCTAAGATGTAGCGTGCTTTCCCAGAAGAAGCCTATTCACTCTCGACTTAAAGACACCCAAATTGTAGCTCTCTGGAAATACAGAAGCCGGCAAGTCGTTCCATTCCTTAGCTGTTCGTACCAAGAAAGAAGAAGCGAAACGCTTAGTACGACACATACATTAACATACGTTATCCTGGTCCCAAACTAAGGTTTTCCCTTGTACTATGGAAACCAGAAACGACGAAGAAACTACAAACATCCAGACCCAACACAAATATCTGTTTCATCAACAAACATTTGTGTTGGTGCGGGAATCGTACCCGCGACCCTTACGTCTCAACCGGCGCTTAAACCATTGCGCTAAACGGGTCGTCGGTATAGATAATCATAATCATCATTTGTAGAGTAAAGTATCAGTCTATATACTGTCCCACTGCAGGGCAAAGGCCTCCATAGAAATCAAGTCATCGCTACTATGACGGGATTAGGCTTAATCACCACGCTTGCCTAATGCGGTGCGGTGATCACAAACCCGAGCTATGTCCGAAAAATTCTAAACATACTATTGCTCGAACCGAGAATTGAACCTGGGATGCCAAGATCACGGATGGTACGGGTTTGCCTAGAATTTGCCTATTTGGGTTACGTAACTCTTATATGAATTTTACCGCGTGACGCCGCATGCATCAACTAGTGCAAGATCTATTGATTCTTCATTGGACAGCTTTCCGGGGAAAAGCGAAAAAACGATAATACGAGAGAGATTACCGAGGCGGTCCAAGTTATAAGCGGTGAGAGATTTTTCTATTTATTTATCTTCTTCTATACTATCTATACTATTTATAAAGAGATAACTTCTATAGACAACGAGAAGGCTTATAGGTAAACCGAAAACACGAAACGCTTGCGCGATGTAATTTGACACAGCGCCATCTATTGGTTCATTTCTGAATTACGGTCCCGAAGCGAAGTAAGGGCGGGCCACTAGTTAATTATAAAGAGACAAACACCAAAAACATCGACAAACCTTAATACAAACCGAAAAAATCTATTTAAGTACTAGCGCGTTGCAAACGATACCCAGCACCATCTGTTGGTAGACAGTGGAACCACTGTCCCGGAACGAAGTGAGGGTAGGCCACTAGTTTTTATGATTTAGGTGGCAGACGAGCCGACGGATCACCTGATGGTAAGCGATTACTGCCGCCGCCACACCTGCAAATCAGAATTAATAATTAATCAATTACTGTTTTTTCTTTTGTGCTACCTCATAATAAATATAATAAACTTTAATCAGAAGAAGAAGAAGAAGACTTAAATAAGAAGGTTATCTTGAGATAATTATAGTGCAACTATCAATTACAAGATGAAATAGATCTCGCAAATACAGACATACAATAGTCCAAAAACAATTTATGAAGTGGTGTTTTTGTCGCTATGACAGTGCCAGCTGGCTTAAACGCTTCAGCCTATCTCGCACACCAATCTCTTCTCACTTGAACTACACAGCGCGCCATGCCTCAACAGTCAGTAACGGCTGATCGCTGGCAAACGCACCACGCTCCCACCTGTGCTGTGATAGTGTTCATCGTATCATATCGTATCGTTAATCGGGTCATATCGTGATCGGGACTTTTGTGAAAAGTTTGGTGATATCAGTTTTTTTGTGATTTTTCAACTGTTTTTTTTATGTAAGTAACTTTAAAAAATTCAAATTATATATTTAAATTTTAAATAATTATAATATTTAATTATTATTTTTTCTATTTCTATTTGAATAATCATCTTTAAGACACGAGTCATAAAGTTCACGCAAACGAAGTCGCGGGCGGCCACTAGATTTAAATATTATGTATAAAATATAAATAATAAATGCGCCAGACAATCACACCAATCAACCTGGTCTCAAACTAAGTTAACCTCTGTACTATGAGTACCAGGTGACGATTATTAACTGGGGGCGTTATTAACCCAGAACTCAGACCCAAAAAAACTTAGAAAATGTAGTTTTCTAAATTGACTTGACCGGGAATCGAACCCGAGACGCTTTGGGTGAACACCTTAGCCACTGCGCCATTGAGGCCGTCAAATTTATTATTTTATTTTGCGTATTTGAATTTAAAAAAATATCTTATTATATTAGAATAGGGTCTCTAATATGGTATTCTGTAGTTGAAAAAATTTCGTCATTAAAATATCGTCATATTTCTGTGTTACCCGTGATTTTGTTGTTTCCATCGATATAATCCACAACCCACCAGGTGGAACGAAGATCTAGTGAAGGTCGCGGGAGTCCCTTGGATGCGGGTGGCACAGGACCGATCTGTGTGGAGAACTTTGGGGGAGGCCTATGTCCAGCAGTGGACGTTTATTGGCTGAAATCATTTAAATTCTAGATACGCAAATCCATACTGAAAGCGTTTGATAAAGTGATCTCAATAGCGCTGTTATAGTAGTTTTACAGCTATAGATATTTTGAGTTTCAAATATGGAGTCGAGGTTGAAAACAATATGTAGCATATTTCGGGAATCGAACCCGTGACCCTTACGTCTTAACCGGCGCTCAAACCATTGCGCTAAACGGGTCGTCAGATTTGAGGTAAGTAATTATATTTTTTATTCCCTGTTGTCTGATATCTGTAACACAAGTGCTTAAGCTACTAGTACGGAGTCAGGTCAATGTATGAGATGTTGTATGAATTTATTAATTTTATTTTAATGACAGAGCCACTGGTAAGTGGTCGGTTTTTGATTTTGGACGACCCGTTTGGGGTTCGATTCTCGCACCAACATAAGCGTTTGTTGATGACACAAGAATTAGTGTTGGGGCTGGGTGTTAGTCGTACCTTCGTTGTTCCTGGTTTCCATAGTACAAGTCCCAACGATTTGAAAACATACTCCCAAACCTTAGGGTCTCCTTTGTTTGGGGTATGAAGGTCTAAAACGAACCGAACTTTACGACCGATTCGGAGTTTCCCCCCTTTCGTAACCACTGTGTCATCTTTGTTTGGATGTTCAATGCACAAAATAACATACAATTTGCATTGAAAACCACTAAATATTAATTTTAAACTTTTGAATTGCATCGGCCATTGCAATTTGCAACAAAACTTACTCGACACCAAAGTAAATGTTCAGTATATACAGGGGCTGTGAGCTGGTCACATTAGCCGCAGAACTGACAACCATTGGAGCCGTAAAGACCTTGACTGGAGACCGCGACTCGGTAAGCGTAGTTGGATGCCCTGCGACAAGATGGGATGATGACATTCGTAGGCTGGCTGGTGTGGGCTGGATGAGAGTGACCGAAAATCGGGAGCGATGGCGTGCATTGGGGGAGATCTATGTCCAGCAGTGGACGAGTGTGGGTTGCTGCTGATGATGATGATATACAGGGGCTGACTGTGGAGTCTACCTGCAGATTCTGTAAAACAGAGGACGAGACACCAATGCACATCCTCTGTCATTGCGATGCCCTCGGGCACCCAAGCACCCTGGGCAGCTACCACATCAGCCCGGAGGATGTTAAGGCTATCGCTCCCAAGGCTATCACACGGTTCATGACATAGGTCTGGAGACGATCTCTAGAGGGAGCGGAGGACACAATAGATCAATTTGGTCGCAGTGTCCACTCGGAAACGAATGCTCCCAGACGTACAAATAATAATATACAGGTTGTATCTAAGACCATGTCATGCCATCCAAGTTGAACGTTATATTAAACAACTTGACGAGTTGTCCTTTAGTCATTCAATTAAACGTCGCTATTCAATAAACGCGCTAGTCATCCAATCAAATAGCTGTTTCAACCAGATGACTGCGACTATATACATATACTGCCATGTTATCTCTAAAAGGTCATTTACTGCATTTGTTTGATTTGGAATTTTTAATCTTAAAAGTAGGTAAAATAATGTTTACAAGTCGAAAATACCTTCTCAACCATAACGCCCCGTTGGTCTACTGGTTTAAATACCGAGCCATCATCTTGGGGTCCCGGGTCGAGCAAAAGTATGAATCGAATTTTTCGAACGTAGCTCGGGTTTGTGATCACCGCACCGCATTAGGCAAGCGTGGTGATTAAGCCTAATCCCATCATAGTAGCGATGACTAGATTTCTATGATAGGAGGCCTTTGCTTTCCAGTGGGACAGTATAAAGGCTGATACTTTACTTTTCTATTAAACTGGGGCGAATTAGTTCAAATTTAAAACGGCTAGATCCCTAGTAAGCATCGCTTCTTAGATCCCTATGCTCTCTACATAGCCGGCGAGATGTAGAGCATAACTTTCACTCGGGTTCAATGACGCTACATTACTGTACTTGGTATCGAGGACAAGTCAAGTGTATTTGGGCCGTTCGCTACCGAACTCACAGCCATAGTGGCCCAAATAGATAAGTTAGGGGAGAAATGTGACTTATCTGTCATATTATACGACATTCTACACTTGTGATTTTTGTGCAATAAAGTATTATCTATCTATCTAGATAGACACATATACTATATACAGGTACACAGGTAGATAAATATACTATATATTATAATATTAACATAACTTTTCTTTTTATAATATTCATTTAAGTTTTTTTAACTTTACATTACACATAGAACCCGTTGGTCTAGTGGTACCGAGCCCTGATATAGGGGTCCTATGTTCGATTCCTGGATTGAGCAAAAAATATGTTTCGAATTTTTCGAAATTGTTGAAACTTGGTAATTAGATGTGTTTTGTGACTCGCATTGTATAAGTATAATTAAATAAACAAAAAATAGAAATAAAAATTTGGGGGCTTCAGAACTTCAGAAATCATCAAACATATGAGTCTGGTATCTCTTTAAATATGATTTAGAGGTATCTAATATCATTTTTTTATCAGAGTGATACCACGGCCTCACAGGAAACCAATTTAAACCACACTTACTGGCTGTTTTAAACTAGAAACTCAATCCGGGGGTAAACTCCCCTATGTTCAATGTTGGCAGCGCATATATGACTCCACTGGAACCTATTGCGTCCATAAGCGTCAGCAATTGTTTACCACCTAAAAAAAATCTAGCAATTGCCTGGAAGAGATCGCTTATAGTGATAAGGCCGCCTTTGTTGTACATTATTCCTTTAATAACTAGTTTTAAGTTGTATATCTCTGTTTTGCGTGCAATAAACAGTATATTTTCATTCATTGTTTACCATTAGGCGATCCGTCTGCTCGTTTGCCACCCAAAAAAACATCAATTACTAGCAATGCCATTGAAATCTAACAAAAAACAATGACACTGCACTCGGCGTAAAAGCGCGTGACGTCATCGTCGCGTGCGCATCTACTTTCTCTCTCTTCTGCCATACATATTGATGCGCATACCGCTCGCAGCATAGTTTGTATGGGCCCATACAAATGTAAAAACGGGGCTAAATGGGACAACCGTTAGAAGGTTCATGACCACAGGTTAAAATTAGGTAGAGGTATAAAAAAATCTGGGTCACCCCCATTGCAATTTGAAAAATCCCAGAGGGTGTAGCGAAATCACACGCTTTATCCATGGATCTTTTTTTTATGTGATAGGTATAGCAAACGAGCAGGCGGATCACCTGATGATAAGCAATTGCCGCCGTACATGGACACTGCAACACCTGTGGAGTTACAAGTGCGCTGCCAACCTTTAATCTCCTCCCCCCTTCCCCCCGGATGGGCCTCCGGTACCCTCACTAACACAGGGGCTGCTTCACGCCGGTTCTCTGAGAGGCAGTGGTATCACTGCGGTCAAGCCGGCCCATTTATGCCGATCTGGAGAATTATTTTCTACATGTCTCAAAGTTGCTCAAAGTGGACTGGTAGAGAATGCCTCTTGGTATCAGTACCGCTTGGTATTCGAGGATGGTCGAAGTAATAAACAGTACATAGTCCGCCCCGGGTGGCAAATTGGGCCGTACCGGGCACTGTTGTTCTCTTGTATCAATAATATCAATAACTAGTGACCCGCCCTCACTTCGCTTCGGGACCGTAATTCAGAAATTTTTTAAACTAGAGACGAGTGCCCATGAACACCTGCGACATCAAAGAGGTCGCTGATGCGTTGCCGGCCTTTTAAAAGGAGTCCCTTTTTTATAGTATAGGAAGGCAAACGAGCAAGCGGGTCACCTGATGGTAAGTGAACACCGCCGCCCATGGACATCAGCTACACCAGAAGGAGTGCGGATGCGTTGCCGGCCTTAGGAAGGTATAGGCTCGTTGCTTGAAGATTTGGATGTCGTACCGGTTCGGATATACCGCTGCGGGAAGTTGATTCCGCAATAAGGAGGTGCGAGGCAAAAAGTGACCTACGCTCGTTTTGCTATAGTATGTTTACATACTTTTAGTAAAACATGTTTAATTTTGTCCTTACATAATACATTTTGCGACATCTCACTATGTTATTGTATGTTAATATATACAGCAATTAGTACATTACATCTTCATACAAGCTTGTTTCATATTATCATTAGCTAGGCAGTGAATTTTTTTTGACAAAACGCCACCCTACGGCACTAAGTTGACGACTTAAATGAGTTGTCACGTGGACAACCTCTTCGGTTGACTTACCAGCGATTTCGTTCATCATCAGCAACCCACGCTCGTCCACTGCTGGACATAGGTCTCCCCCAATGCACGCCACCGCTCCCGATTTTCGGCCACTCTCATCCAGCTCACTCCAGCCAGCCTTCGAATGTCGTCATCCCATCTTGTCGCAGGGCGTCCAACACTACGTTTACCGAGTCGCGGTCTCCACTCAAGGACTTTATGGCTCCAACGGTTGTCAGTTCTGCGGCTAATGTGACCAGCCCACTGCCACTTCAGTTTGCTGATTCGGTGGGCTACGTCGGTGACTCTGGTTCTCTGTCGGATTAAATCATTTCTGATGCTCCGAGCCTAGCCTTTTCCATAGCCACCACCAGTGATTTCGTTAAGAACAACTAAATCCGATAAAATTATACTTTTTATCATACCAGTTGTGGCACCTGAGAGCAGTCACTAAATAGATAGATAGACTGAAGGCCTGCCCATACTTGTGCTATAAAAGATAGCTCACATACTTCTTTTCATTTGATCGGTAGCAAACGAGGAGACGAATCACCTGATGATAAGCGGTTGCTGTCGCCCATAGACACCCAAAACGCCAGTGGAGTCACAAATGCGCTGCCAACCTTTTAACCCCCTTTTGGGCCACCGGTACCCTCATACACTCAGCAAAATTATGGCTCAGGCGTTGCGTCACTCCGGTCTTTTATTAGGTCGTGATATCACTCCGGTCGAGCCGGCCCGTTCATGCCGAAGCGTGGCTCTCCCTTAGTAAAAATCATACCTAAAACTGCATTATATAATTGCATCAAACGACACTACTTACTTCAACATAATAATTAATTAAAGTGGATTTTAATCTACTTAGCAGATTAACAGCCCACACGATAAAAAAGATTACTTACTTAATTTCGTGACCCACTTTCATAATTTTACATTTAAAAATAATTATACTTTTTCAAATAGGTATTTCGGTTTGCCCTATCTTGCTGCCTCCGCTTTGAAGTTTGAGTACGCTCGGACCATGAACGAATGGGGGCTATCGCGTGTGGAGAATCCGTTAGACGTTGATGATGACCGGAGTGATACCACGGCCTCACAGACGAACGGCGTGAAGCAGCGTCTGTGCTGTGTGAGGGTACCGGAGGCCCAATCGGGGGGAATGGGCGTTAAAATGTTGGCAGCGCACTTGTGACCCCACTGGTGTTGGTGTCTATGGTCGGCAATCGCTTACCATCAGGTGATCCGTCTGCTCGTCTGCCACCTATCACACCGGTCGAGCCGGCCCATTCATGCCGACGCGTGGCTCTCCCACAGTAAAATCTATGCAACGAAAAAATTTAATGTCTGTATATGGGCAGCAATCGATTACCATCAGGTGATCCGTCTGCTCGTCTGCCAAGACTCATAAAAAGGTTTTACCCCTCGTTTCGTAATAACAGAGCTATGTATAAATAGTATATGGATAACTTTATCACTGGTACTAATTTAAAACACGATTTAAACCATTGTTTCAATAATGTGTTGATTTTAATGCATAATTACAATTTAATACACTATTGTATTGTACTTATATTTCGATATATTTGGAATTTTATGGACTATTGTATATGGTTTAATCAAATTTGTCAAACATAAGTTATGTACCGCCGTAGGTGGGCGAAGTTGAGGGTATTGTAGGTATATTATGTATTAAGTATTATATTAGTGGCAGTGGGCTGGCCATATCTGCCGCAGAACTGACAACCGTTGGGGTAAACGAGTTCTGGAGTGGAGACCGCGTCTTGGTAAACGTAGTGTAGGACGACCTCAGGCCAGATGGAGTGACGATCTGCGCAAGAGGGCTGGCTGGAGCTGGATGCGAGTAGCCGAAGATCGATCAAAGTGGCGAGCATTTGGAGAGGCCTATGTCCAGCAGTGGAGCAACCTTTTGTATCCTTAACTTAGCCCATTGATGCCGAAGCAAGCGTGGCTCTCCCAATGTCATAATGTTCGAGCTTGTCCGAGACTCGAACTGGAAGCCTTGTGCTTTATCTTGTTGAATGGGTACCTATTTAAATAAAACCACTGAACTGAAGATAGATTGTTAGTAACAAAAACATAGCAACTATACTCAGATTCATAATCATGTAAATTAAACTGACAGATGAAAATGACAAGTTTCTATGCATTTTGACATTTTGCATGTGTCAAATTGAGTGATAATGTATGGGGATGACACATTGACATCTGTCAGTTTACTTTACATGATTATGAATCAGAGTATAAGGTTTCGCTCGTCTCATAGAAATGAAAAAATAATTATAATTCTTGCGCGTTGTAAAAAGGCACAACGCCATCTATCGCACCACTCTGGAACTAAATTACTTAGAAGTAAATTTTTTTTTATTGAAATTGAACTCTCGTTGTCACCTAAAGTTAAAAAGACGTAAGTATGTCGCCATTGTTATGGTCCCCACGTTTAAAGACAGGAAGCAATAGTAGCTGGAGGCACGAAAGTATAGCGATGACCGTTATTTTGCGCACTTGTAAAAAAGAAGACTTTCTATCAAAATTGGTTTCTGCGCACTCAAGGTCATAACTACACTTTCTTGCTTCGGACTATAACAGTAATTCAGTGTTATTTTGTATACAGTGCGTCGTATTGGCTCAAGTGGGTCACACTAAGCAACTGCTACGCTTCAAGAGTGGGCACTAGTGTTTGCACACACACTTGTACGCTGTAACGTGAGATCTGCCGCCGTATCCGTACCGTATAGTAGTATCAGCCTATATACTGTCCCACTGCAGGGCTAAGGCCTCCATCATAGAAATCAAGTCATCACTACTATGATGGGATTAGGCTCAATCACCACGCTTGCCTAATGCGCATTGGTGATGGTGACAAACTCGAGTTCGATAGATATATAAAAAATATAAATGTTCACAGATACACCCTGTATAATTGTATCATTAAGGTCGAGCCGACCAATCATGCCGAAGCGTGGCTCTCCCACAAAAAATGTACTTTTTTTATTTATGTGATAGGTAGCAGACGTGCAGGCGGATCACCTGATGGTAAGCAATTGCCGCCGCTCATGGACAACTGGAACACCAGTGGAGTTACAAGTCCGCTGCCAACCTTTTATCCCCTTCCCCCCGGGTGAGCCTCCGGTACCCTCACTCACTCGGCGAAACAGCACAGGGGCTGCTTCACGCCGGTTTTCTGTGAGGCAGTGGTATTACTCCGGTCGAACCGGCCCAATTCATGCCGAAGCGTGGCTCTCCCACAAAAAATGTACGCAACAAAACTATCCATGATCTCTCTTTAACCCAGCCCCTCATATTCATAGTCTAGGGAGGGATAGCGGAGGGTACGGGGTCAATGACCGATCTTGACCTGTATTGATTCAAGCGTGTGACACAGACTAGAGATGAGTCAGCTGTTCTATTATATGCCTTACCTAGAGTAATTACAGTTGGTAATTGAATCGTGAATATAATTTCTGTCACACTTTAGTTTTTTATTATTTTTTTTAGTTTTAATTTTATATTTTTTTGCGACCATATACAGGGTGTATCTGTGAACATTTACATACCTTTAACCACGTGTCCCACTCACTTTGAGTATATAGCCACACTCAAAGCCCACTCATTCTAAACAAAATGTATTCTATGACTTTTGAAAATTCCCATAAAAATTTCATCTTTCCATACAAAGTCGGTCACGTGACTTGGTCATTTTGTATGGGAAGTCGAAAATTTTTTCGATGAATTTCGAAAAGTTGTTGAACTAATGTTGTTCAGAATGGTTGATAGAACACGTGGTTAAAGGAATGTAAATGTTCATAGATACACCCTGTATGGCTTCTAATTATCGAGATTACTCGTATACCTATATTAGAATCAATGAGTAAACAATTACAAAAAACCTACCCTTAGGGTAAGAAAACGGGGATGATTTCCCTTTTTCTTACCCTTAGGGGTTTTAAAACCAATTCTTGAATTATCGGTATAGATCTCTCCACCAATTTTCGTGGCAATCGCTGCAGAAACGGCGGAGAACGAGCCAGGACAGACAGACAGACGGACAGACAGACATGACGAAACTATAAGGGTTCCTAGTAGACTACGGAACCCTAAAAAACAACTTCTACAACCAAAATAACAAAGCACTTTAAGTTATTGGATCTGAATTCGACCCTTTTTGGTATCAGATTGCGGAGGGTGCGCGAAGAGAATGCACTTATGTTTGCTCACACACTTAGATCCTACTTACTACTAAGGCGAAAGTTTGTAAGTATGGATGTATGGATGTTTGTTACTCTTTCACGTAAAAACTACTGAATGGATTTGAATGAAACTTTACCACAATATAGCTTATACATCAGAATAACACATAGGCTACAATTTATAACAATATATTGTGTGGATTGTTAAAAATATGACGGTAAGTGTCAATAATTAACTCCACGCGTACGAAGTCGCGGGCGGCCACTAGTGTCTAATATTTACTGTGTAGGATCAATCTTGCTGGTCGCCGTAGCTATCCACGGAAGATTTATCAAAAAGTGTATACCGCCATTTTCGAATTTCTCGAACTTTGGGTTGGTGATCAACAATCCGCATTAGGCAAGCGTACAATCCGCATTAGGCAAGCGTGGTGATTAAGCCTAATCCCATCATAGTAGCGATGACTTGATTTCTGTGATGGCGGCCTTTGCCCTGCATTGGACACTACACTGTAATATTTTACTTTACTTTCATCACTTATGTGAAAATCTGAATGCTTACAAAGTTTTAAAAATATATTTCTTGTAGTTGCAGAAAAATGTGTCTGTGATTTACAGGGTGTATCTGTGAACATTTGCATCCCTTAACCACTTATTCTACATCCCTTTAACCACGTGTAACCATTCTGAACAACATTAGTTAACTATGACTTTTTAAAATTCGCATAAAAAAATTTCATCTTTGCATACAAAATCGGTCACGTGACTTGGCCATTTTGTATGGAGAGTCGGAAAAATTTTCGATGAATTTCGAAAAGTTGTTGATCAAATTAATGTTGTTCAGAATGGTTGACAGAAAACGTGGTTGAAGGGACGTAAATCTTTACAGATGCACCCTGTATGGCCGGACACACAGATAATGTCGAATTCGTCGGTCCGTTTTTTACCATTCGACTATGGAACCCTAAAAATCTGTTGGTACCCTCGTACCAAGCCATTGTAAACGATTCTATACATTTTAAGGAATGCTGGGGTGTGTAGCAATGTGGTAGGGTGGAAATTAAATTGTACAATAATAAAACTCTTTATTACTACAACATTACATTTGTGTGCATGAACATGTCTGTTTGTAGTGGTCTGGGTGTTTTCTATGTATTATAAGTATGTATTTACAAAAGAAAAGTATTGTATGTATATATTTGTAATCCCGCTGTTGGTTCTGATATCTGTAACACAGGTGCTTGAGCTACCTATCTCAGAGTCAGATCAATGTATGTGATGTAGGGAAATATTATATTACATTGGGTAGGTATTACCCTAAAAATCTCGTGGGTTTGTACCTACTGTCAATAAAGTCGTAAAATTTATTCTTGAGGAACTATTACAGAATTTCATAGTATTATTATAACCAATGGGGCTACCATACTCTATGACCTAATCGGCAGTGGCGCCATCAATTAATTCCAAGACTTTCTTGATGCATTATAGGTATTTATGTCAGGGTAAACTAAACAATACTAATATAAGAAACTAATTGACCCGCCCTTACTTTCGGGGTATTAGTTCCAGTCTGTATCAATAGATGGCGCAGGTGTTGCAGGTGTATTTTTTTTCTTATGTGAAAGGTGGCAAACGAGCAGATGGATCACCCGATGGTAAACGATTTGACGCCGCCCATAGACAGATGCAACACCAGTAGAGCAACTTCTGCAACTTTAACCCTCTTCCCGTCCAATTGGGCCTCCGATACCCTCACTCGACGAAACATAGCATAATAGACTGTAGTGACCAGCCCTCACTTACTTTCAGGACATTAGTTCCACTCTGTATCAATAGATGGCGCGAGGTGATGGTTTCTTTGGCGGATGTCGCTTACGATCAGGAGACCAATTCTCAGTTTTCGCCTTCTATGCCGAGTCGACTTCATGGAACGCATAGACCAATAGGAGAACAAGATAAGGAATGTCGACTGTAATCTATGTTCTCTTGGTTGTGCGTTCCATGAAGTCGACTCGACATAGAAGGCGAAAACCGAGAATTGGGTATTTGACTAAATTTTTTTTATATGTTTAATCAAAAGACGCTTCAATTTAAGAAACATCGTTGAAAGAATCACTTGATTCTCATTTGAATTACCTGATATATCACAACTTTAAGAGCACATATTTTGGGCAAGCCCAAAAACGTTCTATACAAATGGCTACACAACTCAAACTTCTGTGTGCGCGTATAGTAAATTTTGTTTGGTAGCTTTATCAAAAGTTTCGTTTAAGTAAATGGTTTTATAATAAACGTTGGTGGAAAATGTACGGGTAGTTTAATGATATAATTATTATTTTTTTAAATTTTGTACTTTAAAAATGGACTTACCCTTGAAACTTTGAATGCTCACAAAACCAGCTAGATGTTATATTTTTAACTGAAAATGTTGGCCATTGGTTCTTTCTTATCCATACTATTTATAAAGAGATAACTTCTATAGACAACGACAAGGCTTATAGGTAAACAGAAAACACGAAACGCTTGCGCGATGTAATTTAGCACAGCGTCATCTATTAGTTCATTTCTGAATTAAGGTCCCGAAGCGAAGTGAGGGCGGGCCATTAGTTTACCAATATTTTGATAGAGTATCAATATTTTTTACTATATCAAGATAAGTCAAATACCCAATTGGCCTGAGGTGACACATCTGTTTCCAACTTAAAAGAAATCGACAGTATGACTAACACGACGCGACACGCTGTCGCTTTCCTGCTCTGTGACCCGGAGAAAGCTAAGCAATACCGCGAAGACGCGGTGAGACGGCAACACATTTTACAAGTAAGCCACGAGTCATTTGAGGATTTGCAGCTATAGGCTGAGGCCTAACACGGATGTAAAATCCTTACTAATGTTATAAATGCGAAAGTAGCTTGGTCTGTCTGTCTGTTACTCTTTCACGCCAAAACTACTTAACGAGTTTGAATGAAATTTGGTATACAGATGGTCTAGACCAGAGGTTCTTAACGTTTAAGTCATGAGGGACCATTTTACTAAAATTCTGTCGTGTCGGGGACCACACACTTCGGACGTGCGTCGCGGCGCCGTTTGGGTTGTGTTGACTCGACTCATCACGTCACGTCACTAGTTTATTACGATGTCTTCGCGGACCACTTGGAATGCCTCCAGGGACCACCAGTGGTCCGCGGACCACCAGTTAAGAACCACTGGTATAGACCCTGAGAAAGGAAATTGGTAACGTTTTATTGCGCAAGGGGGGTCAAAAGGGTGGGTGTGAATGAAGTCGCGGGTCATCATCTTCATCAGCAACCCACACTCGTCCACTGCTGGACAAAGGTCCCCCCTAATGCACGCCACCGCTCCCGATGTTCGGCCACTCTCATCCAGCCCACACCAGCCAGCCTTCGAATGTCATCATCCCATCTTGTCGCAGGGCGTCCAACACTACGCTAACCGAGTCGCGGTCTCCACTCAAGGACTTTATGGCTCCAACACAACATCTCATACATTGACCTGACTCCATGCTAAGTAGCTTAAGCTTGTGTTACGGATATCAGAGAACAGAATATCACAAATATTTATTTAATTACATTATGTAACATCTAGACACTGAACAAACACATTCATTACACGAATGGTTATCCAGGGTGGGGATCGAACCCACGACCTCTGGCGTATGAGGCAAGGTCACTACCAAATGCGCCATCCAGGAAAGATGATTTAGATTCCCGGGTCGAGTAAAAAGTATGTTTCGAATTTTTCGAACATAGCTCGAGTTTGTGATCACCGCACCGCATTAGGCAAGCGTGGTGATTAAGCCTAATCCCATCATAGTAGCGGTGACTTGATTTCTATGATGGAGGCCTTTGCCCTGCAGTGGGACAGTATATAGGCTGATGCTTTATTTTTTTATCTCATGAGGAATTAATATAAAATACACATGTTGATATCTTATGAAGCTATTTTATCAAATTTTAAAGCAAATAATTTCGGACTGAAATCAGTTTTATCACGAGAATTGGGGTCAATTTACATAACATGGATAACCCAGCTATCAGTGATTCACCTGTAACTCGCAGATATGCCCTTATCAGTGGTACTACGCCCTTTATAGGGTTCCGTAGCCAAATGGAAAAATACCTTTTGACAATCGTCATGTCTCTATGTGTTTGTCCTTCTGTATGCTACATACAGCCTTTTCAACTATTCAAGATAAACATACAGACAGACACACTTTCCCATTTATAATAAATTAGTATGGATTTATTACATTTTTCTCCAGCTACATTGGGTACGGAACGCTAACAAAGTTTATCAATTACGTACGATTATTCAATCAGGTGGTAGCAAAATATTTCTTGCTTAGATAAGATGTATATGAATCATGGATAGTAGACGGAAAATCTGTTATCTACTTAGAATAGTTCTGGCAGGTGTCACATAGTATACAGGATGTATCTGTGAACATTTACATCCCTTTAAGGGGCTATACGAATGAAACTAGCGCCGCCAAGCTATTTACACTGATTGTGGCGAAAATATGATTTTTGAAGAAAATAAAACATTACAGACTTAGATCCAAGTAAATTGGATTTTTCAAGATGCAATACAATATTTCTAACACGCGACAAGAAACAATAATGTTAAAAACGGCCACTTTTAGACAAGTCAAGTCTGTATTTTTTTTTTATGTGATAGGTAGCAATCGAGCAGGCGGATCACCTGATGGTAAGCAATTGGACACTAGCAACACCAGTGGAGTTACACGTGCGCTGCCAACCTTTAATCCCCTTCCCCTCCCCGGGTGGGCCTCCGGTACCCTCACTCACTCGGCGAAACACAGCACAGGGGCTGCTTCACGCCGGTTTTCTGTGAGGCAGTGGTATCACTCCGGTCGAGCCGGCCCATTCATGCCGAAGCGTGGCTCTCCCACAATTGTTCACAATCTCTGTATTGTTTTGCTTTCTTAAAGAATATCGTATTTTCGCCACAATCAGTGTAAATAGGTTGGAGGCGCTAGTTTCATTCGCATAGCCCCTTAAGGCCCAGACAGCAAACACAATGGAAAATCAATGCCTTTTAAAAGGCTTTTGGGTCTTACGACCTTATGGAGAGGTTAAAAATGTAGGCAGCCGTCCTTCTTATATCATATTTTGTGCTGATAGTCAACATAGCTTGTTGAACGATCTTGAGCCTTAACATGAGCCCCAAAAGCCTCCAATTACAATGACTTAAATACTTTAGTTACCGATTAGGCCGGTAATACCATAATCCCATATAAGTTGAACAAATCTTATTGGTTACGCATTACGAGTAAACGAACCACAAATAGGTAATATACAGGATGTATCTGTTAACATTTACTTCCTTTTAACCATGTCTTCTACTTTTTTTTATGAGATAGGGGGCAGACGAACAGACGGATCACCTGATGGTAAGTGATTACCGCCGCTCATGGACACCCGCAACACCAGAGGAGCAATGAGCAAATGAGCTGCCGACCTTTTAAGAAGGAATACGCTCGCTTTTTGAAGGTTTGTAGATCGTATCGGTTCGGAAATACCGCTGGTGACGTTTCATTCCATAGTTTTGTAGTCTACTAATGTTTGTTGATACTTGTGTTGGGTATGAATGAATGAATGAATGAATATACTTTTTATTGCACACAAAACAGAGGTATAAAACTTAAAAACTAGTTATATTAGGAGTAATGTACAACAAAGGCGGCCTTATCACTATGAGCGATCTCTTCCAGATGAGATGTATGTGTATGAGTATGTGAGTTTGTTATACAGGGTGTATCTGTGAGCATTAACATCCCTTAAGCCATGTCTTCTACCAACCATTCTGAACAAATGTAAAATTTTGTTCTACGACTTAAGAAAATTCGTCGAAAAATTTTCGACTTTAAATAAAAAATGTCCAAGTCAAATGGCCAACACAAACAAAAATATTTTCAACTTTTCAAAAGTCGTAGAACAATTTAAAGTTGCTCAGAATATAAATGGTAGAAAACGTGGTATAATCACAGATACACCCTGTATAACGATGAAAAACCCCTCGATAATTATAAACTACAGCTCGAGCCATCCTTCTGTGTGTAATCATTTTGTACATTTTTTATGTGATAGATGGCACACGAGCAGACGGATCACCTGATGGTAAGTGATTGCCTCCGCCCACGGACACCTGCAACACCAGTAGTCACAAGTGCGCTGCCAACCTTTAACCCCCTTTCCCAAAGTTGGGCCTCCAATCACTCTCTCGGCGAAACAACGCAGGCGCTGCTTCCCACCGGTCTTCTGTGAGTGGTATCACTTCGGTCGTGCCGGCCCATTTATACCGAAGCGTGCTCCAATTCAGTCAAAATCAATAGATATTCAGTTAGCTACAGAACCCCATTCAGAATTGGAGTTCTACCAAAAATTTGCGCTAATGTTTTTTCGGTCTCTTTTCTTCACCCTTTCTCTTTACCCATATTTAAATTAGATAGACATCGGCAAATCTTAAATACAAACCAAAAAGCGAAACGTTAGCGTGATGAAACCGACACCCAACGCCATCTGTTGGTATTATTTGGAACTAATTGCGAAATTGACTGGCCGGATGGCGCGTTTGTTAGTGACTCTACCTCATACGCCAAAGGTTGTCGGTTCGATCCCCATCCTGGACAAACATTCGTGTGATGAACACTTGGGTTTGTTCAGTATCTGGCTGGTAATATGTATTTACTAGCGGCCGCCCGCGACTTCCGAATCAATTTAATGCATTACTTGTGATATATTATATCGTGTGATTGCCAAGTCAATAAATGAATAACCGAATTGGCAAAATATGCATCTCATCACTTTTTACGGTAGTTGCGAGACTTGGTTTTTTTGACAAGTATTGTTTTTGATGGGTTACATTATCTAGTTAGATAGATAGACTCTCGTTATACCCAGGGAATGCCAGTATTGTATTGTATTGCAGATCGTGTTGCCACGTAATCCAAGGTTTCTTAATAAGATTACGGTATGTGACACCAACTTATTCTATTTTCTGCATGGCAACTTGTAAGGTGCGAAGAGGGACAAATCGGAAGTCGGTTATTGTATATACCATTTTAACGTAAGACCCAAAAGCCTTTTAAAAGTCATAAAACAATTAATTTTCCATTGTGTCTGCTGTCTGGGCCTTACGGCGTTAAAAGAGACCTTCTATACTATTTATAAAAAGATAACTTCTATAGACAACGACAAGGCTTATAGGTAAACCGAAAACACGAAACGCTTGCTCGATGTAATTATACACAGCGCCATCTATTGGTTCATTTCTGAATTACGGTCCCGAAGCGAAGTGAGGGCGGGCCACTAGTAAATAAATAAAGAAATAAGTTCACACAACATCTCATACATTGACCTGACTCCGTACTAAGTACCTACCTTAAGCACTTGTGTTACAGATATCAAACAATAGATGAAACACAAATATAATACTTAAATACATATATTACCCATAAAGTCCTTGAGTGGAGACCGCGACTCGGTAAACGTAGTGTTGGACGCCCTGCGACAAGATGGGATGACGACATTCGAAGGCTGGCTGGAGTGAGCTGGATGAGAGTGGCCGAAAATCGGGAGCGGTGGCGTGCATTAGGGGGGACCTATGTCCAGCAGTGGACGAGCGTGGGTTGCTGCCGATGATGATGACATTTATTACACCCAGACACTGAACAAACAAACATTCATCACACGAATGTTGGTCTAGGGAATGATGTATGTCATTTATTTGGAAATCAGCAGGGAATATGTAAACAAAAACCTACCTATGAATACAGAATCCACTTTTGTTTATTAATTCAATTGCATTCAATTCCTATAAACCTGCATTACATTAGTTTTCAAACAATACGAAATAAAAGCAGCAGTTATTTTTATTTAGCCACAAACAAGATTTCAATTCTCTATTCATTGCGAGGAGATCTATCTTTTGGTTGATTTACTGTCATCGCGTCACTAGAAGTGGTCGTTTCGTTACTTTATTATAATACTAGTGGCCCGCCCTCGCTTCGCTTCGGTATTTTAATTTTTTGAACGAAGTAGAATTCACAACAATCAATTTTGGTGATCGTAAACCTTAATGCTTGAAGAAAAAAACAATACCAAAATCACTTTTATAAAATTTCTATGCAAAGCCTAAGTACCAGTTTTCAAGATTCTAGCTTCAAAAATGTCAATACTACGTTTCATCGCCCTTTTCCCCCCTTTTTAGGTTGAAGAAAAAAATAACGTATTCACTTTTATTACATTTGTATGCAAAGCCCAAATACTAAGTTTCAAGACTCTAGCTTTAAAATTGATAATACGGCGTTTCATCCCCCTTCCTCCTCTTTTTAGGTTGAAGAAAAAGTGCCGAATTGAGTTTCATTACATTTGCATGCAAAGCCCATATACCAATTTTCAAAGCTCTAGCTTTAAAAATGACGAATCTTCCATACGACCTTTTAACCCCCTTTCACCCCTTTGTAAGGTAATGAAAACAAAATGCTGAAATTACATTCATTTAATTTGTATGTAAAACCCAAATACCAATTTTCAAGACTCTAGCTTTGAAAATAATAAATCTCCCATACATTGTTTTAACCCTCATTTCACCCCTTTATGGCTTGAATTAAAAAAAAAACTGAAACAGGTCAATTTTTATTTTTAATCATCAACCATAATCCAAATTTTCAAATCTCTAACATCTAAATTGAAAGACTTTCATACTAACGTAAACCCCCCCTTTCACCCCTTTAGGGGGTGAATTTCGCAAAACCCCTTCTTAGTGCGCCCCTACATAGTAAGAACTACCTATGTTTCAAATTTCATGATTTTTGGTCCAGTAGTTTTGGCTGTGCGTTGATAGATCAGTCAGTCAGTCAGTCAGTCACAGGCCGAGGCGTTACCTCTTTATTAATAGTATATAGAAGAAGATAGAAGACTAGTGGCCCGCCCTCACTTCGCTTTGAGACCTTAATTCAGAAATTAACCAATAGATGGCGCTGTGCTAAATTACATCGCGCAAGCGTTTCGTGTTTTCGGTTTACCTATAAGCCTTGTCGTTGTCTATAGAAGTTATCTCTTTATAAATGGTATAGAAGAAGATAAGTAACCTGTGGACGGGCGTTCACGTTGCGATATCCTTTCTGACGTTTAAGTGCGATCAAATTGAGTTCTCCTTACGTACAATAGAGCTCTTTAAATTTTCATACTCTCGACGTCAAAAAAATCGCACATCTGCGTAGTTTTCATACTAACGCGCTCATATCACGGCTTCGTAATTCGTATATAAAAAAGTAAAACATTTGATTGCAATATTTTTTACGTAACATGGTTTTTATATGCTCGTCTGTTAATCATGCTTCTTAATTAGTCGTGAAAACTTCCTAATTTTCCCAAAAACATAAAAAAGTAAATCAATGTTCTTGTCCCGTACAATGTTCTATGGAGCTGAAAAACTGATTTACTTTTTAATTTTTTTGGACGAATCAAGTAAATTCCATGGATGATGAAAATGTTGGATTAAAAGACGAGCATATATTGGTAATGTTACCTTAAAAATATTGTAATAAAATGTTTTACTTTTTAATATACGAAGCTGTGATATGAGCGCGTTAGTATGAAAACTACGCAGATGTGCGATTTTTTTGACGCCGAGAGTATAAATTGTTTACGATGCGCATGCGCCACGATTTCTGTGAAAAGTTTGTGCTAGGCCTACAATTTAGGATCTCTAATCTGAACATACTTTGATTGATTATGATGACATGTCACAGTGACCGAATTTTAATCACCGCGTCGTCTTATAACCTTGAGTTCGGAACAAGATATTCTCAGTTAACATAGGTAATTTTGACTGGCTGGATAGCGCATTTGGTAGTGACCCTGCCTCATACGTCAAAGGTGGGTGGGTTCGATCCTCATCCTGGACTAACATTCGTGCGATGAATACTTGTGACACTGAACAAACTTTGTTCAGTGTCTTTTTTTTGTGTGATAGGTAGCAGGCGAGCAGGTGGATCACCTAATGGTAAGCAATTGCCGCCGCCCATGGACACTTGCAACACCAGTGGAGTTACAAGTGCGCTGCCAATCTTTTAGCCCCTTCCCCCCCGGGTGGGCCTCCGATATCCTCACTCACTCGGCGAAACACAGCACAGGGGCTGCTTCACGCCGGTTTTCTGTGAGGCAGTGGTATCACTCCGGTCGAGCCGGCCCATTCATGCCGAAGCGTGGCTCTCCCACAGTTACTGTTACTGTTTGGGTGTTACATGACACTTATGACTCAACGAGAGATGGTACGGGCGCAGGACAAAGTTCGTTACGACTTGACTTGTTTTATGTGGTAGGTGGCATACGAGTAGAACTGTCACCTGATGGTAAGCGATTGCCAACTTTAACCCCCCTTTCTCCCATTAGCCGTTAAGATCGACAAATGAAAGAGGCTCTTCAAAATCAAATTTATTCCATTAAAAACTCTTCTTCCAAACCTCTTTGAACCACAAAACTCTAAAACTGGCTCGCTGCTAAAAAAAAAATTCCAAGTGACTTCTCTGTCAAACACATGCCATACACGAGCATATCAGATATTTTTATCAGTGAAATAAACTGATTGATGGTATTTTTGCTAACATAGCTTAACTAAAAGATAAGCTGTAATGCTCACGATGAATAACGAACCATTTTTGAGCTTCGGACGTTGCGGATGCGTGCAATAATTTTGAACTATTGACGTTTGGTTGTTTCGAAAGTGATCTGTGTTTTTCGCCAATGCGCTATTTTGGTAAGCTTATATTTTCAGTCTTAAACCATGTCTCTAATAGTGCATCGGCTAGGTATAAAATTAGTATACTTTCTGTCTTATTTTATTGAAATCAGATGATATAAGTTTTGGCATAACCTAAATGGGTACTTGATTAGAATTTCAAGAAGTTTTTTGAGAATTACATAAAATGCACTTTTTGTTTTAGATTTTCGCATTGCTTTATAACTCGAAAATTTTAAAGCGGGAATTAACACGACGTTTATTGTTAAGTACATAGTATTACGTCCCGTTGGTCTAGTGGTTTAAGTACCTACCTGGCCGTGATCTCGGGGTCCCGGGTTCGATTCCCGGGTCGAGCCAAAAGTATGTTTCGAATTTTTCGAACCTAGCTCGGGTTTGTGATCACCAATCCGCATTAGGCAAGCGTGGTGATTAAGCCTAATCCCATCATAGTAGCGATGACTTGATTTCTATGATGGAGGCCTTTGCCCTGCAGTGGGACAGTATATAGGCTGATACTTTCTTACTTACTTGACGTTTCGGCTACGTTACAGCAACCGTGGTCACAAGCGGACTCTAACAATTAGTACAATACTTAACAATAAACGTCGCGCTAATTGATGTTTTAATTTTGTAAGTAAATGCAATGATGTGATATATATACGAGATGCCGTGAAGGTTTTAATCCACTTTTAAAATCGGGAAAATCTAGAGATTAACTTAACATGCTTTGATAGTTTTTTCACAGCTACCCACAATTGTTAAAATAATGATTTTGGATGTGTAACCATGATGCAGTTGGTTTGATTTGCTTTTTAAGGGGTTGCAAAGGTCAGTCGCTTCGTTGTTATTACCAGATATAAAAAATCGTGGATTATAGTCCCAAGCGTACTTAATTACCATAACTATATAAAACCTATTTCAAACGAAGCGTGAAGGAGCATCTCGCGGGCCAATATGGCAGGTCCCTCCACCAGCCCTTGGTCTTTCCTACCGTCTCGGCATACGTACCGAAACTTGAGAGATGCTCACCAGGTACTTGCTAATGGCTGTTTCCTCGGTGCGTTTCTTCACTCCCTACAAAGTCTGTGTCTTTAGCCCATCTCAATGTCACTTCTTCCCAAATAGGGCGTGAAACACCACAGCACAAGCGACTCGCGCTCGGGCAGTTCCACATCAATCGAACTCCTTCCTAATGTCAAGCCTTTTGAGTGCAAACGCAATATGGCAGTGCCAACGGATGCGACGCCGTGCCATCGCGTCCGTTGTAACTGCAATGTGGGATCTCTTTTTGCTTATCATCAGGCTGAGATGAGCCAATATCATCATTCATCACAGCAACCCACACTCGTCCATTGCTGGACATAGGTATCCCTTAATGCACGCCACTGCTCCCGCTTTTCGGCCACTCTCATCCAGCCCACACCAGCCAGCCTTCGAAGGTCATCATCCCATCTTGTAGCAGGGCGTCCAACACTACGCTTACCGAGTCGCGGTCTCCACTCAAGGACTTTACGGCTCCAGCGGCTGTCAGTTCTGCGGCTAATGTGACCAGCCCACTGCCACTTCAGTTTGCTAATTCGGTGACTCTGGTTCTGGAACCAATATAATATACTAAGCCGCTATAAAAAAAGTGTGTTTTGACAGTTTTTCAGAGGATGTGCGTGTTTTTTGACGTTCAATGTTATTATGTAGATTGAATGTGTTTGTCTGTTTGTTCCAGATGGAATCGGCCAGCATGAAGCGAAGCTGTCGCATCTGATGGTAGCTTGATTATACTTCGCGCTCATGTGATTGAGTCTTCTCCGTTTCAAAGGTATTTTATATTTTACCTACTTATTTCTATACTTATTTTGCTTGCCATTGCAAGCCTAGAGTTGCCAAACATTATAAAAAAGTAAAGTATCAGCCTATATACTGTCTCACTGCAGGGCAATGGAGTCTATCATATAAATATGAATAATAATAATACATAATAAATTCATACAACACCCCATACATTGACCTGATTCCGTAGTAGCTTAAGCACTTGTGTGACATAAGTAGTATCAGACAACAGAACATATATATAAGACTTAAATACATTTATAACACCCAGACACTGAACAAACACAAGTGTACATCACACGAATGTTTGTCCAGGGTGGGAATCGAACCCACGACCTTTGACGTTGACTTATCGCTACTAATGATGGGATTAGGCTTAATCACCACGCTTGCCTAATGCGGTGCGGTGATCACAAACCCGAGCTATGTTCGAAAAATATCGAAACATACTTTTCTTCGACCCAGGAGTCGAACCCAGGACCCAGAATTCAGTACTAGGGCCACTGGGCCAAAGGGGCCAACTATATATATTTTTTAAATGCTATAAAAATATTTGTATGCTTAAAAGTAAAAAGGGGCAGGGGCTTAAAACGTAAGTTGAGCAGCGCACTTATGACTCCACTGGTGTAACTGGTGTCCATGGGTGGCGGCAATCGCTTACCGTAAGGTTATCCGTCTCCTCGTCTGCTCTCAATCACGTAACATTTTGGACTTTTGGAATATCCAAAAAAATATTGTTTGTAGGCAAATATTTTTGGAACATTTTTATTTTCGTGTCAACTAATTACTTGGCAAAGCTTCAGTCAAGATGGTGGAATTGAGGACGGGTTGTGACGTCATCAGTCGTTCATGATCACTGTCTGTCACCTGATGTTGGATGAGCAGGTGTAGACTAAAGACCTGCAGGGAATCCTTACAATATTTGGCAGGTCTTTTCACTATTCGACTGGTTCAAAGAATATAGTCCGATTTTCAATATTTTTAATATAGATGTCCGGATTTTCTGCTCGAAAGAATAAAGTCTGATTTGCAATATGTTTAACATAGGAGACCGGACTTTCTGCTCCAAAGAATAATGTCTGATTTGCAATATGTTTAACATAGGAGACCGGACTTTCTGCTCCAAAGAATAAAGTCCGATTTGCAATATGTTTAACATAGGAGACCAGACTTTCTGCTCCAAAGAATAAAGTCGGATTTGCAATATGTTTTATATAGGAGATCGGACTTAGTTCTTCGGAGGAAGCCTTCGTCTCCTGTCTGCAATGCAATATATACTTTCAGAGCCTTGTGGTCTCAGTAAATCTCATCTTGAGCTGATAAAAAGTGTCATAGTAAAAATGTGTAGGGGCGGAAAGGACCTTGAGTGGAGGCCGCGTGCAGGAGGCCGCAGCCGAGGCAGGCCTCCCACCAGGTGCACCGACGATCTAGTGAAGGTCGCGGGATTCCCTTGGATGCGGGTGGCACAGGACCGATCTGTGTGGAGAACGTTGGGGGAGGCTTATGTCCTTACATGCGTACCGCGACAAAATTTTGTCGACTCTCGTTCTATCGCGCTCATCGCTCAGTCAGGTGAGCGAGAAGCAACTTGCGCGAACAATACGAGTGTCGACCAATTATCTCGCGGCGCGCATGTTAGCCCGGCTGTGTACGTGTATCTCGCGGCGCGCTTGGTAGCCCGGCAATGGACGTCTATTGGCTGAATTGATGATGATGATGATGTTGTTTGCTGCAGCTTTCTGTCAAGATAGCATGGTGTTATCTCGCGCCGCGCATGTTAGCCCGTCAGCAGCTGCAGTGGACGTGTATTGGCTGAAATGTTGATGATGATGTTGTGTCTTGCTGCAGGTTTTAGTCAAGATGGCATGGTGCTATCTCGTGCCGCGCATGTTAGCCCGTCAGCAGCTGCAGTGGACTATTGGCTGAATTGATGATGATGATGATGTTGTTTGCTGCAGGTTTCAGTCAAGATGGCATGGTGTTCCGGGCAGTATGCTGCAGGACAGGAGTACGTGCCGGTTGCGGACTTCTACGCCGATAAATCTATCTTCGTCACTGGTGGTACTGGCTTCATGGGAAAGGTGAGGTTAACCCCTTAAGGGGCTTTACGAATGAAACTAGCACCGCCCAACCTATTTACACTGATTGTGGCGAAAATATGATATTTTTACAGACTTAGATAATGTCAATTATTGCTAAAAGTAGCCGTTTTTAGCAATAAAACAAATGGAAATATATTTATACTAATTATAGATGAATTCTATAGACAAATATATTTTTTCTTTTCTTCTAGGTGCTGGTTGAAAAATTGCTAAGAAGTTGTCCGAAAATCAAGAAAATCTATCTGCTTATGCGACCGAAGCGAGGGCAGGATGTGGCGTCGCGACTCACCGAGCTCACCCAGTCGCCGGTAATTATTATATGACTTGTGTCTTATTTACTTCGATAATACTTAGATGTGACGTCACACGCGACGCCATGTGACGTTTGTGACGCCAAGTCGTAATGTGACGTTTGCGCGAGTTGTTTATGCGTCGACTTAGAAGTGACGTCCTGGAGACCTATTTTTGAAATCACAAAAAAATGTGTGACTCGCATGATTTTTGACATCCGCATTTTTGAATCATTCGAAAACGAGCGTTTTGCAACGAGTGGTATAAACCACTCGTTTCCGTGAAGCGAGTGGACGCATTTATGTCAACGTGAAACGAGTTAAAACCATACTTTGACAAGCTTGGCAATACCCTAAGCGAGTGATTTAAAAAATAGGGAAAATTTTGAATCATGCGACTTACAAGACGACGTGACTTGCGAAACGAGTAGTTTTGTTCGGACGAAGCGAAAATTCAAAAATAGTTCTCTTGCTCTCTGATAAGTTTACAAAACATCACGGCGGATTGCCTTATTTTGTAGTTTTATTTTATAAAAATAAATAAGTATTAATCACACTTTTAATAAAGAAAACAATAAAATGCGCGCTTTGAACTCCAAGGGTTATTTTATTTTCTTTATTGAAAAAAAAGTACAGCTGTTTCATATTGCAATATCAATAACATAAGTAACACATCAGCAATTTCAAATTTCCACTGCTAATGCATTTTTTGTTGTGTGTGAGATAAATAAATGTGAAAAGGAAAGAAAAGCTTTAATCTTCTATACTTTTTATAAAGAGATAACTTCTATAGACAACGACAAGGCTTATAGGTAAATCGAAAACACGAAACGCTCATGTCATAATCATGCTCTCTCGTTCAGCTGTTTGAAACCCTGCGGAAAGAGCGGCCCCAGGAGTTGTACAAGATCGTGCCGATCGTCGGGGACATCACCGAGCCCGAGCTGGGCATCAGCCCCGCGGACCAGGCCATGCTGTGTCAAAAGGTATGACTCTGAACTTTCGAACGAACTTCCAAACGAACGTCCGAACGGACATCCAATCGAACCGTCAAACGAACGTCCAACCAAACGAATCGAATGAACGTCCGAACGAACTTCCGATCGAACGAACTGTATTTATTTTCTCCTATTCTATATCTTTTTACAGACCGTCGTCATTCCTATCAAATAAAACTATGAACGTAAACAAGTTCGTTGTGCCAATATTTGGACAAGAAATACAATCATACAAAGACAGAAAGGCTAATATTGCGCTGGATTGGATATGTAGTAGATTGATGTTGATTATACGACAGTTTATGTTGGTTTCAGTCGAATGATATCTAGGAAAGTCAGTTTCAATCTGGCTGTTTAATTTTAAACAAAATAGGTGATTTAAAATTAATAATGTGAAGCTTCGATCCATCATCTCTAGATAAACAATTCAATTAAATACTGAAAGCGTTTGAAAGTAGTAAAGCTATAGATATTTTGAGTTTGGTAATAAGATAGTTAACCATGTAAATTTTGCTTCTTTCTCTCCAGGTGTCAGTGGTATTCCATTCGGCGGCGACGGTGAAGTTTGACGAGAAACTAAAGCTGTCAGTCACGATCAACATGCTGGGCACTCAACAGCTGGTCCAACTGTGCCATCGTATGCTTGGCCTCGAGGTGGGTACAGCAATGAGGGTATTTGCAAATTAAACATACGATAAATGGCGTTACGTAGACGCCTGTAGGCCTAACATGCGCACCGCGACAAAATTTTGTCGACTCTCGTTCGCGAGAACGCATCCTTCTATCCCGCTCATCACGAGGTGAGCGAGACGCAACTTGCACCGACAAAATACGAGTGTCGACAAATCTCGTGGTGCGCATGTTAGCCCGGCTGGTCCAATTTTAACGAGATGATATTTATTTATGCCAATTTTCAAAAGTCATAAAACAAATGTTGTTCAGAATGGTTGGTAAAACACGTGGTTAAAGTGATGTAAATGTTAACAGATATATCCTGTAGATAGAGACATTTTTCGTTTCCATTAGGATCGCGCATGTCACCGATCACACAAAAACATACATTGGCTCTACCAGGGCGCCACAAAAACAGTCAAGTCGCCAATGTAACTAAGCAACATCTTTACCCTAAAATTTGATACAACTTCAAAATTACACCTAATGTAGTAGCTGCCCAGGCTGCGGCTTTTTGGGTGCCAGATTCCAAGCATTTTTTTTTATGTGAGAGGTAGCAGACGAGCAGGCGGATCACCTGATGGTAAGCAATGCCGTCGCTCATGGACACCTGCAACACCAGTAAAGTTACAAGTGCGCTGCCAACCTTTTATCTCCTTTCCCCCCGGGTGGGCCTCCAGTACCCTCACTCACTCGGCGAAACATAGCACAGGGGCTGCTTCACGCCGGTTTTCTGTGAGGCAGTGGTATCACTCCGGTCGAGCCGGCCCGTTCATGCCGAAGCGTGGCTCTCCCACAATTAAATATAGGCATAGCTCTCTCCTTTGCCCTCTCAGTGACTTTGAGCCTTCTTAAGCGGCCCATTGTAAGCGGCCACGTTTCAGTTCCGCACACGTCCCCCAAATTACAGCTTAACACAGCGTTGGCGCTATTTCACGCCGGTTTTCTGTAGGGCCATGGTACTTATCACTCTGGTCGATATAAAAGGTGGTTTTTTCATTTGTTTCCAGGCGTTAGTCCACGTCTCGACGGCGTACTGCAATTGCGAGAGGGAGCGCGTTGAGGAGACGGTGTACGCGCCGCCTGCGCATCCCGAGCACGTGGTCACGCTGGTGCAGACACTGCCTGATGAGCTGGTGGACCGGATCACGCCGGATCTAGTCGGTGAGTGCGCAGCTTTATTTAAGAGTGTACTGTAGCCTTACCATGAGTTTGAAATACTATCCTCGCTATCGAAAACTATCGCTTTGTCTCTTTCATTGTGATGCATTTGAAAGAGACAGAGCAATAGTTTACGTTATGTCAGTTTTAGATGTCAACTCATGGTAGCGCTACTGTTCTATACTCTGGTTTTTAATAATGTGTAGTAAACTGACAGATGTAAATGACAAGTTTCTATGTGTTTTCACATTTTGCATCTGTAAAATTGAGTGATAATGTTTGGAGATGACACATCAGACATGGACATGTGTCAGTTTACTACACATGATTATGAACCAGAGTATAGATGTAGCCCATAAAACACCATATGCACATCCATAGGCGTAATAATATGAGCGACATAGATTTAAATCATAGATATGCCCTCGCCATACTTTGACCGCGCCGATTTGAGTCGCACCTCAAATAACCTAGTTTTGCTCAACTGAGATTAGCACGAATTAGTTGCCGTTTGCACTCGGTGACAGTTGTACGACACGGCTGCCTGGAATTTTGACAGGAAAAAGCACTCAAAATGCCTTCATGTGCCTTTTTATTGTGCAAGAAAAATACTACAAATTCAAATAAAGCGAATGGTGTAACATTTCACTCGTAAGTATTTATATTTCATCAATAATTTAATTTATTTTATTTTGTTGACAAAACATCAAAGTCTGATCGGCCAACGCGTGACAGAGAGAGTAGTATTGGCAATTACTGTGTGACAAAAAGAGACAACATCATTATCTCGCTGGCCAATATACTTAGACCCGCTGTAGTACTCAGAACTCAGTTGATAACAGCTCATTTGTTAATGGTTTACAATAACCGAGAAAAGTACGGTAGCGTCAGCAGTTTCGATAGGCATTGTTTTAATAGCGGTCAGATATAAAATAGCAATTTTATTTCGACTAGAAATCAATAAACATGCAAATAATATTTACGTATTATTTTTAAGTGAACGTTAATTGTTTTAGATTTCCGCAAGATCCGCGTTTAAAAGAAAAATTGATCAAAGTTATCCAGCGGGATCGAAGGGATGAATACTGGTTACCTGGGCAATTTAGTCGAATTTGCTCTTCTCATTTCAAAGAAAATGATTTATATTTGACTCTTCTAGGTCGGCGTAAAGTTAAAAGTATTATATTTGTGTTTCTTCTGTTGTCTTATTCTATAACACAAGTGCTTAAGCTACTTAGTACGGAGTCAGGACATTAAATATGGGGTTGTGTTAATTTATTAATTAATTATTAAATTATAGTAAATATTACTCATTATTTGCTCTTAAGGAAAGGCCTTTATCATAGAAATCAAGTCATAGCTACTATGATGGGATTAGGCATAATCACCACCCTTTATGCGGTTTGGTGATCAAACCCGATATTCGCTCTGTGATTAAAGTAATTTATTTGAATAAATAGACTAATGTAATGTAACATTTAGAAATAAAATGTCCCATAAATAAAATTGCTTTTAAATTTAGGAATTGTTTTATTTTTAGTTGCCAGTATGAAATTTTGCTGACCGTATTTTATCGTCATAGATAGTGACTTTCGATGACACGCACACGTCATGTCATCAAAATATTGCCTCGTTTTTAGGTGTCAGGGCATATCTATGATTTAAATCTTTGATGAGCGATATAAGTTTTTTATTTTAGTATTCAATAAGGCATATCCACAATAATTTATGCTTTAGATCACAAGAGCACAAGACTCTCAAAGTACTCATTGCGATTTGTATATGGCTTTGGATTGCATCATGATTCGATCAAAACTTGATAAACTTACACTTTTCAGGGGGTATAAAGCAACTCATACTATTTTCAGTAAAACATTTCTGATATGATCCAAAAAGTTAGTATAACTGGATAGGTCTCTTTAGTAGGAGTTATTTGGGTTGGGAGTGCCACAGGGGTTTATATTGGGGCCATTGCTCTTAATACTTTTAACAATACTTACTTACTGTGATTTGATGATTCATTTTGACGGTTACAGGTGACAGGCCCAACACGTACACATTCACAAAGGCGCTCGCTGAGGACATGCTTATAAAGGAGTGCGGGAACCTACCCGTAGCCATCGTGAGACCATCCATCGGTGAGTGTTCTTAAAATATTTTAACAGAACTAATAATCATCACTTAATTTATTAATTTAATAAGATTTATCTATAACTAGCGGCCGCCCGCGACTTCGTCCACGTGGAAAAGTAATTCTAATTTTTCTCGCCGTAAAAACCATCCTTGAACTTCAACGAACATTTTAAAAAAACATTTGGCCAAATTGGTCATTTTATATCTATACTAATATAATAAAGCTGAAGAGTTTGTTTGTTTGTTTGTTTGTTTGTTTGTTTGAACGCGCTAATCTCCGAAACTACTGGTGCAATTTGAATAATTCTTTTTTTGTTGGATAGTCCATTTATCGAGGAAGGCTATAGGCTAAATAACATTACTTTTCCACGCGGACGAAGTCGCGGGCGGCCGCTAGTTATAGATAATGGAGGCTATCGCGTGTAAAAAATCCGCTATATGACGCTCGTAACCGATCCGTCATACGTGACCGTGATCGTGACTGTAAAACTGAGGTCCATCTACACTGTGATTGGTTAGTTTGATGTCAAAATGTCACTAAACAACCAAAGACGTTGAAATTGGTCCTCGATTCGAGAGCTGGTTAAAGGATGGATGTACAAATGGACCTACCATAAAACGAACTTTTATGTTCAAATAATTTATGAGATTTTGTAGTTCTATTAAAATAATCATGACATTTGAGCCATATCCACTTATTCTTTCGCTGTATGAAATCAACGTAAGTGCTGTTGATGGCAACACAAGTATATTATTTTTAGGTTGGCAACATTGCTTGTTTTCATCTTCCGCGACGTGACTTTCCTCTCTTCTTCTTTAAATTATTGTGAATGTTAATTAATTTGCAACAAGTAACTTTTGTATTGAAGAATAAGTAATTTTTATTAAGTTACTGTCCATTTTATACTTAATCAATAGAAGGAAGATTGTTCCTAAAAAGTGCCAAAATAACTATTGATTTCGACCTCTTGTCTCTTCTAGTACTCTCCTCGGTTCGAGAACCGATCAAAGGATGGGTGACATACAACTGGATCCACCATAAAACGAACTTTTTTGTTCAAGTAATCATGACATTTGATCCAAATCCACTTTATTCTTTAGCTGTACAAAATCAGCGTAAGTGCAAAACTACAACTTCGACCTCTTACGACTAGTTCTGGTCTCTTCCAGTACTCTCCTCGGTTCGAGAGCCGGTAAAAGGATGGGTGACATACAACTGGATCCACCATAAAACGAACTTTTTTGTTCAAGTAATCATGACATTTGAGCCATATCCACTTTATTCTTTAGCTGTATAAAATCAGCGTAAGTGCAAAAACTACAAATAATTTCGACCTCTTAGGCGGGTAGCACACTGCCAGAGTCGAGGCGGAGTCAAGGCACAGTCGAGGCGGTGGTGTGATGTAAGAGTCGAGGCGGAGGTGCAGAGCATCGTTTACACCCATTCAATATGTCGTCGTCAGAAGACGATGACAAAATGGCGGCGGGGTCGGGGCGGCAGCGTGCCGTGCGCCCGCGCCGCGTCGCCGACTCGACCCTGCACCTCCGCTGCCTCGACTGCGCCGCGACTCTGGCAGTATGCGTTGACATATTTGATTGTATAGAAAAGTCAGAGGTGGTGCGCCTCTTGAACGCTTCCGCCTCGACTCTTGAGTGTGTGTGCGACACGCCTTACGACTAGTTCTGGTCTCTTCCAGTACTCTCCTCGGTTCGAGAGCCGGTCAAAGGATGGGTGGACAACTGGAACGGCCCCAACGGCATCATCGCGGCGGTGGGCAAGGGCATCTTCCGCACCATGCTGGGCACCGGGGCCCGGGTCGCCGACCTGGTGCCGGTCGACACGGTCATCAACCTGATGATTGTTTGCGCGTGGCGGACGCATTTGAGACGGTGAGGGTTCTTTTTTTAATATAGCTCTACCAGTAGTACGTTAGTCTAGATGTTAATGCCGGGCCAATTTGAACCTTACCTATTATCACATAAGAGCGTAGACCAATAAAAATTTTCGCAGGCTTATGCCCTAGGGTTTTGCTGCGTGTGTGAGGGTACCGGAGGCCCCATTAGAGGCAAATAGGGTAAAAGGTTTGCAGCACACTTGTGACTTAACTGGTGTTGCAGGTGTCCAGGAACAGCGGCAATTGCTTACCATCTGGTGATCCTACTCGTCTGCCACATATATCATAAAAATAGGGTTATAGGTCTGCAGCGCACTTGGAACTTTAATGGTGTTGCAGGTGTCTATGGGCGGCGGCAAGCCCTTACCATTATTTTTTTCCAAGTTCGGATCAAAGTATGTCCCCAATACTCAAAACACTATTGTGTTTACAATACATTTTTAATACCTTTTTCTTTGTTACAGAGGGGAAGGTGTTGTGGTGTATAACTGTTGCACCGGGCAGCAGAATCCGATCACGTGGCAGCGTTTCGTGAAGACCAGCTTTAAATACATGCGGAAACATCCGTTCAGTGAGTATCCCCCTTAACCTCGAGCATGATCTTCAAGAAACGAGCCTATACCTTCCTAAAAGGCCGGCAACGCATCCGCATTCCTTCTGGTGTAGCTGATGTCCATGGGCGGTGTTCACTTAACGTCAGGTGATCCGCTTGCTCGTTTGCTTTCATATTATAAATAAAAATATGCACTAGTTTGCTGATTTGGCCAGTCAGGGTGCTGATTTCTGACCCGTTTATGGCTGTGTCGCTTTTAGAGTAAGTAAGTCGATGATATTACCAAAATAGGAGGTCTTACTTGGATCCGAGCAGCTCAGGACAGGGTGCTTTGGCGAAAAAGAAAGGAGGCCTATACTCAGCAGTAGACACTTCCTGGCTGATGATGAAGTAAGTAACCAATCCCAACTTTTTTTGATATCGCTGGTGAAATGCCGCCCTCCTGAAGTACAATGATAGGACCATACTTTTTGGGACAGTGTGGGTTATCTCGGGCTCTCCGTCTGGGAATGGATGCCCACTAAAATACCGGTGCTTCGTCATTATCATTAAGGGAGATCAACCCACACTCGTCCACTGCTGGACATAGGTCTCCCCTAATGCACGCCACCGCTCCCGATTTTCGGCCACTCTCATCCAGCCCACACCAGCCAGCCCTCGAATGTCATCATCCCATCTTGTCGCAGGGCGTCCAACACTACGCTTACCGAGTCGCGGTCTCCACTCAAGGACTTTACGGCTCCAACGGTTGTCAGTTCTGCGGCTAATGTGACCAGCCCACTGGCACTGTACAATATTGTACACTGCCACAATATTGTATCCATACTAGTCCATACTAATATTATAAATGCGAAAGTAACTATGTCTGTCTGTCTGTTACTCTTTCACGCCAAAACTACTGAACGGATTTAAATGAAATTTGGTATACAGATGGTCTAGACCCTGAGAAAGGACATAGGCTACTTTTTATTGCGAAAAGGAGGTTGTAAGGGGTTGAAAGGGGGGTAAAAAGTTACTTTTCCACGCGGACGGAAGTCGCGGGCGGCCGCTAGTACTGTATAAAACTGTAATTTTTTCCGTTACAGGCGAAGTGGTGTGGTATCCAGGCGGCGACATCACCAACAACCGACTGAAGCACAGCACTCTCTCGCTGCTGCAGCACCGCGCGCCGGCCGTCGTCATGGACCTCGTCGCGAAGGCGTCCGGGAGCAAGCCCATGTATGTGACTAGTGATGATACACACTTTTATTGTACAGTGGCCAGCACATCAAGTTACTACAATCTGTCAAATTTCCTCAGTTGATATTGAACCAAACACGTTTGACATGAAAGTGAGGTTCGATTGAAGTAATTTGACAGATTGTAGTAACTTGATGTGCAGGCCACCGTACATAAAACAGCGCTGTGGGAATGTCAGCTGAATAAAAGGAACGGCAACAGATGCTGAATGACTGGAACAGGAACGAGAGAGGACCATACTATCAAGACATGCCGGGCTAAGATGCGCACCGCGACAAAATTTTGTCGACTCTCGTTCGCGAGAGCGTATCTTTCTATCCCGCTCCTCGCCCTGTCAGGTGAGCGAGAAGCAACTAGCGCTGACGCAATACGAGTGTCGACAAAATTATCTCGTGGTGCGCATCTTAGCCCGGCATGTCAACTCTGCAGAACTGCCCGAGCGCAAGTCGATATCTTATCAAGTACCTGGTGAGCGTCTTCCAAGATTCGGTCCATATGCCGAGACGGTAGGAAAGACCATGGGTGGAGGGACCTGTGTACAGTCGAGTTCAAAAATATGTATACACTTTAGGACCTTGTCACAGTACATATGTATAAGAAAACGACTTCCACTTTCTTATAAATATATATTGTGACAAGGTCCTAAAGTGTATACATATTTTTGAACTTGACTGGACACAAAACAAAGGTAAAAGCGAGACAACGACCAATCGGCTTTCGTCATGGACCTCGTCGGCGTCCGGGAGCAAGCCCATGTATGTGACCTGCTATATTGTCTGTGGCAGATGAGCAGACGGATCGCCTGATGGTAAGCGACACCTGCAACACCAGTGAAGTCACAAGAGTCTATTGGTGGATTTCTCTCCACTCCGCTTTAGTGGAAACAGCAGCTAACAGCTGGTACTATGTCCACCCGTGCGGAACAAGTCATCATCATCATCATGAGCATGTTGCTGTCCACCGCTGGACATAGGCCTCTCCTAATATTCGTCACTCCGATCGATTTTTCGCTACTCGCATCCAGGTTTAGCCAGCCATCTTGCGCAGATCGTCTCTCTGGCTTTGTGGTGTCCTACATTACGTTTACCGACACATGGTCGCCACTCCACACAGGGAAGACCCGCTGGTATACAAAACTATAAGTAATTCTGTTAGGAAGAAAGAAAGAAAGAAAAAACATTTATTAATTTGGACACCACAACACATACAGACAATTGACACAACACAAGAAAATAAAAAACACTAGTAAAAAAAATAAAAATAATAATAATAACAACAAAAAATAAACTGTCCTTCCCCATTGGCCAGCTGCAGTGCCGTGTATTTATATTATGCTGTGTTGTGTTGAGGCATCCAGCATAAATGGCCCTCACTCAGCTTATATCACGACCATAGGCCGTAACGCTGGTTTTCAGTGGGACCAGCTGAGTGAGTACCACGTATGACTGCAAATGTGTAGTGTACCTATTACCTATGTGAAAAGTGTGTGTAATGATGTGTAGATAAACAAATATTATTTACTTATACTATACATGTGTTACCATGTTGCAGGATGATTCGAGTCCAGAACAAGCTGGAGAAGGCGGCGGCGTGTCTGGAGTACTTCACGACGCGCCAGTGGTCGTTTGCAGACGACAACGTGCAGGCGCTCTGCACCGCGCTATCGCCAGAGGACAGGTTCGTTACAGATGACAGACAAGCTGATGACCTGCCCTGAGCACTTTTGAAGTTTTAGGTGGCACACGAGCAGAGGGATCACTTGATAGTAAGCGATTTTGATTTTGACACCTTTTAAGTAACCATGTTTTGAGCAAATAAATTATTTCTGATTGCCGCCGCCTATAGACACAAACCCCAGTGGTCACAAGTGCGCTACCGTATTTGCTTTGGTGAGCGGCTACCACTGCCCATTGACACCAGTGGAGGAGTTTCAAAAGCGAATCCAACCTTTGCCCTCTTAATACAATAAAGTATCAGCCTATATACTGTCCCACTGCCGGGCAAAGGCCTCCACCATAGAAATCAAGTCATCGCTACTATGACGGGATTAGGCTTAATCACCACGCTTGCCTAATGCGGTGCGGTGATCATAAACCCGAGCTCAGGCAGCTAGAAATTATTTTTTTTTTGTTTATTGGCCTGTATTGTGCTCAGGACAATTTTGCCAATGTCAAGTGATTAAAGAGACACGTTCCTTTGGAAATTGGTCGGTGACTGAGCTTATTCGAAACGTATTTTTGCTCGAGTTTTGTTCGGGTTATATCCTTGACCCCCAAACTAAAACCTGTAGGCCTAACTCGGTACCGCGACAAAATTTTATCGACTCTCGTTCGCGAGAGCGCATCCTTCTATTCCGCTCATCGCTCAGTCAGGAGAGCGAGAAGCAACTTGCGCCGACACAATACGAGTGTCGACAAATTATCTCGCGGCGCGCATGTTAGCCCGGCTGACTACGCTTATGATATGTCCAGCGTCGATTTCAAATCATTGAGATTTCCCGCCATAGCAAAGAAGGACATATAACTAAGCTCATTATGTCTAATTTCCCAGGAGGACATTCGACTTCAACGTCCGGAACATCGACTGGGACGCGTACATCGAGTCGTATGTGCTCGGCATCAGAAGATTCCTGTTTAAAGAGAGTCCAGACACGTTGCCCAAGTCTAGGTCTTTGCTACGGAGGTGAGTTTAGAAGTTTATATACTCCAAACTGGAATTCAAGACCAAAAAATCTACGACAGATACGTCACTGTCAAATCTGTTAATGTCACTTATGTCATTTTCAAGTGACGTTTTAAGGTTTCGCCAACCTTTTTGGCATTATTTTTCTTAATATGCAGACTAAACTGTCAAGTTTCCATAGATTGTTAAAATGTTGTGGGTAGATACCAAATGTTATTAACACCTGAAGTGTTACCAGCGCAATAACATCTTTGAAAAATAAAATTACGGATGATTAAGTTTTTATTAAAGTGTCTTGTATTTAAATGAAAAAAAAGTTAGTGAAATTATTTTTTTATATTATAGAATCACACTAACAAATAAATAAATTACATCAGCGAGTGTTTTTAGAAAAAAGGAGTATACTATGATACGATCATTTTATTGCAGTAGCAACATTGACATAGTAGATTTTTTGGTCTTGAATTCCAGTTTGGATATACACAAGAGATACAAAAGCCTATTTAAAGGCAGAAACAGTTGGGTTTTTGTTTTGTCTGCTGTCTGGGTCTTATGATGCTGCAAACAAAGGAAAAAAAATCAAAGACTATTATTCACTTTTGTAGAAATTCTAAGCCTGCTCTCTATCTATTCAGATTACACATAGTCCACATCGTGACTCAAGTGGCAACAGTGTTTTTCCTCTGGAGATTTCTATTCTCCCGTTCGAATGCCCTTCGCAACATCTGGCGTTACATCTTGGAGTTCTTAACGAGAGCCGCACGCCTCCTCGCCATAGCCTGATGTGAACTTATATAGTAAAACCGACTACAGCACCCCCATCTAACAGACAGCTTTAGACACGCTGGTTGGCGTAACTAGGGAAAGAGAGGGCAGCCCGCCTGAGATAGAATTCACTGCGGTAAGGTTAATGTTGAAGATGGCATGGTTTGAGGAACTGTAAGTAATATACCTACTAGTTATCTAAAACTGCTTAAGAATAAGAGAAAAAGAAAGTGCCCGCTATTATTCAGAAATTTAACAGTGAAGCTTGGTCTTTAAAGTAAGTACGATAGAGTCTAAGTTGGAATCGCATTTAATCTAGAATTTTCAACAACAACTCAACTACTAAAGGTAATTGAAAACGATTGAGATGGTGCCGCCTTTGCATTAACAATTTTAAAATCAAATGCCTTTGCATTTTAAAATCATCTGTTAGTTCAAGTTGGAACCAAATAACCCTTGGCCAATGAAACATTGGCTACCAAAGTAGCATTAATGCACTACTAAGGCATTTCAGAGCTAATTTAGAAAATCTTGCTCCCTTGTAAATGATAAATAAGTCAAAAGACGTAGATGATTGAGAAAGTAAACAAATTTCGACTTGACAAAAACCACAAGGCAAATCCAGAATATGCCTTTTTCAAAGATGACTCAAAGTTGTTAATTATAATACGCGACCCTAATGTGTCAAGTTAAAAAGCTTATAACATTATTGAACATGAGCAAGGCCAGGTTACCTGAAGTTCTAGTTACGCCAACATCTGCAAACATTAAAACCTCTTTTGACATTGAAATCTTTTTTCATCACGCTATTTCCAAAATGGCGGCAAAGACACCAATAGAAATAATTGTTAAGGATCACAAAACGGCAAATAAATATGTATAGTAAAACTTTCTCTTCAATATAAGCTTGTGGGGCTGTTGTTTTCTGCTTCCTCTATTATGGTGATTATGTGCGATATGACATTGTCTTTGGGCAAATGTTTTAGGTTATAAGACGAGCGGCTATGCAAAAATTACAACGTCATCTAGATACAGATCATTAGCTACTGGTTATTTAGCTTCTTAAAGGAGATCGACCTTTACGCTATCTATTTTAAAAGATAAATGGAAGGTCATGTTATGATGGTTTTAGGTCATTAAAATAATAGCAAGAACATCAAGTTTAACACAACCAATTTAAAATGAGCTTTCATTTGTCATTAAGTCCTAGATATGACTATTAGTAAGAGTGGTCTGTAGTTAGTTGTCGTACATGCTTTGCATGATCGCTTGTTCTAATTTTTGTATCGCATACAACCACACACATTTTCCAAGCGCTAGGCCATTAAGATAGTTCTGTTACTAATTGTTAAAATAAGTAATGGTGATTCCAGATAATTTTGTACCTATATTACAGCTCAATGATTATCTAAAAAAATGGTAAAAGTTCAAAACTCTGTTATTGCATAGTAATAATTGTACAATAGTTATATATGCTAATTCAGTAAACACCAGTTAATTATATATTCGACTAGGTACATATAGATCTTTTTGTTGCCCTGTTTTGATGAGAGCATCGTATTTCCCATAACTTATTGTCGATTTTAGACATTATTTTGTATTAATATTGATCATAGACAGATTGTCAAATAAGATATTTTTTAAAGCATCAATCGTTATGACATTTGATAGTTGTATGGATTTGAATGGTGTAAGTGTTGCAAGATCTAACGATGTTCAGTCGCTCGCGCAAACATTTCCTAAGACACTAGAAAATATAGGTTTACGACATAGTAACGCGCTCAAGTTTACACATGCTTACACCATTTGTCTCCTTACGGCTTTAGTTCATAAGCTCTCACCGAAAACAACACAATTGAAACATGGGTTTGTGAGTCAGATAAGGAAGTTAAAAATTAAGGCGTATAAAAATAACCAAATAAGTCCCGTAGTCTATTATAACAAGGAAATCATCTAATGGAAAAAATAACATTTGCAATAATAAAAAGTCTATAACACCAAAAATAAATAGCTAAAAATATCAACAGGTTGAAACCAAAGTTTGATTAATTTAATAATATTTATTGCTGAAAATGTCATATGCATCTTGTTGATTGTGTGATGGCTCAACCAGTTAGCGGATATACTAGTCAAGAATAAACTTATTAATCTATTCGACATAATATGGCATTAACATCCATGTAAAATATAAAAAATCCATTAACATTGTTAAAGAAACGGTTATTAGTAAATTATTTAATGAAAAATAATAATAAATTAATTAAAAATATATAGAAAAGTGGAGTGGGCGGTACGATAGAGGCTAGGACTGTAGTATTTAAAATTTTGTCCCATTTATTACGCGGTTCGAAAATGTAGGCGTGTGCGAGTACTCTAACGCAACTATGATCCAAATATCGAATGTAATTTTTACTAAAATGTCGAAGTTATGCCTCTAGCATTTTGTTAAAAAATTCACGCAGTCAATAATTCAAAAATGGTCAAGTTTCATCAAGGATTTGTTTAATAGCTAAGGAAACACCAAAGTTATCTGAGGCGTAGCATATTTTTGGTAATAAAACAGCTTTAAGATGTCCCAATGAAAGTTATTATGAGTGAAAAAACCATGGTAATAAATTAAAGGTGTTTCCATTAATTACTCAACTTGGAAACCAATGTTTGGTTGATAGAGTTGACTCAAATTGTGTGGAGATAGTATAGTTACTGCTAACAACTGCATACTCTGTTATGAGTTGATGTACTTACTAACTATCTATTCATCCTGTCACTTCGTTACATAATAAAAGTGGAAGATATTTCTCAACCAAAACATATATTTTAGTCTCGATGGCTGCCATTTTTTACTTGACGTTAAAGGATTTTGAGCTGTGTGGATTTTTTAATAATTTGCAAGTGTGCCTCTAGTAAAGAAGGCGATTTTGAGATTTTTGAAATGGTTGTTGATGAAACATACTACGTAATTTATACATTTTGCAGTCTTTGTAACGCGCTTTTTGCACTAGGAGTGTCTCTTTCAGGAAAGGGACATCCTTTGCTTGCTCAAAGATGTTCTTTTAATAGTCAAATTGCTTAATCTTGTTTGAAAATTATGACACAGAATATAATTTGTTTATTAGAAAAGTCTTATAGCGTATTTTAATGGCAACCTTTTCATTTAAACTGTAATTTTAGTAAGAAAAAAATTCAGCTTCCATTTTACCAAAAGACTTCGTAGACTGATTTGTTTCCTTCTTATAATGTGTTTAAGCTCAATGGCAAATTTTCTTCCTATTTCTAAATAAAATTTAGGATTTTTAGATACGTCTATGAGAAATTGTGTTAAAACCATTTGGTCATAGAAAATTGTTGCTAATGAACTTCGATTATCATCAAGTTCCTTTTTATACTAAACATAGGTAAAACATGAGTGAAAAATTGTTTATTTATTCCTATAAATTAATATTTATAGTGTAATTTGGAATGCAGAGGTCGTCAAAAGTGAAAAAAAAAATAGAAATGTACGTTTTTGTTTGATTAATATGTGACATCATTCATTATGGTATGTAGATGATGTAATGGTATTGTCTATGACAATAGCCAAACATTTTTTCGCTGAATTTAAGACGTGAATGACTAACGTTTGTAATGAATTTCTATGAAAATCAACATGTTTTGGCTAAGATATTCATTTCAGTTGACGTAATAATCAACTTCATCATTTTCGTGTTTTTTAAAACGCTTAGTATGAAAGGCAATCACAAGAAATACAACGACAATCAGTTGCGTTAGTTTTAGCTTGGACAGCAGCAAATGTGCCGAATTCGTATAAAAAGCTAGTTGATGAAGTGTTAGATAGAGATAGTTGTATCGTTTTGCAAGTTGAAGTGCTTAAACAATTTCTTGCCTGAATCACAGCGGTCCTTATCCAATAACCTAATATTGCATGGGATCTATAATTCAGTTGCTTCCATGCATTTAAAGCAAGTATGAATAGGTTTCAATACAAATGTTTTTGAAAAATTCAACGAAGATGAGTGTCCAGATAGGATGATTTTTGAAAATTAGACTTACAAGACGTCAGTTTTAAATGGCATCGCAACTTTAATAAATAAATACAACTTAAGCATTTTATTTCATGGCATTCTTATAAAGGCACATGTAGTTTAATGCCTCGTTTTTTAATACTTCTTAATAACCTAAACGGAATGTCACGGATTATTTAAACCAATGTTATTTACGCTTCCCAAATATTTCATAAAGTTTTAATAATGGTAAATTATGTTCTATTTGACTAAGGACTCTAGGCTATAATGTTATTTGATTCCTATTTGTTTCGTCCAAATGCTTCCTTACTAATTTTGTTATTTTTACAACTGTTTTGCCCCGCTTATATTTTAAAATTTCAAAATGGTGGATGTTTTGATTTTTATAGCCTCTTCAATATTCACGAATATTTTTTAACATGTTTAGCGTAGTCCCGAACATGTTCAAAAAATATTTTGTTTTGTTTTAAGTATTCGTAAACGTGCCCTCAGTTATGAAATGAGTGACTGTTTTGTTCAAAAGACGCCTGAAGCCTGTCTTTTAGTAAAAATGCTTGCTAAAAGTCTTACCACTACAGTTACACTTTGAAATATTATATGACAAGGGCATGTCAACCTTATTAATAAAGAGTTAAGATCTTTGAAACTCATCTGCCATTTTGAAATTTTAAGCGGATTGCACTTATGTATCGTTCAGATCTCGTCTACTAAAATTGAAAATTAGGTCTTCTACTGTGTCCCGATTAATATCAGGTATAAGATTTACTTGTTAAGTAATGCCTAAGTTTATACGACATGTTATTTTAAGTGTTAGCATTTTTCTCTTAATGTTAAGTCTAATGCAGAACGCTGTTGACCTCAATTTCTTTGGAACTGTCTTCAAGGAAAGGATTCGAAAAAGTTGGACATGACATTTTAGTTTTCAACTGCTGTGTTTGGAATTGAGAGACATACCAGCTGAAATATAGTAATTGGTATTATAAAGGAAATAGTTAATAAAGGTGTCACGGTTAGGAAATAGGGTTATGGGTAGGTGATGGGGTGTACTTTTCAAGCAATAACTAACGATAAAGACTCTCTGAATGCAGCTTGTAAGATATGAAGAATGATTACTATATTTGCTTTACAGTTATATGTATAAGTGAACTCTATTCTGGAATAGTTTTAGCTATTTCAAACAGTAGTTAGTGTTGTATAGAGCGTGTTTGCCTATATGTTGATTTGTATTATATTACTTCAATAGCTCGACAGTTTTTATTGGCACATTCAAGCTGAGGGTTGAATCTTGTATCAGTACAAAATTCTGATCAGATAAATCTTCAATGGCCGAATTCATACTAATGTCAAAGACATTCCAAAAGATTTTTGGCTTCCAAACGTTGTCATTGGATTCTTTAGAATTTTCTTTATATTTTTTCCTATTTGAAGACATTCTTGCAAAAAGAAAATTAGGTAGAGTCTCAAAAATCTATCTATATATCGTAACGTAAGCGAGAAGTCAATGACAAAATGGTTCCGGTTTTCGTGACTTTTATCAAAAGACAAAGTGCATTCAAGATGCACTTACAAATGACACCAATGGAACACAGGCTAACCCCACAAAAATCTCTGCTAGATTAAAAAAAATATAGATTTCGTATGAGTATCTTTGTGGGTCAGAAGATTAAATCGGTTCAACATGCTTGGTGTCCAACTTTTCACGATCCATCCCTATTTTATCTTCCAGTGTTTAAATAAGTTTTTCTTCGATATAACGTTCTGTTTTAACTTATTCTGAATTATCTTCGGAATCTACTCTTTACTTAAAAGTATTGTTAAATACAATTGTTTTTGTTCCATTACTAATTAAAGTTTGAATTGCAAGTAAATAGTGTCGAAATACATTGACAATATTTAACAGATAGCACTGAAATAAGTTAATGAGAACCGAATTGTTGAAGGGTGAAAGGTAAATCAGAATAAGTGTTTGTCGAAAATCTTCATTCTTTTTACACCATCCTTAAAATACCTTAAATTCCACTCGCATCACAAAACTTAAAGTATAACGGTGTTTTGGTAACAGACATGCACTCTAACTAGACGTGTCCGATTGCAGAGCCGAGGTGATCTAATTAAACTATATCGTCTTAGTCTTGTCTTCAGCGAAAGCTTATGGATCACATTTACAAATAGGAGTTCCAAATACTGTAAAATACTAAAAATTCTTGAGAATAACTATCTTTGAACTTAAAATATCCTTGTTACATTTTGTATTTAAACAATATTCAAAGTCAAAAATAGTCAAAGAGAGATAAAGGGAAAAAAAGAGAATGAAGTAAAAAGAATGAAGATATTGTCTGCAATTAAAGATACAACCCTTAGTGTTAAAAGAATGAATCCTGTCGATACCCCCAAGGGTGGTTGGGTTGATAAGTAAATTATGATTGTTTTATGCTTGTAAGTATATTATTATATGTACATTTTGAACAGAAGAAACCATTGTCTTTATTGTTATGATTTCAGCAAGCTTGTAAAGTTCTTGCGTTGGCAAAGGTCAACCGCTTTTCAATTTAAGATTATTGTTTGGTAAAAAATGTCTGTGCGATTATTTATTATTGTGTATATAGAATTTAGTTACCCAAGTTAAATCCAAAATACAAGAAGCGAAAGTGTGTTTTATTTTTTTCGCTATTTTTGACGTAATGATTGTAGAGGAGTTTTTGGAATCGTCTATGGTGTGGTGCGGTTTCTGAACGGACCAACACGCCATTTGGACTTGATTTGCATTTAATGCTGTACAAATTAACGAAAACGCTTTATTATATTACTTGTTGAACAGTTTTAATACAATTTTTGAACTAACTTCACTTTTAGGAGCATTTTGGTCGTTGAAACTGACAGCTCTTGATTTTGGCGCGCGTTTGTGACAGCCGATTCAAAATGGCGGTAGGTCCGTTTGGAAACTGCGTGAAAATGCTTTAAAATTGTTTTGCTTAGATGCCAACGTTTTGCCTAGGTCTAAACATGGAAGATTGTCTAATAGTGCTGGTTTTTAAATATGCTCAAAGTATGATAGTCCCCGTCTCAATTTCTCTAGGTTTTTTTCTACTTCAATTGACAATTTCTTAAGTCCTCAGACCACATTAAGTTGGATACATTATAATTCGTATTGAATCTGTAACGCTGTGAATCTTTTCCAGATATTTTTCTTCTAATTCTACAATCTAAAAGAACTGAGGCACTTTAGACAAAACGTTTTTCCGAATTTCAATAAAATTAGATTTACTGATTTTTGACTTCTTTATCTTCATCTTATCCATTTAATGACAAGAAGCAGAAGAAGAAAAAATGTTACAGAACTAGATTTTACTGTCATAATGTAAATACATCGGTCTTATTGCGAACATTGATCGCTAACAGACAACCTTGGAAAAAACGAACTCTTTCGTCTTCAAATTGAGGTACATTATTTTTATTTTTCGTTTTCCCATCAAAATTGCAATATTTAGTGGATCACTTTTTTGTATAGGATTTAATTTAAATTAGACCTTTAATTCCTTGGGGGAAAAAAGTAGTTTTTTTTTTCGGGGTGTATCTGTGAACATTTCCATCCCTTTAACCACCCTACCTCTTCTACCAATAATTCTAAACAAAATAGTTTTATAACTTTGGAAATACGTATAAAAAATGTTCAACTTTTCATACAAAGTCAGTCACGAGACTTGTTCATTTTGTATGGGGAGTCATTTTATTTTTTATGAATTTCCAAAAGTTTTAGAAGAATGTTGTTCAAAATGGTTGGTAAAACACGTGTTTAAAGGACGTAAATATTCATAGATACACCCTGTTTTGCCCTGGAGAAGTGTCTATGACGGTTAAGGTACGGTGTATAAAATTATAACCTACTCAATTTCACAAAAAAAATGCTTTCTTAAGTAAATTGACTATGCTTTGATTTGATTTCGAGTTCTGAATGCTAGATAATTATTTTCTATACATAATAAATAATTTTGTTTGGTTTCCAAATTTTGCACACATTGCTAAGAAAATACCATTTTTATACATACATTTTTAGCCTTATACTGCTAGTGTCAGTTCCAATTTTCTAGTATGATATTCCCAATATTACATACGATCAAATATCAAAAATCCTGAAAACTGTACCAATGATGTACCAAAATGGACCTTCACCTTCAAAGTTCCTGAAACATTTTGAGACAAAAAGAGATATAAAACACAAAATATAGCCTAGTTAGAAAGAGACGGGGATAGTTTGCAGGCAGTCAACGTGTCCTGGTGATAGGTCGGCGTACTTGAGGGAAGAATTGATTTACTATTCCATATATTAAAATAAAAAGGATGTAAAGTTTAAGGTGTTTTATTGGAGAACCTTAATAGCCAATCCTTTTGTAGATCAAATAATACAGGGTGTACAGTCAACTCCAAAAATATGTATAGGTACACTTTAGGACCTTGTCACAATACATATGTTTATGAACGACTTCTACTTTCTTATACATTATGCATTGTGACAAGGTCCTAAAGCGTATAACATATTTTTGGAATCGGTTGTACGGTGGCCTGCACATCAAGTTACTAAAATCTGTCAAATTTCTTCAATCGAACCTCACTTTTATGTCAAACGTGTTTGGTTCAATATCAACTGAGGAAATTTGACAGATTGTAGTAACTTGATGTGCTGGCCACTGTACATTACATTTACATCCCTTTAACCACGTTTTCTACCAACCATTCTGAACAACATAACAAAAATTTTCGACTCCCCATACAAAATGAACAAATCACGTGACTTTGAATGAAAAGGTGATTTTTTTAATGTGAATATCCAAAAGTCATAGATCAAAAATATGTTTCAGAATGGTTGGTAGATAGAAAGGAACAAAGAAGTAAAAAAAACATTCTCATACAACATCAATATAATGTATTATTATATTATACTATACTACTATAACAGTGCAGAAGTGGGAAACATTTTAAATATTAACACTACCGCACTCAAAGACGTCACTTAAGCTTACTCTTCCTCATTATCTGTCTGTATGTCTATTAAAATATAAGTCAATATTTTTACTTAAGTGACAATTAAGGTTTAATTAACGTCTCTGAGTGCGGCAGTAAGTGACTAGATAGCATAATGATTTCACATAAACTTTAATCAGTAATGGCGCCTCCTGTAGCGACCTCCTCTTTTTTTGGAGTGGGGAGAGGTGAGAGGTCGTACTTGTGTTCATAGTATCTGGAATATTAAAAATAAGTTAAGTATTCAATATACCTATCTACCTATTTTACAGCCTTGGATGTAGCTTTTTAATTGCAGCTGAATGTACAGAGAGGAAAAGGATGTAAATGTAACCAGATACACCCTGTAGGCCGCCAAAGTAGTACAAAAGATCAATATACCCGAGACGCTCATATAGATAAAGACATTTCTTTCGTCAATAGTAACGAAACGCGTATGTCACCAATAGGCCTGTTTCCAATTTTTTTTTCTGATTAGTAATCAAAGAAGCTCTCCAGAGTAGAAACATCGGCAAAAGATTACTCTGTTAGCATGATATTCTCCGAGATATCACCATTCAAAGATCACATAAATAAACCTTGTCAAAACGCTCCATACAACGGCCCTGCCACGCTGTGACGTCACACGGTGCTAGTTTGTGTTCATCACGGGAGACCTTTGTTCGATAGCTATATTAAATAATGCGTTTATGAAAATGGTTTCAAAAGAAAAGTTGCTCAAAATTGCATGAATTTTCTAATTGTATATAATTATTTAGTAAATGTATACTTTTAAATCAAGTTACGTATCAAATTTAGATCTAACTTTAATTGACTGATGACAAAAAATATCAAACTAAATTCTTGTATATAGTTTTTTTTTACCGTTATTTCTCCATTTTATACAAAAAATCTTCCAATCTCTAACCTTGGAAACAAGCCTATTATATCGACTCTACCAGGGCACCACTTGAATAACGGCAGCCAAATTAGCATTATGTAACTAAGCAACTGGGAAATAACAGTAAATCACTTAACTGTCATAAATATTAGATATCTATCTATGTCTGCCGAGCGCCTCAGCTGGAGGAAGATAGTCTCCGAAGGCATAGCCCAACACGACCAAGCCTGGTTTGACTTACTGGCATTAAAGCGTGCTAGACGTCATGCTGGAAACCCCCCATCCGTCGACACTCGTTTCGCTTGCCGCAAATGCGGACGTAACATACAATCACTAATTGGTCTGTACAGCCACGAGCGAAGGTGTGGTGTCCCTACTTAAAATGCTACTTAAATCATCTGCTAAGATGCAAAGGCCTATTATATATGATATATCTATGTCTATTGTCTAAAAACTTGCCTGTCGCTATAACAATGGCTGCTAGCGTGTATCGATATATTTGAGCAGGCTGGATGTATTCAACAATTTGAGCACTTTGGCAGTATCGATGTTTTTGACCACTATGGCTGTATTTACCTATTTGACAGCTGTCCTTTGACCTAGTCAAAATGCTGTTAAAGTGTCTCTATGATACCAAAATTCTTACTTCTCCATAGGCGGACAGAGGAAGTGACGTATATTCCTCGGCATGAACAAGTCCGCCTGGACCTTGCACACATCCAGGGCGTAGTCCTGGAACTCCGACACGATGTCCAGCTCAACCGGGGGGCCTATCCCTGGGACTGCGTATACTATTGTAATCTGAAATTAAAGGAGGTATGTCTCTACAGTCAGCAGCAAAAGTCAATATACACTTTAGTAGGCCTAGTTCCAAGGAGAAGAAAGAGAGCAAAGAAAAAAAAATGGAAGAAATTAAAGACATAAAGAAAACTAGGACACGAAAACAAATGAAAATATATTTTTTTAATTTATGTTTTTCCCAGGGGAAACCATCATGGCCTTCACCTTGCCACATGTGGGGGACAAGGCGGTGTGTGGGACTCTAACCCTAACCGAAACCCCTGGGGTGTCTTAGCGCAATCGCGGTCGGATACCCCACAGCCGGGACTGGACCGTACCGCTAATCGCGCTCGCCACTTTAAGCCTAATTGTTTGGCGCAATGCAGCCCGCCCAGATGCACAACCTACCAGGACACCCAGTAGGATTTTCCCTCGCAGAGTCGTGATGATACTAAGCAAGCCTCTCCCCAGTAGTAGGTATGCTCACGTACTCTGAAAGCCCGACTAGTCGCTTCTTACGACAGGCCGGGAATACCTTAGCAGTATTCTTAACGCCCCTAGCCACAGGGCACATAGGCTGTTCCTCTGCCTCAATATCTTTGATAGTGATGATGATGATGCTACTCACGTCAGGAATCGGCTGCTCCTCCTCCTCAACCTCTTCGATCTCTGGCACGATGATGTCCATGTTATCATCCAGGAACTTCTCCAGGAGCTGTTTAATCATCTCCACTTCTTCTGGCTTGGCCTACAAGTCAAGAAAGAATTTCAAAACTAATTTCAGACAATAAATGAAGAGAAATAATTTTTATGAGCTGCAAAAAATTTTGATGATCAGCAAGGCGCGGCGAGAGCTAAGCGATTCGCTTCCAAATTTATCAAATGGACAGCTAAGGAGTGGAGCTCCCTGCCGACCACTATAATCTGGACATCTTTAAGGCAAGAGTGAACAGGCATCTTCTAGGCAAACGCGTGTCATCTTAGACTTCGTCATCACTTTCCATCAGGTGCCATTGTGGTCAGCAAATGTTTTGAAATAGAAATAGAAATATTCTTTAATTTAAGTCCTTAAAGAACATTTATGAATGTCAAATATTATGTAAGCTAAATAAATTCGGAAAGTCAAAAGATCAAAGTTTCCTTGCCTTTTTCTTCTTCAGGTCAGGATCAGGCAGTATGGCGATCTGTTCATCAATATATGCCATGATTTCCTTCTCGATGTGATGAACTATGAACTCTCCGCTGGTGGTGGACATCTGACGACCAGCCACCATGCCTGGAAAATAGTGAAAAAGCCTTTTTATGTAAGCAGGGCAAATGCATCACCTGGTGGTAAACGAGCCAAGTCGTGGAATGCCCTTCCAGTTCATTGAATATGTTTCCTCCTTCATACAATCCTGGATTTTTTAGGCGGGGCGTGACACAGCGTTTCAACGGCATCTCAGGTAGTGTGTTGCACTTTATATACTTAAGATAGGTAGGCAAATGAGCAAACGGGTTTATTACTGGCAAGAGACTTTAGCCACACCTGAAGGAGTGCAGATGCGATGCCGACCTTTTTGGCAGGTGTATTTAAGAAACGAGGGTTTTTAGAGATTTCAATGTCGAACGCGTGTGGAAATACCACTGCGAGATGTCGACTTCACAATGACTTAGAAGCGACACTTAAGAGCGAGGGCTGCACTCAGGGTCCCGGGTCAGGCCAAAAAATGGTGCCTGAGTTTTCGTGTTGAAAATTCTCAGTGTCAGCCAGAAGTTTGGAAGTTACCCCCGTGCCTCAGAAAGCACGTTAAGCTATTGCTCATGCGAACGATCTGTCTTCGGCCGTGTCACACTTGTGTCCCATCAAAAATGAAGATGTGCATCAGCTGTGTTTGCGCACCTATTTGAACACTATAATATATCCTACGAAAGTAGCTAGCAGTTAATATCGGCCGCCGTAGCCGAATCGGTTGAAGAATATTATTATTATTAAAACTCTGACCAAGATCGTAATTAGCCGATTTAAATCGATCCACCAGAGCCTTGATCTCATCAAAAGTTGTCTCCAGATCATCCAGACGGTCGGCTTGAGCTGCATAGCACTAGAGAGAGAAGGAACGGGTTAGGATTTGGACGAGGGTAGGAATTAAGAGTGACCCCACTAGGGTCTTTAAGCGTTGGCGTCTTGCCGGCGACGTCCCCACACTAGCGTTCATCGACGGGTTCAGGTGGGACTCGAACCCACAACCTTCCCAGTCCGGGTGGCTGTACTACTAATTATACTAACTGAACCCCGTACTAAGCCGATGAATTTCGTAAGTGCTTAATTCACCATGAGCTGACGATAGTCTCATCAATATTGTAGGTATACATTTACAATATCCTGTGGAAACATTTTTGCAAAATAAATATTTGACCACCAGTTAAGAAGATGAAACTGCTAAATGAACAATTATTGTTCTGTTTGTGCACTAACTTGAAATCTTCTTCAATCTATCTTCTATCTATCTATACTATTTATAAAGAGGTAACTTCTATAGACAGCGACAAGGCTTATAGGTAAAACCAAAACACGAAACGTTTGTTCGATGTAATCGACACTCGGCTCCATCTATTGGTATGTTTTGGAACTAATACAGAAAGGGTCCGAGTTCCGAAACAAAGTTAAGGGGCTATACGAATGAAACTAGCGCCGCCAACCTATTTACACTGATTGTGGCGAAAATACGATATTTTTTAAGAAAGCAAAACATTACAGACTTAGATAAAAGTAAATTGAATTTTTCAAGATGCAATGCAATTATAAAACACGCGACAAGTAACAATAATGTCAATTATTGCTAAAAGTGGCCGTTTTTAGCAATAATTTACATAATTATTGTTACTTGTCGCGTGTTAGAAATATTGTATTTCATCTTGAAAAATCCAATTTACCTGGATCTAAGTCTGTAATGTTTTATTTTCTTCAAAAATATCATATTTTCGCCACAATCAGTGTAAATAGGTTGGCGGCGCTAGTTTCATTCGTGGATCTCAGTCTGTAATGTTTTATTTTCTTCAAAAATATCATATTTTCGCCACAATCAGTGTAAATAGGTTGGCGGCGCTAGTTTCATTCGTGGATCTAAGTCTGTAATGTTTTATTTTCTTCAAAAATATCATATTTTCGCCACAATCAGTGTAAATAGGTTGGCGGCGCTAGTTTCATTCGTATAGATAGCCCCTTAACTTTGTTTCGGAACTCGGACCCTTTATGTATTAGTTCCAAAACATACCAATAGATGGAGCCGAGTGTCTAGCCCCTTAAGGCGGGCTACTAGTAAATAAATAATTTACTTCAGCAACATAGAGCGCAACGTCAAACTTTTCCACCACTTCTTCAACCTTCTCCTCCTCTTCAGGGAGGACACCGTCCCCCGGGGGGGCTCCCTCCTCCCCCACTTCTTCGGCCTCCACCACAGGCGGTGGTTCACCTATAGGGTATTACTAATTAGTTTTGTTCCGGTGGCAGACGAGCAGACGGATCACTTGATGGTAAGCGATTGCCGCCGCCTATAAACACCTGCAACACTACTAGAGTCACAAGTAGCCCACCTTAGTACCCGAGTCATATCTACAACACAGGTTGAAAGGATCCACACTGGGGTACACTCGTCATAAATTATCATATTGACTACGACGAGTAATCCCAATGGCTATAACGACTATGACGGGCGATTTCAGAGGCTCGTATCATAAGCATAAATACTATGACAAAAGGTCCCAGGGGTTATAGCCTCCCACTCGAAAATTCCGCTCTATTCTTAGCCACCTGTTGCCAGTAGGGTAGTTGACTAATATCGATGTAGTAAAAAATATTGATACTTTACCAAAATATTGGTAAATAAGAACCAATAGCCTAAATTTTCAGTTAAAAATATAACGTCTAGCTGGTTTTGTGAGCATTCAAAGTTTCATGGGCAAGTCCATTTTTAAAGTTTATAATATTATAAAAATAATTATATCATTGAACTACCCACACATTAAACACAAACTTTTATTATAAAACTATGTACATAAACGAAACATTTGATATAGCTACCAAACAAAATTTGCTAGACGCGCATACAAGACACCAGCGTGTGACGTCACTTGTTGGTAGCCATTTGTATAGAGCGTTTTTGGGCCCGCGTAAAATATGTGCTCTTAAAGTTGTGATATCTCAGGTAATTCAAATCAGAATCAAATAATTCTTTCAACAATGTTTCTTTAATAAAGGGGTCTTTTGATTAAACACATAAAAAAAAAAATAGTCAAGTACCCTATTCTTGACCAAGATTTGTCTGACCTTACCAGGTCCTGGATATACCTATCCAGCGATATCTGGGACGCCGTTTCTTTTTTTTTCTCCGTTGGGGCAATGCCGCTGGTCCGGGGTGCAATGGACCAACGTTTCCTTATGCATACCCGTCCACCGGGGGGTAGACGGGTTATGTCGGGCTCTCCTCCGGCAGGCCTGTCCCACTCCGCGTGTAGTATCGAACTTGCAAGTACATGCGGCGTCCCCTCCGGAGGGGAAAATTAGTAGAAAATCACGAACGAGCGGCGACGCACGCGCGACAGTTGCTTGCGATAGAAAGAGAACGCACTTCTAGGTATGAATAATGGTAGGCATTGAACGCTGGGCGGTCGGAATTTCAACGTTAGATTATAGTAGTCTGAGTCTTTATTTCCATAAACGGTTTTTAGAAGTGGGTCTTCTGTACCTTGTACTATTAAGTATTCTGTGCCTCCGGTAAAGCCGGAGGCCTACCGACTAAAAATTAGACTCAGGACACGGCTTAATGAGTTTAACTATCTATCTACAAGAAAATCGGAAATGTTGAACCGTAAAACGTGTAGGGTATCTCAACGTCATCTTCGTCGTAGACAAATATCTCTACTCCTTCTTTCTTCTTCTCAATCACAATTTTTTCTTCCTTTATTTTGGATACATCTAGAGTTTCAAAAAAGTTTTTTTTATTAGTTACTAGTCAACTACCTGGTTAGTGGTGAAATTCATATGAATGATCTAAATATTTCATTGAATGAATATCAAACTCGACAATTAAGGTCGAACATTGGAGGACGAATTGTAAAATTCTGGTCTAGCTAATGAAAAAAATATTTTTTATTGGTAGGAATAATATTAATGTTGAAATGCACATTAACAGTTAACCAAAAAAATCGATAATTTGAAATAGATGTTCAACAACATAAATATGTTCAACTAGTTGAACGAGGTGTTCGACTAAATTAATGTAAAGTTTTTAACAACAAAACTGCATTGCATTAATGAATATTTATTTAGTTCCACTTGCGCGTGTCAGGCTTAAACACTCTATTTTCGAATTACTCGGTAACACGGAACTAAATTTTAATTTTAAATTATCTTGCGTTATATCGGATTAGCGCTTAACATCGGGGATGTTAAATTAGTTACAATGGTGACTAACTATCACGGAATTCATTTTCAACATCTGGCGCAAGCAGATCTACGTCAAGTAACAAATTAGGAAGTCAATCAACCAACATTACACAATTTTCATATCATTGGTGAAATGTTCGAATAGTTGAACAAGTTAAAAAATAACTGAAACACTAACCTTCTTTAACCTCTTGTGAGCCCATTCTGGTTGCGCTCATTTCTTTCAGCTGTCTCTGAAAAAGTAAATTGTAAAAAATTATTTCCCTTACTAATAATGTAATTAACTTATTAAATTTCAACGCTGTTATGGCAAAATATGCAGACCATTTATTCACTAACACCATTTCTGTATCACATTATTTACTTATTGTGTTTATTGATGGCTCTGCCACGTTAAAAGAATGGTATCAGATCGGGGCGCAAAGAGGGCGTATCTTGGGCAACCTACGGTCGTCGGCCAGTGGGGCGCCCACGCTACCGCTGGCGGGATGTAGTGGACGCGGACTTGCAGGAATTGCAAGCAGGAGATTGGCGACAAGCTGCACAAGACCGAGACAAATGGCGACATCTCGTATCGGAGGCCAAGACTCATTTTGGATCGTTGAGCCATCGGAGTAAGTAAGTACATTTATTGTAATGGTAACAAAGCATAAGACTGGAAAAGAACCGTAGACAGTAGCGTGATAGAGAAGAGCCCTATACTCAGCAGTTGACACCTGGAAAGGCGCAACCAGGATGATAGGTGGATAAAGCTTATGTTCTTTCAGCCAAGATTGGGGCGACGTCTTGTGGGTAGACCACCTGACAGTTGGTCCAATGACATTGTAATGGTAGCGGGGAAACAAATAGATGAGGCTGGCTGAAGAGGCCTATACTCAGCAGTGGGTGGATGTGGCCTGATATGATGATGATGATGATGTATTCCCAGTTGCTTCCCCCAGTTTTTCCAATGTCAATAGTACACCAAAATGTATCTAACTATGTAAGAAAATTAAACATTTTGTTTCAAAGAAAATAAAATTGAACTAACATCAACATCTTCACTAGGAGCAACTCGTCCTGTAAAATACGAGAACTTCATTGTTGTTTGTATAGAATAGAATAGAACAGAACAGAATAGAATAGAAAATATTTATTTGGAGCAAATAACAGAAACTTAAAACTAAAATTAAAATTCAACTTATGCTACCAAAATGGTTGCCACTCCGCATAATTTCACTGCTACGACGTAATTCTGTGCCACCAGAAAGAGTTAGTATTACTAGTGGCCCGCCCTGACTTCGCTTGGGGACAGTAACTCCAAACTGAACCAATAGATGGCGCTGAGCGCGATTACATCGCGCTAGTGTTTAGAATAGAGTTGAATACAAAAAGTTTATTTGGCGCAAAAATACAGATATTATGTGGAAACATTGAACTGTTTTTTGATAACCTTATAAGTAATATAATTAATCAATCCAATAATAATATCAACAATCTACATTTGGGCCTCATTCACCATCTCTGAGTAAAGCGTCAAGTAATTTACTCCTCAATTTAAGTGGATTTAGAGGAAACTGGCCCCGGTTCCGCGGCCTAGTTAACAATTTAAATTGGCCTCTGGTCTTTGTATTGAACAAAGACCAGGGGCCAATTTTCTCCGATCCCATTTTAATTGACAAGAAGATTACTTGGAACTTTACTCAGAGATGGTGAACGAGGCCCTGTCGAAAAGACTCTAATTGAGGATTTTCTATCTACCCAAGGGATTCTACTATAACTAGCACTTTTCTACAATTACGACAGCTCATAACCTTTCCTCTCCATCATATAGTTGTCCCTCTCAATCTGTCTCGCTCTCTCTATAGAGGGGGACCTCTCTATCTTGCCCAGGGCTGGCATGTTCAACTTGACACTCAGACGAGCCGTCTTGGCGACGTGATCATCTATCAAGGTCAGCTTTTGGAGGTCACGGGTGTCCACCCAGAAATCATCGGCAGACGACTGATGGGAAAATATTGAACGTTTAGAATCTTATATTTTTTGAGAGATAGTCAATGGGGGCTACCGCGTGTGGAAAATCCGTTAGGTGGCGTTCGTGTAGAATGAGGTCCAACTTCGACGTCATTGGTCGTTTAGTGACATTTTGACATCTCACATCAAAAATGCACAATGCACACCACCTGATCGTAAGCGTTTATCACCGCCCATGAAACACCAGTAGAGTCACAAGTGCGCTGCAAACCTTTTAACCTATTGCCCTCAATTGGGTCTCCGGTACCCTCAATCACTCGACGAAACACAGCAAGTGTAGACTAAAGTCCAACTTCAACATCACTGGGTCGTTAGTGACATTTTGACATCTCACATCAAAAATAACCAATCACCGTGTAGATGGACCTCAATTCTCAAGTACGCCATCTAGCGGTTTTTAGCGATAGCCTTTATTGACGGCTTCGATGGCGCAGTGGCTAAGGTTCGCCCGAAGCGCGAAAGGCCCCAGGTTCGTTCGGGAAGTAAATTTACGAAACATTTACTAAGTTTTCTTGGGTCTGGGTTCTGGGTTGACGCCCCCAGTTAATTATCGTCATCTAATACTCATAGTACAGGGGTTGCCCTAGTTTGAGACCAGGTTGATTAGTGTGATTGTCTGGCGCGTTTTTTTATGTTATATCTCGTAGAGTGTAGAACACGGTTAGGCAAGCTTAGATCAGCGTGGACGGTTGTGTAGCTATAGCTTGTTCGTCCTGTAAGCCGTCGACTACTCCCCACTTTTTATGTGAAATATGGCAGACGAGCAGACGGATCACCTGATGGTAAGCGATTGCCACCGCCCATGCAACACCAATAGAGTCACAAGTGCGCTGCAAACCTTTAACCTATTGCCCTCAATTGGGTCTCCGTTACCCTCATTAAGTCGACTAAACACAGGCGCTGCTTCACGCCAGTCTTTTGTGAGGCCATGGTATCTCTCCGTCTGAGCTCATTCATGTCGAAGCGTAGCTCTTACGGTAATGTTACCAGATACATCCCGTATATATAGGTACTCCGGTTCATAATCATGTAAAGTAAACTGACAGATGTCAATAGGTCATCCCCATACATTATCACTCAATTTGACACATGCAAAATGTCAAAATGCATAGAAACTTGTCATTTTCATCTGTCAGTTTACTTTACATGATTATGAATCAGAATATACTAAGTTTTGGTCTACTTACGGTCTCATCAGAATCAGCGTGCTCAACTTCCGACTCTTCCACCACGGATGCTTCTACTTCTGGCATGTCACCTGAAAAGAAAAAAGACTTGTCATCATCATCATCAGCCTATTGCACTCCACTGGACATAAAATCCAATGCCTCCCCACGTGCTCGCCACTTTGATCGATCTTCGGCTACTCGCATCCAGCTCCAGCCAGTCCTCTTGCGCAGATCGTCACTCCATCTGGCCTGAGGCCGTCCTACACGTTTACCAAGACGCGGTCTCCACTCCAGAACCTCGTCCAGGTCCAAATTGGAACTCAAATATTTATTACATTACCAAATTGGGGGGAAAGGGGTTAAAGGTTAGCAGCGCATTTGTGACTCTACTGGTGTTGCAGGCATTTCTGGGCGCTGGCAAACGCTTTCCATCCGGTGATCGGTCTGCTCATTTGCCACCTATCACATAAAAACCAAATGACTACGATCCTCATTCATCAGAGAACGATTGCAGAGAGTACGCACAGCCACACATCAAAGTATACCTACAAAACTGTCAAATTTCTTCAATCGACTCTCATCTTACTGTCAAAGATAAAGTTGAATGTCAAATGAGGAACTTTGCCAGGTTGTGGTAACCGGCTGTCTGTACAGTTACAGTTTAAAAGTCTGTATATTTATGAGTGTTGTATGTTTGTCAAATCAAACCCTGAGTTATTCAAAATGTCATATAACTCTAACACAAGACTTCGCCCTCGGAAACCTTATATTCGAACCCAAATATGCAAAACTGCAATGATGGAAAATAATGTTTTAGTTATGGCACCACGATTGTTCAACAAATTGCCAACAAATATACAGCAATTAAATAAATGTTAGAAATGTACTGACAAAGAAGTTTATTGATAAGTGCTATTATAAGATTAGTGACTTTTATAATGATACTGACATTTTTGATAATTAATTTAATCTGACATTGTTTTCTATAAATTCCTCTTAATTATTTACTACCTCATACTAATAATGAAAAATGTTTATCTCTGTTTAACGCATGCTATTTTCGTATACCATATCTCGGTGAAACATAGTGGTCTGAAATATGTGATGTCATCTTTTTTGTTAACCTGTGTTTACGAATAAATATATTTGATTTGATTTGATTTGATTTGATTTGAAAAGCTTACCTTCCCTGTACCCATTTAGGTATCTGACATCCTTAGAGGCGTCCATCTTGGCCAGGAATTTGTACATAGTGAGGAAGTCACCCACAAAGATGGCTGCAGAGCCACCGTCCGGTTCCTTGGTGAGGGACTCGCAGAGGAGGATCATGGTGTGGGTGAGGCTCTACAAAGGACAGAACAGTCAAATAAGCGCCATCTGCTATTGGGTTGGGTGGATGGTATTGTAGTGGCGAACTTCATTCTTTAGGCGATGGTAGGTGTCGCCACAAATCATGTGGGAGAATTAATTGTGGGAGAGCCATGCTTCGGCATGAATGGGCCGTCTCGACCGGAGTGATACCACTGCCTCATAGAAAACCGGCGTGAAGTAGCTCCTGTGCTGTGTTTCGTCGAGTGAGTGAGGGTACCGGAGGCTCATCGGGGGGAAGGGGATAAAAGGTTAGTAGCGCACTTGTGACTCCCACTGGTGTTGCATGTGTCAGGTGATCCGCCTGCTCGTCTGCTACCTACTTATCACATAAAAAAAAATCGCCACTAGCAACAAATGGGCTTTTTTTCGTTTGTCGCCGGTGGGAACGAACGTAACTAGAGGGTTATAACTGGTAATAGGTACGGCGAAGAAAGTGATATTTTATCTCATACATGGACCTGATTTCTGTACACACGCACAATATGTACCTAGCTTAACCACATTTGTCCCTGGTATCAGCAAACAGATGAAATTAATTAAGTAAGTAAGTATAAAAAATCTTACACCTACCTACATGAACATCCAACAGGCCTGAATCGAACCCATGAAAAAAAGGAGTGTTATGGTTCCCAAAGGATCCGCAACGTATGCCTGCATACGTTCCATGGCATCCGGTCGAGTCGGCCTCTCTCATTTGAAAATAGTTTGCCACCATGATGATACAATAAATAGTAGTCAGTTACCTTGGTGAGCAATCCTCCAGCTACAGCAATGAAGTGTAGGAACGGTACAGTGTCCTGCCTCATGTAGACCTCACAGAGGCAGAGGATCCGCCTGAGCTCGCTCTGGTCCAGGCAGAAGCTGCCCCAAGCGGCCTTCAGGACTGGGAGCGGTATGGCTGCCATTCCTCCTAGCTGGACAGAGAATATCATGCAGATGGTTTGAGATCACTCCTTGAATCACGGTAGTAAAGTGCGGTGATTTTAGACCTCAAGCCGCATCCTAAGTTGAACCAGGCCTGTCCCACTCCGCGTGTAGGTATCGAACTTGCAAGTACACGCGGCGTCCCCTCCGGAGGGGCAAATTAGTAGAAAATCACGAACGAGCGGCGACGCACGCGCGACAGTTGCTTGCGATAGAAAGAGAACGCACTTCTAGGTATGAATAATGGTAGGCATTGAACGCTGGGCGGTCAGAATTTCAACGTTAGATTATAGTAGTCTGAGTCTTTATTTCCATAAACGGTTTTTAGAAGTGGGTCTTCTGTACCTTGTACTATTAAGTATTCTGTGGTTGAACTTAGGTCAAAAACCAATCTATAGTTAAAACCCGAATTAGTCAGAGAACAATTATTAACTTTATCGTTTGATGAGTTAACAGTGTCTCTAATGCGGTAGTATTGATCATTTCCAGGCTTGTTTATGAAGTTAGTCGAATGAATGATCCAAGTTTGTGACCTCAAAAGCTGGACGGACGCAGCTTTGTCAAAGACGAGCAGACGGGTCACCTGATGGTAAGATTGGTAAGTGATTGCCGCCACCCATAAACACCCGCAACACCAGTGGAGTCGCAAATGCGCTGGCAACCTTTAACCCCTTTTGTGCATCCTGTACCGTCACAATATTTTTTTAATGGGCTTTCCCTTAGTTTCATACTAAATTCTAGAGTTGAGAAGAAGCCTACAATGAAACGAGTTTGCCCAGAAGTAGCCTATTCTTATTTAGTAAGGTGATTGAACTTAAGAACTTGTTAATTTTCCAATAACATTTCATTCCATTTTATTTTATGTTTACCTGTTGAGCTAAGACTTTAAGGCACCCCCTAGTCAGCTCCCCCTCGGTTCTGAACACAGGGTACTCCAGCCTTAGCTTGACGGGAGGGGAGCGGCGCTGCATTCCACTCCGTTCCATTCCTTTCCATTCTGTTCCATTCCGTTCCATTCCTTTCCATTCCATTCCATTTAATTTATTTCGCGGCGATTACATCTGGAGTGGGCTATATGGACTGTGCAGTAGATGATAGGATGATGTTTATCTGTTGGGCTAAGACCTTCAGGCACCCCCTAGTCAGCCCCCCCTCGGTGCTGAACACAAGGTACTCCAGCTTTAGATTCACGGGAGGGAGGCGGCGCTGCGATCCACTCCATTACATTCAGTTCCATTCTGTTCCATTCCATTCCGTTCCATTCTGTTCCGTTCCATTTCATTCCATTTCATTCCATTACATTCCATTCCATTCCATTACTTTCCATTCCATTCCATTACATTTCGATTACATTTGGAGTGGACGATGACAGTGGACTATGATAGGATGTTTACCTGTTGAGCTAAGACCTTAAGGCACCCCCTAGTCAGCCCCCCCTCGGTACTGAACACAGGGTACTCCAGCCGCAGCTTCACGGGAGGGGGGCGGCGCTGCGTTCCACTCCGTTCCATTCAGTTCCATTCCCTTCCATTCCCTTCCATTCCATCCTATTTCATTTCGCGGCGATTACATCTGGAGTGGACTATATGGACTGTGCAGTAGATGATAGGATGATGTTTACCTGTTGAGCTAAGACCTTCAGGCACCCCCTAGTCAGCCCCCCCTCGGTGCTGAACACAGGGTACTCCAGCCGAAGCTTCACGGGAGGGGGGCGGCGCTGCGCCAGCGCCTTGAAGTATTCGTGGGACCAGCGGAGAAGATCGTATGGCTGGGTCTTGATGGCCGCTGTAGGACGAAGTTTCAGCATATTTAACTTACGAAAATCTTGTTTTCATGTCAAGTTAAAAATAAGCGGTCAATAACAAGCGCGGGTCCAGACCTCAAAAAAAGAAGAAACCTGAGAAACACTTTTAAACATTGAAAATTTAAAAAAAGCCCCGATAATCATTTTCTGGCGGCGGCCATCTTGGCCAATTTATCACAAATAAATATATTCTGCTACTCAAGCCCTTTTATATGATACCCATATTGTGGAAGTTGTGTTAAAACATACAACCCATAACTTTGTTGCGGCGGCCATCTTGGCTCGATTTTTATCCAATAGAGCTAAGAACACTCCCCCTTTATTCATTTTTCAATAAAAAGAAATCAAAATCGGTTCATTCGTTCGTTCGGGAGCTACGATGCCATAGACAGACACACAGACACGTCAATATGATGGCGGATTGGGGAATGAATGCAAAACGAATTAGAATAAAATAAATTTTGTCAGAACGGATGTTTCCAGGAATAAAAGTAAATGTAAAGGCACATAAGTTTTTTTTATAATAAAGAAAGGCAAACAAGCAAACGGGTCACCTGATGGTAAGTGAACACCGCCGCCCATGGACACCAGAAGGAGTGCGGATGCGTTGCCGGCCTTTCAGGAAAGCATAGGCTCGTTTCTTGAAGATTTGAATGTGTTTTCATTAACAATACTATCCTATTAATGTGTCCAGAGGTTACACTAGCATACCTTTGCAATATCTCTTCAATATGTATGGGAACTTCGGTGGTATCACGATCTGCTGGGAGCAGTACATCTGCTCCACCAACTCTGGCATCTTGAAGCTTTTCTTCTGACTTCTTTACTACCTGGACGAAAAGCTAGTGACTTTAAATAACCCCTTTGGTTTATGTCATAACTTATATTAAAGGATTGTCAAAAATCCAAATAAATAAATTGAGACATCAAATACATTGTCCCGGTCCCAAACTAAGGTTTTCCCTGTGCTATGGAAACCAGAAACAACGAAGGAACCAGGCCCCCCCCCAACGTTCTTCACACAGATCGGTCCTGTGCCACCCGCATCCAAGGGAATCCCGCGACCTTCACCTAGATCGTCGGTCCACCTGGTGGGAGGCCTGCCACGGCTGCGGCCTCCTGCACGCGGCCTCCACTCAATGACCTTTCCGCCCCAACTAAATATTCTGCGTGTCTAGTAGATCTTAGATTCTATTTTCCTAGGTCCACACTTTAGTTGAACTTGAGACTATAAATACTTTCTAACTAAAATATTTATTAATAAATGCGAAAGTAACTCTATCTGTCTGGCTGTCTGTTACTCTTTCACGCCAAAAGTATTGAACAGATTTGAATGAAATTCTAAACGTTTTCTATTGTAAATTTGGTATACAGATGGTCTAGACCCTAAAAAATAACATAGGCTACTTTTTATTGCGAAAGGGGTGTAAGGGGGTTAAAAGGGATGGGGGGTGAAAATTATTAAATAAATTAATAATCCTACCCAAACATACTATTCCACGCCGATGAAGTCACGGGTAACAGTTAGTCGCAGGTTAATGTGGATTGGTGATCACAAACCCGAGCTATGTTCAAAAAATTCGAATCATACTTTTGCACGACCCGAGAATCGAACCCGGGACGCCGAGATCACGGCACTGGTATTTAACCACTAGACCTTCGGTAAGTAAGTAAATAAATAAAAATATTTGTCCCTGTACCCGAAAATATCGGCTAAAGATTACTTCGGATAACTTAACTTACTTGTTTTGTTAATTTGGGGCCAATAATTAAAGCACTTTTAACTTAACTTAAATTCAAACACAATAAGTAAAATTTTAAAGCTATTTTAACCAAATAAAGTTAAATTTAAGAAACTAAACAAATAACAAATAATTTAAAACACCATAAAAATGACACTTACCACGATATCTCAATGTTTACAGTATCGTTGCCATGGTAACTGATGTTGTGACGTTTTTCCTTTTCGATTTATAATGTTTAGAGCAATGACATACGACCTTATGACCTTGTAGTTTAGGTCATAACTACCCATTGAGGTATTGATACCTCAATGTAACTACCCGAGATTCAGCGTGAAGGGACTAAAGCAGGGTTTTTTAAATAAATAAAATCTTCTTCTATCTTCTATATCTTCTATCTATACTATTTATAAAGAGATAACTTCTATAGACAACGACAAGGCTTATAGGTAAACCGAAACAGCGCCATCTATTGGTTCATTTCTGAATTACGGTCCCGAAGCGAAGTGAGGGCGGGCCACTAGTAATAAATAAATTTCCGTACCGGGATCGTAATTCAGAAATGAACCGATAGATGAACCAATTGCATCGCGCAAGCGTTTCGTGTTTTCGGTTTACCTCTAAGCCTTGTCGTTGTCTATAGAAGTTATCTCTTTATAAATATAGTATAGAAGATTGTGTAGTGAACTAGTAGAATTTGTCGGGCCGACAATGTCGGGTAGCTTCAATAAAAAAGTGACTCCGTACCTCAATGGCTAGAGCAATCACCCGGACAGCAAAAGATCGTGGATTCAAGTCCTATCGGAGCTTGTAGTCAGATGGGTTGACTCGTTTTTTTACTAATACTTCCTTTTTAATTTTTTGCAGGTGTCTAAGGGCGGCGACAATCGCTTACCATCAGGTGATTCGTCTGCTCGTCTGCCTATCTCAAGAAAAAAAAATGGTTAAGCATTTTTAACTGTGGGAGATTTAACAGTGGGAGAGCCACGCTTCAGCATGAATGGGCTGGCTCGACACAGAAAACCGGCGTGAAACAGCCTCTGTGCTGTGTTTCGCCGAGTGAGTGAGGGTACCGGAGTCCCACTCGGGGGGAAGGGGATAAAAGGTTGGCAGCGCACTTGTAACTCCACTGGTGTTGCAAGTGTCCATGAGCGGCGGCAATTGCTTACCATCAGGTGATCCGCCTGCTCGTCTGCTACCTATCAGATAAAAAAAAAGATCCCTTAAACAATAAACAACATTGCCCTCGATCTTGAAGCTCTATCAAATTTAATCAACATAAAAACTAAGAATTTACCACGCCATTGCAGATATCCACGGTTAGTTTGATGTTGGATACAATCAGTGCAAAATTTAATTACTTCTGACTGCTCTACCATTCACAATGGACGGTGGTGTAGTGAAGTACTTTGTAGTTCGACTCTACCAATTTGTAGTTCACTCAACAAGTATTCAATTTCTGATATTCAGTTCAGTTCACTAAACAAGTATTCAATTTCTGATATTCAGTTCAGTTCACTCAACAAGTATTCAATTTCTGATATTCAGTTCAGTTCACTCAACAAATATTTATTTTCTGATATTTAGTTCACTCAACAAATATACAACTTCAGATATTCATTTCAGTTCGCTCAACAAGTATTCCACTTCAGATATTCAGTTCAGTTCACTTAACGAGTATTTAATTTAAGATATTAAGATCTCAATATCTTAATTTACTGATCAGTTTACTCAATAAGTATTTAATTTCAGATATTCAGCTTAGTTCAATTCACTCAACAATTATCCACTCTAACTTTCATAAGCATTGACTCTATCTTTCACTACTGATCGACTGATTTAAATTATCAAACTGCCGCACTCAGAGACGTAATTAAACCCTAACTGTCACTTAAGTAAAAATATTGACCCTTATTTTATAGAACATAAAGACCGTGTTAAATAAACTTTAAGCATTAATGTTAAATGAAGTCTCTGAGTGCAACAGTTATAAATGAACCAAATCTAAAATTGAAACAACTGAATAGTAGTTAGAGTCGTTTTTGTCCGACTACGGCGAATAAAAAGAGCGTTATCATTTTTAAATTGAAAGGGTTACCGTCACTCTTTTAATTAAGTGAACTGTTCTACACAAGTCTAAATTACAACATCCACTATCGCCATCTAGCGACGACAGCCTGTACTAGATAGAGAAACGTCGATAGAGTCATGTGGCGAACGCTGGAGCGAGAGAAAAAATCAAACAGGTTTGATTCAGTGACGTAGTACATAGGTCTGTTTTTGTGATTGCAGAGCACGCTCGAAGATTCGTCTATACATTTTTTTCTCCAACTTTTTCCGTACAAAACTGTGCTTTTTTTTTGTTTAATGACAGTGTTTTCGTCGAAGTGTTGTGAATTTTGATAGAGTAGGCGTGTGTTTTGATTGTTACAAGTAAACTGGAAGTGATAGGAGTATCTCTACAAGTACTCAAAACATGGGAAAAATGAGTGCTCCGTTGTGCTGATTGTGATTTCAGATTAATACTAATAACTATGAAAAGATATTGTTTTGTGTCGAATGTCGAATCATAGTGTGGGACGAAAGAAATGGATGACAGGTTGAAACAACGATTTAAAGTTAAAATAAAAACGTTCCGCTGTGTTTGTAAAGTGATATTGTGAACATGGATATGATCGGCGACTTGACTCTACCATTGAGTGAGTACTTAGTATTTTTAATGACGAAGTTAACGAGCGGTTAATAACATTGCATAAAATAAAACTATTAATAAGTTTCAGCTAAATTAAAGTTGGACTCTACATTTTAAAAGTTTTTATTTAATGTCATGTAACAATTTTGCTAACTTTTTTGATATTTTTTTATAATAATAAACTTAAGAAAATGGACTCTACCTATAGACGGTAATCTCTACATATTTTTTTCAATAACTGTATCTACTTAAAAGTCTTTCAATAACGTAATTTTAAGTAAAATTTTGCTTTTTTTATATGTCAATCTATTTCATACATGACTCTACAACTACAAAAAAAACTTTGTTGTCTGACAAGTTCCAATTGATTAAAGTATCTGGATCTAATCTTAGTTGTACTCATTGATTTAGCACGCCTTGTACAAGTTCAGTTACATTTTAATTAAGTGACTCTACATTGGATGTGTATAAAATACTGCTTTCTCTACTAAGTTGAACGGTAAGAAAGGTGAAACCCTATTTGTAAAACAAAATGCTTGAATAGCTCTACACTTTGTCCTCTTTGATTGTACAGACGACCACACATCAGGTTACTACAATCTGACAATACTTAATTGATTTTGAACCATACTTGTTTGATATTAGGGTCTACTTGTTACTTAATTGATATTAGGGATATTAGGGTCTACTGGTTACTTACCTGATATTAGCGATACTTGTTTGATATTAGAACCTAATTGTTACATACTTGATATTAGGGATACTTGTTTGATATTAGGGTCTTGTTTTATATTAGGGTCTAAACTATCTATTAAAACAAATTTATCTAATGTTTATATATTATTTTGTATGGGTGTCTGTATGACATTGACTTAGGTACACTAAAATTAGCTTAAAATCTCCACATTCGATCATATTATTTGATTTTATGTCTTTTTATATTTTTTTATAGAACAAGGGCACAATTGTCAAAAAACCGTAAATTACTTAAGTATCTAAACTAATGGAGGACCAGTTTTTATGCCTATCCAAGGCATAAACTTAATTGATTTTGAATCATCATCAGCTTTGATAGGATAAAATTTCTAAATTTTATTATTTTTATTGCATAACTAATATTTTTTTATTCCTAAACAGCACCTTTGGTAGAACAAGGGCACAATTATCAAATACTGTCAAATTTCTTTTCTTTTACTCTCATCTTACTGTCTGTACAAAATGCCCTTCTGATTTTCAATGGACTGTATACTGGTTTCTGTTCTTCTTTGGTCAAATCATACAAAATTTGATTGAAAACAAAATTAATTTATTTTCCCTTGTGCTATTTACTACACAGATACAATCTGACAAACAATGAAGAGAAAATTAACAATTGACGATCAAAATTCTATGATAAAAATGTTGTGTTCTTTATTTGAACCAATGAGGTTGTATACCTCCAGAACACCGTAAACATGCCGCCCACCAAGGACATATATTGCAATATGTCCTTAAATGTGATAATAATTATCATAACAAAACATTAAACATTCCTGGTAGTTGGCAAAACTATTTATAGTGCATTTTTAATAAAACCTTGCTTTTTTAGCATTATAACATATAAAATAATAAAACGTAAACAACAAAAAACAATATACACACAAGACAACAGAACAATAAACAAAATTAACATTTTACAAAATAAACCTACATACCATTTATTTTAACCTTTGGAAATAAACATACTTTTAAGACGGGTCTTTTGACCATAATTATAATTACATTTGATCGAGACCTAAATGCTTAAGTGTCAATCCTACCCAACAACCATTTACCAGGAGGCATATCGTCAGGGTCAGGCCTCTATCAAGCGCACTTCAAGAGTGACCAAGTAAACAACGTCTCCAACAAGTATGTAGCATTAGATCGCAGTAAGTACCTAAGGTATTTTTGTAACCTCTTTTTTCCAATTTATGCTTGCAAACCAAAGCTTAATTAGCTACAATAAGACCTGGTAATAGCTACCCAAATTAATAAAATACTTTACTAATTTCGACCTTTCCCCTTTTTTTTACAGGAGGAGCAGACACTTCAACGCGAAAGAGATTGAGAGGCACGGCGCTAAGGTAAGTCCCAAAACTTTCAATAATTATCTACTTCCTTTTCTATTCAATGTTTTTAATTGGCTGTAACTAAGAATTAAATTTTCTTTCAGTTATGTTCCTGGACTGGCCGCGCATACTGCTTCGATCGTCATGTTTAAATGGAAATTTACCTACGACACGCCCGTCCTCATTACTTTTCGTAGTAACTGTAAATAACTGTTCACACTTCACCTTCTTTTTAGTTGATTTCTTCTTTGTTACATCAGGCTCAGCTACATCCACACAAGCATGTGTTACAGTAACCGATGAGGAGGACTTTGCCGATGAAGCATTGGTCTCGACGACACCTGATAGTATCCACCCTAGAGTGGTATGTTGTGCAAGAACACGTCCATCGGCACTGCGTTTGATTCCACCGATTCCACCTGTAATTACCTGGCTGTAGACTTCAGCACCCAGCAAGATGTCAATTTTGTTTGGCTTATTATAATCGGGGTCTGCTAGATTATCTATAGATAAGCTTGCCCGATCGACAGGACTGGCTTTCACTGCTGGTAGAACGGATGTGATAGACTTCAACACGTATGCGCTGACCTTTATAATAAAGCTTGGATCTATTCGAGACTGTAACTGTAGGGTAACAGTCGCTTTGGACAACAAACGTTTGTTGTTTCCTACACCAGAAACGGTGTGCTTAAAAGAGTGTTTTTCCAATCCTAAGCACTGAACCATCGACTCTGTTACAAATGATCCTTGAGATCCCTGGTCCAGTAGAGCACGCATTTCCTGGTATGTACCATTACTTGACTTACTTTTCAACAATGCAGTTGGTAGTAAAACTGTTTCTTTACAGTTTCCTGTTGAAAAGCAGGATACTATTGGTTGCTCTATGGACCGCCTATCAACCTTTACGTCGGTTGAACCTTCCACTTTTGCTGTGGACAAATCACCCATTGATGAACTTTTCACCGCAAGTTTACCAGAGGGGTGTAATAGAGTGTGGTGACGCTTTTTACATATTTTACACTTGAAATTAGTTTTACACGCTTTAGCGGAATGGTTGTTGTATAAACAGACGAAACATAAGCCATTCGTTAGAGCAAAATCGCGACGGGCCTGGGTGCTTTCCTTGGAAAACTTAGAGCAAAACGATACTTTGTGATTTGATGAACAAAAGGCACAAATTACATTATTTTGGTCTTTCCGTATATGAAAACATTGTGAGTTCTTAGAAACCTTTTGATCATCAGCTCTTGTTTCTAAATTTTCCAGACATCTATAGCGACCTACCAAGAAATCATTGAATTTTTCTAAAGTTGGTAGTTCGTCACATTTGTCACTAGATAAACTAAGCTCCCAGGCTTTGCGAGTATGTTTATCCAATTTTGAACTAATTATATGTACAATTAAAATGTCCCACGAGGATACGTCAATACCGAGATTTTTAATTTGTTCCAAACAATCACTCGTGGTAGTAATTAACCGTTTTATCTCAGTGGCTGACTCAACAGTTAAGTCCCTTTGAGACAGTAAACGTGTCAATATATTGTGTGTCAGATACCTTTTATTATTATACATCGACTCTAGTTTCTCCCAGCTACTAGTATAATTGTCCGCGGTAACCGTAACATTTCGCAACAATTGCTCCGCTTCCCCAGTCAGATGTGCTTTCAAATAGTACATTTTTTGGGCATCGTCTATTGATTTGTTTTTATGTACGAGCCCTAGGAACAAATCCCTAAAGGTCTGCCACTCAGTATATTTTCCGGAAAACATAGGTATTTTGATTTCCGGTAACCGAACGTTTACTGACCCACCACCATTTACAGAAGTAGACGGCTTTTCTGAATCAATATTTAATTTACCTATTTTTTCTTTTAGTTCCGACTTAAAGTCCAAATACAGCTCTTCAACCTCATCGAAAACACTTTCTTTAAAATAGGGAGAGTCTAGGAACACCGACTTGTCGACTTTACCTATTATTTCGACGTGTGTCCTAAAGAACAACTGCCACTGTTGCTCCAGGTTCTCTAAGCGAGATTCCATGTAGGACACCGTTAACCTGCCTTTAGGCGACTTTTTAAAATTGGTCCTAGCTTTTGTGATGGCGTCTTTGGTGACCTGTTGTACATTACATAATGACTCCATATTTATAAGCACTTATATGACACAGCACACAGTAAAAGAAAGAAAAACCAATTAACAAATATACAGTCGCAAAAGCAATAGGTAAACAGATAACATAAAAGAAAACAGTAAATTAAATATAAAAACAAAACATATCAAAAAATAAAGTTCAAAAGTTAAAATTATAAATTCTTCAGTCTGCGTAAGTACACTCCAGCATGTATAATATCTTCTTTCTTCTCTAAAAAAATGATTTAAATGTACTTACAAGATAACCGCACACTCAACAACACACATCACTATGCGCAGCAGTGCGCCGACCTCCAAGCAGCGCTCCCTAGCGCTCCTCGGCTGCGCGCGGACCGGCTCCTCCCGTACGCGTGTTTGTCCAAGCCGCCTGGCTGGACCCTCCTCCGCAGCTGCTGCAGGGTGTACCGAGCACTCACTCGGTACTCACGTATGGGTGATAATCCAGGTTATGAATCACCAAAATTCAGCCAAAAGTCCAGCGTCGCAGGGCTATGTACAAATGGTCTTTTTTCCATTAAATCCGGCGAGCGGGACCATGTACAAAATGCCCTTCTGATTTTTCAATGGACTGTATTATCTGGTTTCTGTTCTTCTTTGGTCAAATCATACGAACTTGATTGAAAATAAAATAAATTTATTTTTCCCTTGTGCTATGTTCTACACAGATACAATCTGACAAACAATGAAGAGAAAATTAACAATTGACGATCAAAATTCTATGATAAAAATGTTGTGTTCTTTATTTGAACCAATGAGGTTGTATACCTCCAGAACACCGTAAACACTGTCAATGACATTAGGTTGAATATCAATTGAAGAAATTTGACAGGTTGCGGTAAACTGATGTGTAGCTGTCAATGTATTTAAAAAAAACCTCAGTGGCAAACCAAATTACCAATTAATTTATAATAAATTATTCCGTTTACATTAGTATGCAGATATTGAATATATATGACGCGCAAAAAAGCAATAAAACTATTCAATTCTATTGACGAAACAAATTCGAACCTTACCCCTGTGCAATAAGGACGAATAAGGAGATGTTTACTATCAAGAATCAGTATAAACTGGATTCTAAGAAAGGTGATGTAAGCCGAAGATTGGTCTTTTTAAGCTAAATATTTTTTGTGAATACACACGACATTTGAATGTGATCTGTGAACATTTGCAACCCTTTAAAGACGTTTTGTACAATACGTCTTTACGTGTGGTCTTCTGTACAACCCTTCTAAATAACATTTAGATTAATGACTTTTTCAAATTCGCATAGAAATTATTCAACCTTTCATAATACAGAGTGTATCCAAAATTTACATCCCTTTATTGTTACAAATCAAATCGAATACCTAGTTAATTGCTAATTAAGTATTAACTTAACGTCGTAAGGCCCATAAGCCTTTTGAAAGGCATAAAACAATTGATTTTCCATTGTGTCTGTCTGGGCGTTAGACGTTATGGCATTGTTGATTTAATATTTGAGGCAATAATGTCACAAATGGTTAAAGACTTATTTGACATTTACGTCTTTTTAGAGCTAGATATGCGAAATGTTGTGCAAAATGTGACACGTGGTTACAAGGATGTAAAAGTGTACAGATACACTCAGTATAGTCATCATCATCATTTCAGCCAATAGACGTCCACTGCTGGACATAGGCCTCCCCCAACGTTCTCCACACAGATCGGTCCTGTGCCGCCCGCATCCAATGGACTCCCGCGACCTTCATTAGCATCGTATTAATTACAATATTACCTTATTAGCGGCCGCCCGCGACTCCGTCCGCGGTGAAAAGTAACTTTTTACCCTCCTTTCAACCCCTTACAACCCCCTTTTCGCAATAAAAAGTAGCCTATGTCCTTTCTCGGGGTCTAGATTATCTGTATACCAAATTTCATTTAAATCCGTTGAGTAGTTTTGGCGTGAAAGAGTAGCAGACAGACAGACAGACAGAGTTACTTTCGCATTTATAATATTAATATATTAAGTATGGATGGATATTAGTATGGAAGTATGGATTTAAGTTGTATATACGAACATAAGTACACAGAACATTCATTTAATATTATTATAGGTTTCTCGTGAAGTTTGCATTCGTGATTGTCGATCCTTATCAACTGTCAGGAGTTTATTTATGTTGTCCTTTATGTTTTTAAAGAGTGGTTGAATGCTCTAAGTTGTTAGCATTGATTTAACTATGGTGAAGCTTTAGAGCTACACCATAGTTAAATGGTGTAGCTAAACGTGATTGTTCATTTTGTACGGGGAGTCGAAAAATTTTCAATCAATTTTCAAAATCAAAGAACAATTAATGTTGTTCAAAACGGTTGGTAAAACACGTTTCTGTGAACATTTACATCTCTTTAACAACCGTGTATTACCTACTATTGTACTGTCCCACTGCAGGGCAAAGGCCTCCATCATAGATATCATACAATAGAATAGTGAGTTAAATATATATAATTTTGAGGTATTTATAGTGCTTAATGTAAATATTATTATATTGTTGTTGTAAATATTATTAAATCAAAAACACGAAACATTGGCGCGATGTAATTGACTCCCAACGCCATCTATTGGTGGTCAGTGGAACTACTATAAACGAAGTGAGCGCAGGCCACTAGTAATAAATATCCTTCAAGAAACGAGCGTACTCCTTCTTAAAAGGCCGGCAACGTATCAGCGACCTCTCTGATCTCGCAGATGTTCATGGGCGGCGGTGATTACTTACCAGCAGGTGACCCGCTTGCTCGTTTGCCGCCTCTAGTATAAAAAAAAAAACTTCTATTTCTATTTATTTCCATAAATCAAGCCATCGCTACTATGATGGGAATCTGCTCTCACATGAAAAAGTTAGAGGTCGCAAGTCCAAAATTGAGTGATCTTCCATCACCCCAGCCTGTAGGCCAGTGTGAATGGTGTCAAGGAGCGAAGGTACATGGTCCCTAATGGGCGCACAATGGACTATGTGGCCGAGCTCAATTTTATTCCCGGGATAATGTTCGGCCATTATCTACTTGCGCTGGCGCAAGCGTTTACACTGCGCGATAGTGATCGTAGCTTAGTGGATGAAAACGTAAAATAAATTTTCTATAGACACCTGCAACACCAGTAGAGTCACAATTTTGAGAGACTTATTTGACATAATACGTCTTTTAAGAACTAGATATGCGAAATGTCGTACAGATTGGTTAGTTGAACATGGTTGAACACCTGGTAAGAGGGATGTAAAAGTGTACAGACGGATATGTGCTGATACACTCAGTATAGTCATCATCATCTTTTCAGCCAATAGACGTCCCACTGCAGGGCAAAGGCCTCCATAGAAATCAAGTCATCGTTACTATGATGGGATTAGGCTTAATCACCACGCTTGCTAATGCGGATTGGTGATCACAACGCGAAATATGTTTGATACAGGATGTACCTGGACATACATACATGCCTTTAACCCCATGGTTGTTGGTTTGGAAATTTAGTGTTTGACTATTTAAATTCACATAAAAAAATTTCATCTCTCCATACAAAGTCGGACTCGTGACTTGGTCATTTTGTATGGGGAGTCGAAAAAGTTTTCGATGAATTTCGAAAAGTAGTTGAACAAATATCCATCTTCTTCTATCTTCTATACTACTTATAAAGAGATAACTTCTATAGACAACGACGAGGCTTAGGTATAGGTAAACCGAAAACACGAAACGCTTGCGCGATGTAATTGAGCACAGCGCCATCCATTACTTAGTTCATTTCTGAATTACGGTCCCGAAGCGAAGTGAGGGCGGGCCACTAGCTGTTTATAATGGTTGATAGAACACTTGGTTAGGTTAGGTTAGGTAGGATATACATCGTGTTTCCTCTGTTGCCTGATATCTGTAACACAAGTGCTTAAGCTACTCAGTACGGAGTCAGGTCAATGTATGAGATGTTGTGTGAATTTATTTTATCCCATCGTGTAAACCCCAAGTCTATAGCCACGACTTCGTCGTAAACTGTCCTGTATTTTGAAGCTATCATTGTTCAAATTGGCTCATCACTTACAACTGTCATCTGGCTAGACGTTTTCGGGATCCATTATCCTGTTGGCGTCTGTCAAGTGATTTGAGGTCCGAAGTTCGAGTCCCGACGAAATGATTTATGGTACAGGTTTAGAATTACTGACCTCTATCTTGTACAGTGGAGTCATAATTAAAGTCACTAATGAATCTCGTTTTTTAGAATTTTGTGTTGCATTATAACTATTAAAATAGAAACTAACGCAATTTTTACCATGCCTCGGCATGAATGGGCCGGCTCGACCGGAGTGATACCACGGCCTCACAGAAGGCCGGCGTGAAGCAGCGCCTGCGAGTAGTCTCGCCGAGTGGGTGAGGATACCGGAGGCAGCGCACTTGTGACTCTGCTGGTGTTGTAGGTTTCTATGGGGGCGAGGTGGTTAGGTAATCCGTCTCCTCGTCTGCGCACTAGGTATCACATAAAAAAAATTAAGTTGTTTTATCACTTTTAGAAAATTTGACTTTTAAGGGAATAATTTAGAAGAAAAAATGTTTGTAGGTGTTAGTCTGTTACATTTGTATTTGTGTCAAAAACTGTATTCAAATTATAGGATACCTACTAAAAAGTAGGTTTTTTAGAAAATTCACCCTTTAAGGGAGTAATTTACGGCCTATGGTCGTGACATAAGCTGAGTGAGGGCTGTTTATGCTGGATGCCTCAACACAACACAGCATAATATAAATACACGGCACTGCTGGCCAATGGGGAAGGGCAGTTTATTTTTTGTTGTTATTTTTTTTTTACTAGTGTTTTTTATCTTCTTGTGTTGTGTCAATTGTCTGTAGCATGTGATATGTGTTGTGGTGTCCAAATTAATAAATGTATTTTCTTTCTTTTCTTTCTTTTTTTCTAATTTAGAAGAAAAAAATCACAATGGAATGCATAGATTAAAAACAGAGTAAAACCCAGGTACTAATTTTGGCACGACCCGGGGATCGAACCCGAGACCCAAGAGCAGCCGTCGCTTTAAAAAGTACACTACCCACAGCGCCACTTGAATGTAACAAAGTTGGTGATACCACTTCCAACCGGTTACATGTTCTGAGAAGCTGTAGGAAGTCGGTTCTAGATCATAACTGATGTCGGTTAACCAGGGCCTTTGCGTCTCACGAGCACTAAATAAATAGGAAATAGTGGACAAGTAATTTTTATTTTTGTTATAGCAATTCTTTGCAATTTATTCTTAAGTAAATATTGCACTTAAAAAATTTAAACTTACGAAATTCGTCGGCTTAGTAAGGGGTTCGGATGGTGTAAAGTGGATAGCATATCTACCCGGTCTATGGAAGGTTGTGGGTTCGAGTCCCACCTGAACCCTACGAGGATTTTTATATTTTAAGTGCAATATTTACTTAGTGGACAAGTGTGTGCCTATGGGTCTCGTGGGGATCACGAGGGATCACAACTCGTGATCCCCTACATTCGAAACTACGTGGGTCGCTACCTTAGTCACTACCAAAAATACGCTAACGGGCCCAGTCTATGGGTCATAGGCAGAAGCATTGAGTTAAGTATACAGGGTGTATCTGTGAAAATTTACATCCCTTTAACCACGTGTTCTATCAACCATTCTGAACAACATTTATTCAACAACTTTTCCAAATTCTTCGAAAAAATTTTCGACTCCCCATACAAAATGACCAGGTCACGTGACCGACTTTGTATGGACAGATGAATTTTTTTATGCGAATTTTCAAAAGTCATAGAACAAATGTTGTTCAGAATGGTTGGTAGGACACGTGGTTAAAGGGATGTAAATGTTCACAGATACACCCTGTATAGACATCAATGGGCAGAAGCCAGATTTTTGTTTCGGGGTGTCAATCACAGATTTGACATTAAAGAATAAAGTAAAGGCATCCGAGTGGTTTGTATACAGGATGTATCTGTGAACATTTACATCCCTTTTTTTTATGAGATAAGGGGCAGACGAACAGACGGATCACCTGATGGAAAGTGATTACCGCCGCCCATGGACACTTGCAATACCAGTGGAGTAACAAGTGCGCTGCCAACCTTTTATCCCCTTTCCCACCGAGTGGGCCTCCGGCCACCCTCACTCACTCGGCGAAACACAGCACAGGGGCTGCTTCACGCCGGTTTTCTGTGAGGCAGTGGTACCACTCCGGTCGAGCCAGCCCATTCATGCTGAAGCGTGGCTCTCCCACAGTTAGTTAAATTTTATCTTAACTTAACACCATACCCCCTGGCTACATCTATGTTATGGGTTATTATTAGTCTATGGTGTGGGTTATAAAGCATCTAACAAGCATGTTTAGAATATAAATTACAATCATACCATTCATGGTTTCTTGTACATAACGGTTAGTGCTATTTAGTACCCATACTGGCACTAAACGTATAGCCACTTGACATTCATACAAATTTTATGCTCGTGTTCAATAAACTTCTGCGTCCCGCGGTTTCAACCGTATGGTGATAGAATTCATAAAATAAATAAATTCACACAACATCTCATACATTGACCTGACTCCGTACTAAGTAGCATAAGCACTTGTGTTACAGATATCAGACAACAGAGGATCACGAATATAATACATATATACGTACCTAACACGCAGACACTGAACAAATACAAGTGTTCATCACACGAATGTTTGTCCAGCCGGGCTAACATGCGCACCACGAGATAATTTGTCGATACTCGTATTTTGTCGGCGCAAGTTGCGTCTCGCTCACCTGACTGAGCGATGAGCGGGACAGAAGGATGCGCTCTCGCGAACGAGAGTCGACAAAATTTTGTCGCGGTGCGCATGTTAGGCCTACAGGGTGGGGATCGAACCCACGACCTTTGGCGTATGAGGCAGGGTCACTACCAAATGCGCCATCCGCCAAAGGCCTCCATCATAGAAATCAAGTCATCGCTACTATGATGGGATATTAATAGTAATATTAATAGATTTAAAAACCATTTAAGTAAAAGGCACAACTACAAACTATGCATTCCAACAAACAGAACAGCTATACTTAACAACAGTGTTTTTTGCATGGCGCCTCGGTTATACAATAACTTGCATAGATCAATAATTGAAATTGAAGATGATAATCTATTCAAAAAAACAGTAAAATTGTTTTTGTTACAAAAATGTTATTACAGTGTGGTCGAGTACTTAAACGACAAACCTCTATGAGATGCCTATTTTATTTAATGTAATGATTAATAATAACAATTAATAATAATGTAATTAATGACATGGCTTACTAATATAATCACACTGACATTTACAATTTTAATCTTATCATCATTATGGAATGTATCTTTAACAATACCAACTGTGAAAATTTGCATGCCCTTGCTAGGCCTAATATAGTGCAACACTTTTAATCTTAAGACCTTTATGTACCTACCTATATTATGCAAATAAATTATTTGATTTGATTTGATTTGGGATTAGGCTTAATCACCACGCTTGCATAATGCGGTGCGGTGATCACAAACCCGAGCTATGTTCGAAAAATTCGACACATACTTTTGCTCAACCTAGGAATTGAACCTGGGACTCCGAGATCGCCTTGTACTTAAACCAATAGACCAACAGGGCACTCTCTGTATGAGATAGCAATGTATAAAAATTAGTTAATCATAGTCAGTTATCAAAACGCAACGTTCCAACTAAACAGTGTCACAAAAAGCTAGAGCGGGACAGAGCTACCGCATAATACTGCGTCTTACTCAACACAATAAGTTTCCCACGAAAAAGGAAAAAGTACGAATGAATGAACAACGGATTGAAACACCTGGTTGTTACGTGCGCACGCGCATAAGGTTTGCAAAGCGCATTAGAATAGAATAGAATAGAATAGAATTTTTATTTATTTTTCATTTATTTAAGAATAAAAAGAATAAATAAATACAGGGTGAATATTAACAGGGTGTGAACATTTACATCCCTTTAACTACGTGTTCTACCAACTATTCTGAACAACATTGTTCTATGAATATTACCATACAAAATTACCAAGTCACGTGACCGACTTTGTATGGAAAGATGATTTTTTTTATACGAATTTTCTAAAGTCATAGAACAAATGTTGTTTAGAATAGTTGGTAGAACACGTGGTTAAAGGGATGTAAATGTTCACAGATACACTCTGTACAAGCCTTGTTGTCTGTAGAAGTTATCTCTATAAAATAGTATAAAAGATTCTCGTTTAGAGACTTATAATCCATACTAATATTATAAATGCGAAAGTAACTCTGTCTGTCTGTCTGCTACTCTTTCGCGCCAAAACTACTCAACGGATTTAAATGAAATTTGGTATACAGATAATCTAGACCCTGAGAAAGGACATAGGCTACTTTGTATTGCGAAAAGGGGGTTGTAAGTGGTTGAAAGGGGGGGTAAAAAGTTACTTTTCCACGCGGACGGAGTCGCGGGCGGCCGCTAGTTGCTCATATGTCTGGCAAACCCAGTTCCTACATCCCTGAGTCATACAGGACATTTCTCGTTAACGGCATATGCTAATAATGGTACAAAGACCAGCCCTGAGAATGGCAAATGTTGGACCAACAGCCTAAACTTTGAATCTAAGCAAAGTTTAGACGTCGGCTGTCAATAGGTACTCTAAACAGAAAATCTCAGTCGTGGAAGTTGGAAATCCCTGCCCCTGAATATATATTTCTAATATTATATTATCAAAAACACACGCACCACTCTCACACACACACATAACCATACACCACACACGCACACACACACACACACACATACACACACACACCACACACACACACACACACACACACCACACACACACACACACACACACACACACACAACACAACATGCTACTTCGAAGAGTCAATTACTATTTTAATAAGGCATCTAGTGTATAATTGTTATGAGGGTAGGAGTGGCTGAAAATCAGCGCTGACCCATGTCAGCACTCGCTGAGCCACTTCCCTTTGCTTTTTGTAATATCTTAAATATGTAAACTGGAATTCGAGACCAAAAAATCTACGACAAATACGTCACTGTCAAATCTGTTAAAGTCACTTTATGTCATTCTCGAATGACGTTTTTAGGTTTCGCCAACCTTTTTGGCATTATTTTTCTTGACTAAACTGTCAAGTTTCCATACATTGTTAAAATGTGGGTAGATATCAAATGTTATTAACACCTGAAGTGTTACAAGCGCTATAACATCTTTGAAAAATAAAATTACGGATGATTAAGTTTTTATTAAAGCGTCTTGTATTTACGTGAAAATAAGTTAATAAAATTATTTCTTTAAATTATAGATTCCAAAATTACCAATAAATAAATTATATCAGCTAGTGTATTTAGAAAAAAGGGTTATGCTATGGTACGATCATTTTATTGCAGTAGCAACATTGTAGTAGATTTTTTGGTCTCGAATTACAGTTTTGTGTATAGTTGTACACAGTAAAGTAAAGTATCAGCCATGACCACTGATGCGTAAATGTAGCATACATCTGTCAAATAAATGAAAGCACATACTAAGAAGTCCCAATGAAGCTAAGATCTCAGTCCCAAACAATTAATTCACTTTGCAGGATTTGAGACTGAAATGTAGCATTGCAGCGATCACAATAGATCAAACTGATCGTAGTGATACTGGTCTGAATAGAATCTGCATAGCCGCCCGCTTAAATTAATAAAAAAAAAGTATCAGCCTATACACTAGGGTGGGTCAAAAATTTTTTTTTTATGTGATCGATTTCTAATAGCGATATTATGTTGAAGTAAGGTATCGTTATAAACCCCTTAAAATCTTTTTGAATTATTTTAAGTGGAACAGCCCGCGCAACGCATTTGAAGTTTTGAAGAAAAAACGTTCAAGTACCCACTTTTACAACTTGGCTTACATGTTTGACGTTAGGTATAGTTCCATATTTTGAAGAGTATCCAGTCAAATACACTTTACTTTTATTAAATAAGCTGTGTTTTTTATCAAAAGAAGGCTTTTGAGGTAAGAACATTCAGATAATTCGTGTATCCATGAGGCTAGTTTCTGGTAAAATCTTATGAAATTGTACTATGTGTAATTTGTGTTTTAGGCATTGGAAATAATTTTTTCTCATCATGTCAAATAACAGACAGTCATACAAGTGCCCCATATTTGGAACTATTGAGGATATAATACCATATTACCATGTTACCAACATACCAGGATGTATTGAAATGTTTCAGGTGAAAATTAAAAATGGTAGTATCAAAGAGCCCTCATTTTCCGAAATTGTAACCCAAAAAGTTAAAGGAGTGAGGAAAAAGGCAACAATACTTGTGGTCTCGCATATAAGAGTCATTTATATACTAAAAACTTATCACTCCAAATGCAAAAATATCATCAAAACATTAAAAAGGTTGTGAAAAGTTTATCGGTGCTGTCGCAAAATATATGTGACCGTTATGGAGATCCGAGTTGCTTCTGCAGTTTTACACGAAGTTTACAAAGGGAAACCGGATCTTGCGTCTTTATATTTCTACGCCAACACTATCAAGCAATTTAGTTATTTTGACTCAATACATTGTTAAATTATATGACCCCATGTGGTTCCAAATTAAGACACATTCCTCATGGAAAGACGGATCACGACACCTGTGGAGATTGATTGAAAGTTCGCGATTCTTGTCAAGTGCATTAAAAGCAGTCATATACCCTGTTATTCAACGAAACGCATATTTTTCTCACCAAGAAAATTTACTATTATCGATGTTAACAGATGAAAAAAACCATACACGAGAATTTGCAGCTAGAAGAATTCTAAAAGCACGTAATTCACCTGCAACTGAAAACCACGCAGTTTTTAAAAGCCTAAACTTAATTTTGAAGCCAAATCTTACATTGAGCTAATAAACTGGCAAGAAACCAACTTTGATCCACGTATTGTAAGAAAGCAAACGAATGAAGAATTTCTACAGATAATAGAGAAAAATGGTGACGAAAGTATGCTGTTAATTAGGTTGCCTTGCCATACACAAGCCATCGAACGCAGTGTAAAGATAGTAACAGAAGCTGCAATGGCAGCTTGTGATAAAAAAGCAAAGGATGGCATGATTCATGCAAAAATTGCTTCGAGGAAAGTTATGCCAAAATTCGATACTAGGCGCGGTTTTTCGTATAAAATAACATTTTTTTTGATAACCTTTTATGATACTTTTTTAAGTTTTTTGTTTTACACATTAATATTATGTCTTTCGTAAAATATTTGTTATGTTTCAATAGTATTTATAGTAATATCTAATAAAGAACTATGCCTTATAGTAATACGTGTTTTTTTCCAAAAACGTATAGTTTTGAAGCGGATGCGCGGGCTGAAGATATATGTTTAATTATCCGTTTTATAGCTAAAACTACTTTTTATAGTACACTGCAACATAATAGTCCTATTAGAATTCGATCCATCAACTTTTTTTTTTCTCCATACTAGAGTGACCCACCCTAATACACTGTACTGTACCTAATCAAGGCAATCGCTACTATGATGGGATTAGGCTTAATCACCACGCTTGCCTAATGCGGTGCGGTGATCACAAACCCGAGCTATGTTCGAAACATAAATACTTTGGTCAACCTTGATTTGCTATTAGTTCCAAAAATTACCAATAGATGGCGTTGGACTTTGACTGCATTGCGTTAGTGTTTTGCCTAATCGGTTTTTATTAAGGTTTGTCTATAGAATTTATATCTTTTAAGTAATAAATAGTAGAGGAAGATAATAACTAGCCATAGTAACATGTCATTAAAGATGATAATAATTATTATAAAACGTTATCAATAATTTCATTGTCAACGAGATTATTTATCTTTGACCTACTTAAACACAATTATTTATATTTCCTGAATTTGATAAACTATGAACTTAGCTATATCCAAACACTAGTCACTGTCACTTTGTTTTGGGACCAAATTTTGCCAAAAGTTCCAATCTGAGCTACTAGATGGCGCTGGGTGTCATTTACAACGTGCTAGTGTTTATTTACGTCGAAGAACGATTTGTATTATTATTATTAAGAGCCTGTACTATCCAACTGCAGGGCAAAGGCTTTTCCATCCGCTTTCTAACGTTTCCGATTAAGGGGCTACTATGACGAAACTAGCGCCACCAACCTATTTACACTGATTCTAGCGACAATAACATATTTTTTAAGAGAGTAGGTATATCTCTACAAACTCAAAGGCAAGTACATATTGAATTTTTCAAGACGCCATACAATATTTTTAACACGCGACAAGTAACAATAATCTATATCTTCTTCATCTTCTATATATCTATCTTCTATACTATTTATAAGGAGAGAGATCCTATAGACATAGGCAATCCTTATATACAAAGTAGACGGCGAAACAATAGAGCGATGCAACCCACACCCAGCGCCATCTATTCGTAGACAGTGTTAGACTACTGTTCCAATACGAAGTGAGGGCGGGTCACAAGTGATATTGCTAGAAGTGGCCGTTGCTAAAAATCCAATATACTTGCATAGCTAAGTATGTAGAATTTTAATTTCTTGATAATTATGTAATATTTTATAGTCGCCACAATCAGTGTAAATACGTTGGTGGCGCTAGTTTCGTCATTGTAGCCCCTTCTTAAGGGGCTATAATGTCATAACCAGAAAAAAAAAGTTGTGTATCAAGGGTTAAGAACTCTTTTTTTCCAATCAAAAAGGTTTGGTAGCAACTGCATAAAAGAAAATAACAAAATGGCCAACTCTGCGACCGATAACGGGTCGAACGTAAGATCAACACTTGATTTATTGCCAGTAAACGTTTAATTATAACATTAATGGATCCATAATTGATTTAGTGGCCGATTGCTTCAATGTATCTTTCCATTAATGAGAAGAGAGGCATCCTTGGTTTTTAGGGTTCTTTACCTTAAAGATTTTTTTATGAGATAAGTGCCTTTTGTTTCGTAGAAAATTGGCTTGCATAGATAGATAGATTGAAATACTTTATTGCACAATAATCACAACTTAAAGGCCTCGTTCACAACCTCTGAGTAAAGTGTCAATTTACTCTTCAATTAAAGTGAGTTCCGAAAAAAATAGGCCCCTGGTCCGCGGCCTAGTTTAATTTAAATATTTTTTTCAATACCAATACCAGGGGCCAATTTTCTCCGAGTTCACTTTAATTGTAAATTACTTGATACTTTACTCAGAGGTGACTTCACTTTAATTGTAAATTACTTGATACTTTACTCAGACCACCTCTCGCTCGCACCAATCGCTTTAAGCAATAAGCGAAATTTCTGTAAAGTCTTAACTTTACAGAAATTGCTTAAAGCTATTTTTACCAGACAACCTTAGAGCAAAGGGCATTTGAAAACAGAAAAAGGGTAGGTGGTTAGAAATAGGGAAATTAGAGTTCTATATACAAAGATAGATACTACGCTGCCCAAAGACTCTTGCAACACCACTACTAGATACTGGAGGTCCAATTGGAGTGTCCAAAGGTATCGGAGGTCCAAATTAAGGGTAGTAGCAATTGCTTATCATCAGGTGATTCGTCTACTCGTCTGCCACCTATCACATAAAAAAAGCAAAAAAAACTGTAAGCTATATTTAGTTTAAGGCTAAACTCTTAAAAAATAAACAACAGATTTTTTTTTATACAAATTAAAAATGTTCAAAACGTGTCAATTTTTTTATCAACAGTACAAAATACTTGCCAATTTTCAACTCTACTCCCTTGACTTAAGCTTAATAATCCTGACCTTAGTTTAAAAATAGTGCGACCACCAACCATGCAAGCCAACCTTGTGTCACAATTTCATAGCTTCAATATTTGCTATTTGTCAATTTTATGCATTAATGATTTTGTAGAGCCGAAATGTTCCAAGTCCATAGTTCGAGTGGTCACAGTTAAATTCACGGTCGTTTTCGAGGTCTCCTAAGCTCTAATTCAGATACTAAAATTATCTAGGGTCTTGCTTGGTTAAATAAGAGGTTCAACTTCAAATATTATGTAGTTACCGTGTATCAATTGATAGATAAATAAATTCATAGAACATCTCATACATTGACCTGACTCCGTACTAAGTAGCTTAAGCACTTGTGTTACAGATATCAGACAACAGAGAATCACAAATACAATTTTTTTTTATGTCATAGGTAGCAAACGAGTAGGCGGATCACCTGATGGTAAGCAATTGCCGCCGCCCATGGACACCTGCAACACCAGTGGAGTTACACGTGCGCTGCCAACTTTTAATCTCCTTCCCCTCCCCGGGTGGGCCTCCGGTACCCTCACTCACTCGGCGAAACACAGCACAGGGGCTGCTTCACGCCGGTTTTCTGTGAGGCAGTGGTATCACTCCGGTCGAGCCGGCCCATTCATGCCGAAGCGTGGCTCTCCCACAATTAAAACCCCCACGATTAAAGGTTAGCATCGCATTTGTGACTCTACTGGTGTTGCAGGTGTCTATGGGCGGCGGAAATCGCTTATCATCAGGTTATCCCTCTGCTCGTTTGCCAACAACATCATTAAAAAAAGTGTGCGTAAATCTATCTAAGGGCACAGCTTATAAGGTCCAAACTGGAAATCAGCAGATTGACCACATTACTGTGACTTGTGTCTATGTTCTGTACTTACCTATATGATTTCCTTTTTTGTATGCCTATCTTCTTAGCTTAATTAATACCCGACCCGTTTAGCGCAATTGTTTGAGCGCCGAATGAGACGTAGGGGCCGCGGATTCGATTCCCGCACCAACACAAATGTTTGATGAAACAGACATTTGTGTTGGGTCTGGGTGTTTGAGGTTCCTTCGTTATTCCTGGTTTCCATAGCACAAGGAAAAACCTTAGTTTGGGACCAGGACAATGTATGTGATGTTGTCTCAATTTATTTATTTACTAGTGGCCCGCCCTCACTTCGCTTTGGGGCCGTAATTCATAAGTGAGCCAATAGATGGTGCTGTTTCCAATTACATCGCGCAAGCGTTTCGTGTTTTCGGTTTACCTATAAGCCTTGTCGTTGTCTAAAAAAGTTATCTCTTTATAAATAGTATAGATTTGTGTTTATGTTCTGTACCTACTTAAATATTATATTCTGGATTTTCTTTTTTTTTGTGTGCCTATTTTCTTAGCTTAATAATGTATTCTGTGTCCTATCTATAGTTGTGTTGTATTTATTTTGTTTGTGGTCAATAAATGTTTTACTTACTTATAAATCTTAGAGCACTGCCATACCCTGCTCTATGGTACAGCTAATGGTTTTATAATGAATCTTTATGGCAGGAGTTTAACTGTGTTATTGTCAACGTTGCGTACTTTATGCCTTCGTGACTACAGGGCACGTGATGTCATAGGTACAGGGTGTTCTGACAATTTTAACCGTCGTTGAGACAAGCTTCGGCTTGTATGGGCCGGATAGACTAGAGTGATAACGAGGACTCGCAGAAGACTGGCGTAAAACAGCGCCGGAAGCCCAATTGGGTATTTGACAATCATTTTTTTATGTGTTTAATCAAAAGACTTCAATTTAAGAAACATCGTTGAAAGAATCACTTGATTCTCATTTGAATTACCTGAGATATCACAACTTTTAGAGCACATATTTTGGGCAAGCCCAAAAACTCTCTATACAAATGGCTATTGAATTGTGACATCACAACTCAAACTTCTGTGTGCGCGTCAGTAAATTTTGTTACCATCAGGTGATCCGCCTGCTCGTCTGCTACCTATCACTAAAAAAAAAATATTTTTGTAAAATAGGTTAGTCAAAATTAAATGAAGACTAACAATGAATTAAAGATGGTGAACACTTAATGTCAAGGTTGACCACTTGTTAAATTACTAGTTTGTAAAATAGAACGAGTGGCTTAGTGGATAATGTGACTTCTAAACGCAAGGTCGTTGGTTCGAATCCAATCATGCACTAGGATTTCTTAATTTCAGTGGATTGAATAGGTATCGATAACGCCCCGTTGGGGCCATAATCTCGGGGTCCTGGATTCGATTCCTGCCGGGTCCAGCAATAGTGTGTTTCGATTTTTTTTTTAACATAAAGCTTGGGTTTGTGAAAAGAAATGCAAGTTTGGATTTACCTATGAGTTTTCTCTCAGAATTGCGTATTCTACTGTACCTTATGGAACGCAATCAATTTAGTTCAATATTGAGTACTAGCCGTTGTTCGTCCCCCTTTTTTTAACCCCCCTTTCGCAATAAAAAGGAGCCTATGTCCTTTCTCAGGGTCTTTTTTTTGTAAACCATCATGGTCTCCACCTTGCCACATGTGGGGGACAAGGCGGTGTGTGGGACTCTAACCCTAACCAAAACCCCTGGGGTGTCCATCTCAGCGCAATCGCGGTCGGATACCCCACAGCCGGGACTAAACCTTACCGTTTCTCAGGGTCTAGAGTTCTAGATAACAAATTTCATTCAAATCCGTTCAGTAGTTTCGGCGTGAAAGAGTAACAGACAGACAGAGTTACTTTCGCATTTATAATATTAGCAAGGATTGAGCATTCAATCTGTATGTGCTGTTATTTAATAACTATAACATCCTGTATATCCCTGTTTTGGTTTCGGCGATATGTCAAATTTGACGTGACAAAGCAACGCAATGCACGCGTTCCTAATTTAAACCCTTGCCCCTGATTGGTTGTCTTATCCCTAGGGGTGGGGGTAGCTCCACCCCCATTGGTAGCTGAAGTTTTATCGATAGCGGAGCAAACGCCTAGAAGCCTTGAAAATATTAGATTTCATAGATTGTATGGGCGGTCGGTAAGCGTAGTGTTGGACGCCCTGCGACAAGATGGGATGATGACATTCGAAGGCTGGCTGGTGTGGGCTGGATGAGAGTGGCCGAACATCGGGAGCGGTGGCGTGCATTAGGGGAGACCTATGTCCAGCAGTGGACGAGTGTGGGTTGCTGATGATGATGAGGCGGTTGCAGAAAGCCTGACAAAAATTAGTATTTTTTTTTATGTGATAGGTAGCAGACGAGCAGGCGGATCACCTGATGGTAAGCAATGCCGCCGCTCATGGACACCTGCAACACCAGTAGAGATACAAGTGCGCTGCCAACCTTTTATCCCCTTCCCCCCGGGTGGGCCTCCGGTACCCTCACTCACTCACACACACGCGAAACACAGCACAGGGGCTGCTTCACGCCGGTTTTCTGTGAGGCAGTGGTATCACTCCGGTCGAGCCGGCCCATTCATGCCGAAGCGTGGCTCTCCCACAGTTAAAAGTTATTAGTTTTTTATTTACGTTTACGGCCGGCGACGGCCTCGATGGCTCAGTGGCTAAGGTTCGCACATAGCGCGAAAGGTCCCGGGTTCGACGACGATTGTGTGGGTCAAGTCAATTTAGGAAACTACAATTTTCTAAGTTTTCTTGGGTCTGGGTGTTCTGGGTTGACGCCCCCAGTTAATTATCGTCATCTGGTACTCATACAGGTGTTGCCCTAGTTTGAGACCAGGTTGATTGGTGTGATTGTCTGGCGGTTTTTTTTTATATATTTACTAGCTTTTACCCGCAGCTTCGCTCGCGACCCCCACTTTCCTAAAATGGGGGGTTAGAAAGTGGCGAAAACTAGCCTATGTTACTCTCCATCCCTTCAACTATCTCCACTTAAAAATCACGTCTATTCGTCGCTCCGTTTTGCCGTGAAAGAAAGACAAACATACAGACAGACACTTTCCCATTTATAATATTGATAGGTATAGATTTTATTAAATTAACGCCCCGTTGGTCTAGTGGTTTAAGTACCGGGTGATCTCCGAATCCCGGTTCGAGCAAAAAGTATGTTTATTGGTTATGTTCCGGATTTCGAACTTTTCGAACATAGGTAGCTCGGATTTGTGATCACCAATTAGGCAGGCGGTAATCGCTTACCATCAGGTAATCCGTCTGTTCGTCTTCCGTTATAAAATTCACACGACATCTCATACATCGACCTGACTCCGTACTAAGTAGCTTAAGCACTTGTGTTACAGATATCAGACAATAGAGGATCACAAATACAATACTGAAATACATATAACACCCAGACACTGAACAAACACAAGTGTTCATCACACGAATGTTTGTCCAGTGTGGGGATCGAACCCACGACCTTTGGCGTATAAGACAGGGTCACTACCAAATGCGTTATCCGGCCAGTAAAAAAAAAACCGGCCAAGAGCGTGTTGGACACGCACATGAAACTTTTGTTGTATTTAGAAATACCTTTTTAACGATACCCCACACGATGGGATAAGTTGTTTTTTTTTTCGAATGAACTTAATAATTTTTCGATAATTTTAAAAACCAATTTTTGGATTATCAGTATACATCTCTCCACCAATTTTCAGTGGCAATCGATGCAGAAACGGCGAAGAACGAGCCAGGACAGACAGACAGACAGACGGACAGACATGACGAAACTATAAGGGGTCCTAGTAGACTACGGAACACTAAAAACCTTAATTTTTGACCAAAGTTATTCGTGTCATAACTTTGATGGCCGCTCCATTTGGTATCCAAATATCGTAAGCAGGCCCTTCCAAGTAGACAACATTGAACCAACGTTGCTATGGCAACATGATGACGTGGTATTCAATGATAATTTTTCCCCCCATCGTATCGATTTTGACTTACCAAGTTTGGCGGAAGCTTAACACAATGGTTATAAGAAACTAGCGGCCGCCCGCCACTCCGTCCGCGTGGAAAAGTAACTTTTAACCCCCCTTTTAACCCCTTACAACCCCTTTTTCGCAATAAAAAGTAGCCTATGTTCTTTCTCAGGGTCTAGATCATCTGTATACCTACCAAATTTCATATAAATCCGTTTACTAGTTTTGGCGTGAAAGAGTAACAGACAGACAGACAGAGTTACTTTCGGATTTATAATATTACTAGCGGCCGCCCGCCACTCCGTCCGCATGGAAAAGTAACTTTTTACCCCCCTTTTAACCCCTTACAACCCCTTTTTCGCAATAAAAAGCAGCCTATGTTCTTACTCAGGGTCTAGATCATCTGTATACCAAATTTCATATAAATCCGTTAAGTAGTTTTGGCGTGAAAGAGTAACAGACAGACAGACAGAGTTACTTTCGGATTTATAATATTAGTTAGGATTCGGATAGTTAGGATGGAATCGTATTAGCTGTGGCCTGCGACTTCGTCTGCATCAAATATCTGTGTTTCGTCGACTGAGTGAGATGGAAAGGGGGTTAAAGGTTGGCAGCGCACTTGTGACTCTACTGGTGTTGTAGGTGTCTATGGGCGGCGGCAATCGCTTAACATTAGGTGATCCGTCTGCTCGTTTGCCATCTGTCACATAAAATAGTTGGTTATAAGAATAGAAAGAAATAGAATCTTACTAGTTCTAGCCCGCGACATCGTCCGCATCAAATAGTTACTTTAGGGAGCAATTCTTTCCCAAGACTGACTTTTGACTTCCATTACCAAATAATTCCAATTTGGGCTGACTCAACCGGGGAGTGATACCACGGCCTTAACAAATGACAGGCGTGAAGCAGCTCCTGCGCTATTTCGTCGAGTGAGTGAGGGTACCAGTGGCCTAATTAAGGTAAGGGATACCCCACAGCCGGGACTGGACCGTACCGCTAATCGCGCTCGCCACTTTACGCCAAATTGTTTGGCGCAATGCAGCCCTACTAACCTAACCCACCAGGACACCCAGTAGGATTTTTCCTAGCTAAGTCGTAATCCGAAAGAAAACTAGGGTCGTCGATGTTGGTGCACGAGTGTGTGAGCTGGAGTGGAGATGGGCAGGACACTTGGCAAGGTGGAAGGATGATAGGTGGACTATAAAGCTTACCGAACGGCAGATGTCGCCCCAATCTTGGGCGACATCTTGTGGGTAGACCACCTGCGCGTTGGTCCGACGATATTGTAAGGGTGGTGGGGAAACAGTGGATGAGGCTGGCTGGTGACCGTAGGGAGTGGCGTAATAAAGAAGAGGCCTATACTCAGCAGTGGGTGGATGTGGGCTGACATGATGATGATGATGATGAAGTCGTGGCACTGAGCAAGCCACTCCCCAGTAGTGGGTATGCTCACGTACTCCGACTCCGAAGGCCCGAGTCGCCTCTTACGACAGGCCGGGAATACCTTGGCAGTATTCTTAGCGCCCCTAGCCACAGGGTACGGGGTCACCAGTACATCAATCATATCTTACCTATCTAATGTTGAGGACCTGTTAGTGCAATGGTTTGAGCGCCGGTTGAGATGCAAGGGTTGCGGGTTCGATTCCCGTACTTACACAAACGTTTGTTGATAAAACAGATATTTGTGTTGGGTCTGGGTGTTGGTGGTTCCTTCGTTGTTTCTGGTTTCCATCGTAGAAGGGAAAACCTTTGGAACCAGGACAATTCATGTGATGTTGTCTCAATTTATTTATGCCAAACTGGGTCGCTAATAAAAGACTGGCGTGAAGCAGCGCCTGCGCTGTGTTTCGTCGAGTGAGTGAGGGCACCGGAGGCCCAATTGGGGGGGAAAGGGGGTTAAAAGTTCGCAGCGCACTTGCGGCTCTATTGGTGTTGCAAGTGTCTATGTGCGGCGGCAATCGCTTACCAACAGGTGATCCGTCTACTCGTCTGTCACCTATCGAAAACGTAACTTCCTTACGCCGCACCATAATTCTCTCTGTATGACCCAAAGGTTGACTGGTAGAGAATGCCTCTTGGCTTTAAGTTCGCCTATTGTCTTAATCTTTTAGTGCAATAAAGTTTAAAATAAATAAATAAATTAGCGGCAGGCAATCAAAGTCGTTCAAAGCTATTAGTGTAGATTACAAAACGGTCCCACGGTGGTGTTTACCCCCGCGTCCAAACATTTGCCGTTTACCCTAATTGTGGGGTAATTGTAGGATGTGTCAATCTGTGTTAGTTATAGGAGCGAAGGGCAGGGATCAAAGAAGGCGTGGGTATGTAGGGAAAAGATTGTGTGAAAGGGTTAAAGATAACATAATTATCTTTATTTGTTACTAGCGGCCGCCCGCGACTTCGTACGCGTGGAGTTAATTATTGACACTTACCGTCATATTTTGGACAATCCACACAATATATTTTTATAAATTGTAGCCTATGTGTTATTCTGATGTATAAGCTATATTGTGGTAAAGTTTCATTCAAATCCATTCAGTAGTTTTTACGTGAAAGAGTAACAAACATCCATACATCCATACATCCATACTTACAAACTTTCGCCTTTATAATAGTAGTAGGATTGATAAAGAAGGGTACAGGCAAAGAACAGGGAATAGATAGATAGATAGATACTTTTTATTGCACAACACATTACAGAACTTAATGCTAATAGTAATTTCCAAATACAATATCGGCGGCCTTATCGCTAATAGCGGTCTTCCAGACAACCTTCCTAATCCTAATGTCCTAATGAAACGGTTTTGAGAAAAACGCAATGTAAAGTTTAAAAATATAATATTTTCCATAATTTTTTTTCGCTTCGGCCATAGATAAAAACGTATTTTTGGTGTCAACTGTTTACTTTTTTTAAATTAACACGATGGTGGACAGTAACGTCCACAGGCGTCTAGGTAGCAAACAATGATACGGCAGAACGCCTATAGACGTCCTAGTTTTTATTCGTTTCACGGCAGTACGTCTGAGGGCGTTTGATTTTTAATACTCTTACAAGGTGGGCCATGTAGTAGTGTCGCCGCAAAAGCAATCCCGTCTTCATACTGTCATCTGGCATAGGTCTACAACACGTTAAGGTACACACACATTGATAGAATTCTGGTCCCTCCCCTCCCGCTCACTACGCCTATGGGCGTCGTGTTTTCATACATTTAGTCACGTACTGTCACCTGACCTGACTTCGTGTCACCTTATGTTTTCGCGCGCAAATAACGGCTACCGTGGTAAGTAATCAACGTATTTTTACTGTTTTTATTTATCGAAATATTCAAATTCAGTTGTTGCAATTTACGTATAAGGTAATTTCATGTCGAAAATTAGTGATTATTTGTTTTTGATATTGAAACAATAATGAATTTATCTATAGAAAGGGACCAAAAACCATAAGATCCATATGCTGATGATGGGGAATACGCATCCGACAAAGATTACCAACCTTCAGATGACGCCGCGATGAGCGCCTATAGGCGTACTGTCACGAAACGATACCATTTAGGGGTTAAAGTGCAACTGCTTTGACAGTACGCCCACAGACGATGTATGCAAATAAGTAGTGTCATTTTGGAAGAAATTTTAAATTTTTACTGTCCACCAACGTGTGTAAATTGGGGACTAAACTACTTTAGGCAAAGATTTTCCTTCTTTTTTTTTATGTGATAGGTAGCAGGCGAGCAGGCGGATCACCTGATGGTAAGCAATTGCCGCCACCCATGGACACTTGCAACACCAGTGGAGTTACAAGTACGCTGCCAACTTTTATCCCCTTCCCCCCTGAGTGGGCCTCCGGTACCCTCACTCACTCGGCGAAACACAGCACAGGGGCTGCTTCACGCCAGTTTTCTGTGAGGCAGTGGCCTTCAATAAAATTACAAAAAAAAAAACAAAAATGTGACATTCCCTGTTCTTTGCCTGTACCTACCCTTCATTGCAGATGCGTAGACGGATCACCTGATGGTATGTCGATGTCTGGACTGGCCGGATGGCGCATTTGGTAGTGACCCTGCCTCATAGGGCAAAGGCCGTGGGTTCGATCTACAGCCTTGGCAAACATTCGTGTGATGAACACTGGTGTTGGTTCAGTGTCTAGGTGTATGTATTTAAGTATTATATTTTGTGATCCTCTGTTGTCTGATATCTTTAATACAAGTGCTTAAGCTGCTTAGTGCGGAGTCGCAGGTCAATGTATGAGATGTTGTGTGAATTTGTAGGGAGGTAAATTCTGTACATGAAATATAATATTTTCAAAATAACTACCACCTAGTGGGCGCCCCACTGGCCGTCGACCAGTTGGTTTCCCAAGATATGCCTTCTTGGCGCCCCGATCTGATACCATTCTTTCAACGTGGCTTGTCCATGAATGTCTATGTGTATTAACCTTTTTTTATGTGCTACGTAGCAGACAACTGCCGCCTATGGACACCTGCAACACCAGTGGAGTCACAAGTGCGCTGCCTACCTTTTATCCCCTGGCGGACCTCCGGTGCCCTCACTCACTCGGCGAAACACAGCACAGGGGCTGCTTCTCGCCGGTTTTCTGTGAAGCAGTGGTATCTCTCCGGTTGGGCCGGCCCATTCATGCCAAAGCGTGGCTCTCCACGTAACGATTTCTTTGAATCGTTCGTGCTAGGCCCTCAGGTGTGGTCACACATGATTGCCCCCACCTGTGCACGGTCTGGTGGGCATTGCCCACCCTTTTGCCGCTTCATTGCCCCTAATTCGGTATGGCACGTATACGTAATTGGCTATTATAGTAGATAGATAGATAGATAGATATTCTTTATTGCAAAGAAACAGAATACATGAGTGAAACAACAGCTATAGACAGCACAACAAGGCGGTCTTATCGCTTGTAGCGATTTCTTCCAGACAACCTTTAGGTAGAGGAGAGTAAACAGTAACACTACAACAGTAACAGTACAGTAACAGTAACAGTAGTATTGCTCCAAATCGAAAAACTAAACTTCGATGTCGCAGTAGTAATGGCATTCTGCCCAAGCGCAAGGTCCAGGAGTTCTTTTTTATGTGATAGGTGGCAGACGAGTAGGTGGATCACCTGATGGTAAGCGATTGCGGTCGCCAAAAAAGACACAAAAAGTGCGCTCCGAACCTTTTATTAACCCCCCTTTTTCAGCCAATTGGGGCTCCGGTACCCTCACTCACTGTTTCACGCCAGTCTTCAGTGAGGGCGTGGTATCACTCCGGTCGAGCCTTCCCATTAATGCGGAAGCGTGGCTCTCCCACGGTTAAACCAAACGGTGTTTTATCCGGTAAAAAAGGTCAGGAAGGAAACAGACTGAATGTCAAATAACGTTCAAATATTTTATTAGATCACTCCAAATAAAATGCCAGTTATAAGCCAACAACCGTTATATCGTCGTACCTATAAATTCTTTTTTTTTATTTACTCCCACATTCAAATCAAGAACCCGGATAACTCCAATTTTGAAATACCGCCACCCCATTGGCCAGCCGCGCCCCCTAACCGCGAGTGTTTTTCGTGAAAACCATGAAAAACCAAATACATCTGTCCCCTTCTATCTCGCGGCTCGTTCCATTCACTGCCTCTCTCCCACGCGAGGGTAAAGACATCGGCTATGCAGCCAGTGCCTTCTTCGACGAAGTTGTTGACAGACGTTATTGAACAAATAGAGGCTTTTTTCAAATATAGAACGTACTATTGTGTTTTTAAACAATCGAGTTTTGGAACAAAAAGTCAATTCAGCCAGATTCCAAATTGCGTACCAAATAGTTTTTAATTAAAAACAATAGTGGCTTATTTTTAGATGTATAGAGTTCGTCGACCATAACCATTTTACAGTGAAATTATGTGATTTTAAAAGTGAAAACCACGCGTTACTACGAAGTATAAATTATTCTGTGCTAACTTAAATTTCGAAGCAAGACCATAATGTGCCGTGAAAACAATTAAGACCTTTTTAAAGGGCGTAAAACATTAAAAACTTTAAAAACTATGTGTCGTGGGGGAGTGGATGCAACATGACACCATTTTGGAAGTGCTGATAATCGTTTAGGATTTAAAAATGGAATTCTGAAATTAAAATGGAATATACTTGGCACATGGACGACGGAGGACAAGAAAACATGAGGAATACCAGGTTGCAGGGGAGAAATCAAGGTAATATCTTAAGATAAGATAAGATAACTTTTATTGGCCATAAAGAGCACAGTACATACAGCAGTATACAGCAAAGGTAAGTGGACGAACTAACAAGACAACAAAAATAACAACAAAAACATTGTGGCCAACAAGGCGCAGCCTCAGCATTTGCTGCAGCAGCCAGTAACCACTGCAGCGCTGATTTTCAGGCTGAGCCTTGGGCGACGAATGTGCGGTACATACATGAGAAAATAATGATAAGATATAAAAGAATAAAAAAAAAACAAAATGAAAGTAGAAGGACTTAACACTTTCGTACGAATTTAAAAAAACACACGTCACCTTTTGCTTCGCACAGTAAAACTGTAGAACCAGTTGCCAACGATGGTGTTTCCGAGCACGACCTAGTGATCTGCTAGAAAAGGGCTTATTCCTTCTTTAAGAGCCGGCAACGCATTTGTGATGCCTCAGGAGACCTATTTTTGAATTGTCGTCTCACTAAAAAATGTGTGACTCGCATGATTTTTGACATCCGCATTTTTGAATCATTCGAAAACGAGCGATTTGCAACGAGTGGTGTAAACCACTCGTTTCCATGAGGCGAGTGGACGCATTTACGTCAAATCACACGTAAAATATTAACACTACCTATACTTTGACAAGATTGGCGACACACTAAGCGAGTGATTTCAAAAATAGGGAAAATTATGAATCATGCGACTCACGAGACGATGTGACTTGCAAAACGAGTAGTTTTGTTTGGACGAAGCGAAAATTCAAAAATAGGTCTCCAGGTGTTGCAGATGTCCTTGAGCGGCGGTGACCGCTTACCATCAGGTGAGCCGTCTGCTCGTTTGTCCGCTATAATGTAAAAAAAAATATTTCTATCGTATTGCTGGTTAGTTGAAGATTTCTCATTGCATTATCTATTACTAGTGGCCGCCCGCGACTTCGTACGCGTGGAGTTAATTATTGACACTTACCGTCATATTTTGGACAATCCACACAATATATTTTTATAAATTGTAGCCTATGTATTATTCTGATGTATGAGCTATATTGTGGTAAAGTTTCATTCAAATCCATTCAGTAGTTTTTACGTGAAAGAGTAACAAACATCCATACATCCATACAAATTTTCGCCTTTATAATAGTAGTAGGATTATTATAGACAGGAATTAACGCGGCGTTAATTTTAAGCACATATTATGTACTTACTTAAAACCAAAGTGTAACACTTCATTGGTCTAGTGGTTTAAGTAACGGGCCGTGATCTCGGGGTCTCGGATCCGATTCCCGGGTCGACCAAAAGTATGTTTCAAATTTTTCGAACATAGGTCGGGTTTGTGATCACCGCACCGCATTAGGCAAGCGTGGTGATTAAGCCTAACCCCATCATAGTAGCGATGACTTGATTTCTATAGAGGCCTTTGCCCTGCAGTGGGACAGTATATAGGCTGATTCTTTATACTTTTTGGCTCTACCAATCGTTACAAGCATAGCGTAAGCAAACGTGGTGATAAAGCCTAACCCCACCCAACAGATTCGGCTACGGCGACCGATCTTAACGGTCATCTACGTACGCAGGATCAATTAAAGTGCTCAAGTGTGCGCGCAAACATAAGTGCACTCTCATACCCTCTTACTTCATCATCAGCAACCCACACTCGTCCTACTGGACATAGGTCTCCCCTAATGCACGCCACCGCTCCCGATTTTCGGCCACTCTCATCCAGCTCACTCCAGCCAGCCTTCGAACTCCCTCCCTCGAACCCTCTTACTAAGGTACTTATTTAGGGGGCTATACGAATGAAACTAGCGCCGCCAACCTATTTACACTGATTGTGGCGAAAATAAGATATTTTTTAAGAAAGCAAAACATTACAGACTTAGATAAAAGTAAATTGAATTTTTCAAGATGCAATACAATATATAAAACACGCGACAAGTAACAATAACGTCAATTATTGCTAAAAGTGGCCGTTTTTAGCAATAATTAACATAATTGTTACTTTTCGCGTGTTAGAAATATTGTATTGCATCTTGAAAAATCCAATTTACTTGGATCTAAGTCTGTAATATTTATTTTCTTCAAAAATATCAATTTTTCGCCACAATCAGTGTAAATAGGTTGGCGGCGCTAGTTTCATTCGTATAGCCCCTTAATGTTATTTAATAAGGCGTTCGACACAAATACCTACTTCACAACTTGCTGGTAACATTTCAGCCACAAATGGAGCGTAGACGCTTTCCAGGCAGGCATTCAAATTTCAGACTATGCAACCGGTTTCGATGTACGAATTGTGCGTGTCGCTGCTAGTTAGGGAAATTGGGAGTTTTGTGATTTATCCTTGATCCTTTTTGTAGTATTTTTTATGATATAGGGGGAAGATGACAGAAAACCGGCGTGAAGCAGCCCCTGTGCTGTCTTTCGCCGAGTGAATGAGGGTACCGGAGGCCTACCCAGGGGGGAAGGGGGTAAAAGGGTGGCAGCGCACTTGTAACTCCACTGGTGTTGCAGGTGTCTATGAGCGGTGCAATTCCTTACCATAAGGTGATCCGCCTGCTCGTCTGCTACCTAACACATAAAAAAAAAGATGAACAAGTGGATGGATGGATGGATGGTAAGTAATTACTTACTGCTGCCCATCGGAAAACCGTCAACTGAAGCTTTATTGAAATGAAATGCCTATGGATTTTTTCAGAGATAACAAAATCTATAGGGTATTTGACTAATCTCGATAATATTAAAAAATATTGATACTTTACCAAAATATTGGTAAATAAAAACCAATAGCCAAAATTTTCAGTTAAAAATATAACGTCTAGCTGGTTTTTATTAGCCCTATAATGCAACGAATTGGCTACCATTTGCCTATTGACTGTCCTTTTGTAGAGAGCCAAGCTTCGGCATGAATAGGCCGGATCGACCGGAGTGATACCACGGCCTCACAGAAGACCGGCGTGAAACAGCACCTGCGCTGTATTTCACCGAATGAGTAAAGCGGCTTAAAAGATTGGCGGCGACTAGTGTTGCAGTTGTCTTTAGCGGCAGTCGCTTCTCATCAGGTGTTCCGTATGCTCGTCTGCCATCAATCACATAAAAAATCTTACCTACACAATTCTTGACATAAGTTACGTGTCTTGTTCTTGTAACAGCAAAAACAACACACGCTAACATTGAACATGCGTGCGCAGTTAACTAAACCATAATTTGTCGAGTCTAAGTTGAAAATAGCCGTTTCTTCGTAAGACAGACTTACCTTATTACTGCCACATACGTTACACTCATTGCGTGTTGTTAAGTATGCGATTTTTTCAGCATATTTTCAGTTGTGACTGAGAAATGTGATATGTATCGTCGTTTCCTTCCTCATTAGTGATATTGAAAGAAAAAGAAATAGTAAGTGATTATTATCTTTTTTTTTTATTAAATTATGAAACGAAACAATAAAAAAAAATCTTAATAGAATAGAAATAGAAATATTCTTTATTCAATTTAAGTCCTTATAGAACATTTATGAATGTCAAATATTATGTAAGCTACCGCTGATTCGGAAAGTCGATTTCTACCGAGAAGAATCAGCAAGAAACTCAGTAGTCACTCTTTTCAAATTATGATCAGTAATTACAATTTTCATTCTGATAATAAAAAATATTATTAAGATTACAGTAAAATAGCATTTGTACTCAGCACATTAGCACTTAAAATCGTGTCGTCGTGTCGTGATCGTGTCAGAAATGATGAGATCCGCAGGAGATCTAAGGTCACGGACGTAGCCTAAAGAATTGCGTGGCTCAAGTGGCAATGGGCAGGGCACATTGCGAGGAGAACAGACGGCCGTTGGGGTGGAAAGGTCCTTGAGTGGAGGTCACGTGCAGGAGGTCGCAGCCGTGGCAAGCCTCCCACCAGGTGGAGCGATTTGAAGAACGATCGAAGTACCGAACTGTTTGGAGAACTTTAGGGGAGGCCTTTGTCCAGCAGTGGACGTATATTGGCTGGAATTATGATGATGACGTGGTGTAATAAACTGTAGTACCTAAGTGGATAGTATCTAAATACAAAGACTTACTGGCCCACGAGATGCATCTTCACGCTTCGTTTGAGAAGTCTATATTGTTTCACAGAAAAAAAAGATTACACAGTACAAAGGAAGCTTTTATCAACAAGTATTTCCAGGCTGATGATGATCATAAACCTAACCTCGAATCGAGTCGAATGATCGGCGACGAGAATCTCACTGATCGCTTAGATTCTCTGGCACTGCAGAGAGATGTTGCATCTCTTTGTATCTTTTACCGCCTTTATCATGGTGAGTGCTCCGAGGAGTTGTTTGAGTTGATACCCGCTGTCAAATTTCAACACCGTACTACACGCCATAAACTTGGATTTCATCCATACCACCTGGATGGTTGGCAATCCTCTACCCTGCGCTTTACACGACACTTTCTGCCGCGCACCTCCTCATAGTGGAATCAACTTCCCGCAGCGGTATTTCCGAACCGGTACGACATCCAAATCTTAAAGAAACGAGCCTATAACTTCCTAAAGGGCCGGCAACGTATCCGCACTCCTTCTGGTGTAGCTCATGTCTATGGGCGGCGGTCTTCACTTATCATCAGGTACCCCGCTAGCTCGTTTGCCTTCCTATACTATAAAAAAACCTGTAATATAATATGGAGCATTTTATTCCTGTTATTTTTCAGCCGTGACGTCACGTTTGTTGGAATTCCCGCATAAATCGCAGATGCGTAGTACAGTTCTACGTAACGTGATATCCAGATAACAGTGATATGAATATTAGGCGCCAGTCTGAACTTAAAGTCACCGTGTCGATAATAGGTATTCATATGTCAGTTACCTTTTGGACTACCTCGGGGGCGCAGTGAGTACCTAGTGGGCTGCGCTTGGGGTCCCGGGTTCGATCCCCCCCGGTCGGTAGCCGAATATCGGTGAAGGATTTTACCTTTTTTAGCCAGTTTTGCGGGCTATGGAAAGAGCTATGCTCGGCGTTTCTCTGCATAATCAAATCCGAAACGAGGTGATCCGGCAGAGAGCCAAAGTTATCGACATAGCTCACCGGATTAGCAAGCTGAAGTGGCAGTGGGCTGACCATATCTGCTGCAGAACTGACAACCGTTGGGGTAAACGAGTTCTGGAGTGTAGTCCGCGTCTTGGTAAACGTAGTGTAGGACGGCCTCAGGCCAGATGGAGTGACGATCTGCGCAAGAGGGCTGGCTGGAGCTGGATGCGAGTAGCCGAAGATCGATCAAAGTGGTGAGCATTTGGAGAGGCCTATGTCCAGCAGTTGACTGCAACAGGCTGATGATGATAATGATGAGTCAGTTTTGAAATTGATTTTCAAAATTCAAGATGGTGGCGGTTCTTGTATGTGTTTGAATCCGAGAATGCACCTCTTAATTTTTTAAATCTATGACTGGGGGGCAATTCTCGAGATTGAAGTCGAATTAGGGCTGATTTTTCAATCTTCAGATAGTGGTTATCAGTCAGTTAAATTAATAACAAACCAAAGTAATTGTCAATGTTAAAGCAAGAGATATACGAATGACAGCTACTTTTCAATTGGGAAGTATAAAACATATCTGACGAATAACCTGTTATCCAGGCATTGAAAAATCAGTCCTTAGAGATTTGCACGGCAGAATGTATGGAATCTCTAAATTCGATCTCATGAGAAATGTCTACCGCTTATTTACTATTAGTTCGGCGAAGAACCTTGCATGTTTCGAATAGTTTCTGAAACGTGTCACCATAATGTAACTAATCTGGTTCCCCTGTTAAATGGTTGCGAAAGTCAGACGTGCGTCGTTTCATTATATTACCAGGCTCCCCAAAATGAAAATGAAAACTGAATCACAGTCTAAGCGTTGCCACAGGCTCCAAGCCTTTTCATCATATTTTCGCCACAGTCAGTGTAAATAGGTTGGCGGCGCTAGTTTCATTCGTTATAGCCCCTTAAGCCTAATCCCATCTTAGTAGCGATGACTTGATTTCTATGATGGACGCCTTTGCCCTGCAGTTGGACAGTGTAGGCTAATACTTTACTTTGCAACTCCATATTCGATCGGGAGCTCTAGTGATATCTGCTCCTCATAAGGTTAACATAGAAATATGAACTAAAACTAATTTATAACAATACCACATTGAACACAGTCCCATACAAAGTGGGTTCCACCGTGGGAAAAAACATGGAACAAACGCCATTGATTATAGAAAAGTAGCTAAGTATGTGAAACCATACACCGACTTCGTATTATGTTAAAGTACTCACAATTACTATCATCTCAATAATGGGCTCGACCGGAGTGATACCACGGCCTCACGGAAGATTTTTTTATATAGGCGGCCGACGAGCCGCCGCCCATAGACACCTGCAACACCAGTATAGTTCCAAGTGCGAACCTTAAAGCACAAAATAAAGACTGACACAGAAAGTAGACTGCCCACTAAGAGCTAAAAACGTGTCATGTACTCACGCATGCGCACTAACGGGGAAATACGCCTTTTGGACCACATTAATCCTAGCCTATGACATAAGATTGTCGAACTGTCGAGGTCTGTGGTAGAGGCCGCGCGCTTATGTACTCATGCCGAGCAACAACCCTAGCATATGTCAACGAACTCTTCTAAATTCAAAATCAAGGCTGAGTCGACCTTCTGTGTCAGTCCTTATTTTGTGCTTAAAGCCCCTTTCCTCTTAATTGGCCTTCCGTACACTCACTCTCTCGGCGAAACACAGCGGATGCCAATTCTCGGTTTCTGCCTTCTATATCGAGTCGACTTCAAGGAACGCATAGACCAATAGGAGAACAAGCTAAGGAATGTCGACTGTAATCTATGTTCTCTTGATTGTGCGTTCCATGAAGTCGACTCGACATAGAAGGCGAAAACCGAGAATTGGCCTCTAGAATTTGCTTCTCGCTTGTCTTCTGTGAGGCTGAGTATTTTTTTAATGTAAGTATGTTATTAATTTTTACTTTAATTTATTTAACTTTTTATTCAACCAATATAAATCATTGCCGTGTTATTTGAATTCATACAAATAAATAAATACTTATCTTCTATCTATCTTCTATATCTATACTATTTAAAAAAGAGATAACTTCTAAGAGATAACTAACGACAAACCTTATAGGTAAACCGAAAACACGAAACGCTTGCGCGATGTAATTGGACACAGCGCCATCTATTCGTTCATTTCTGAATTACGATCCCGAAGCGAAGTGAGGGCGGGCCACTAGTAATCCTTATAAATGTGTCCATAGAGTCCATGTAGGTATATAATTAGTTATAATAAGTGTGTAACTTTAATATTTTATATATGGTGTAAGAATCAAATAAATATCAGATTCCAAAGCATCGTCAACATTTTGAATTTCATTATCATCTATTATAATTTTTAAATCATTATTATCACTTATATATAAGCACTTTAAGTGGCCAATTAGTATAATTATGTGGGGGAAAAGGGCTTTAATGAACGACGTGGTTAATTCTAATTATTCCAAGTTAAACTGTTTATTTCTTCTACAGCATCTGATCCGAGACTCATTTCAAATGTAAAATAATCTATTATATTTGATTATATTATATACTAGCTATTGCTCGCGGCTTCGCTAGCCCCGTTTCCCTAAAATGGGGGGTCAGAAAGGGGCAAAAAGTAGCCTATGTTACTCTCCATCCTTTCAACTATCTCCACTTAAAAAATCACGTCGATTCGTCGCTCCGTTTTGCCGTGAAAGAAAGACATACCTATACACAGACAGAGAGACAAACAGACAGAAAGACACACTTTCCAATTTACAATATTAAGGTATTATAAGCATTTAAAAATATGATATGATCAGCAAAATAAGTCATGGTCAGCAATTAAACGCTGTATTGCGTCAAATGAGGTTGGAGGGGGGGAAAGGGGGTAAAAGGCTGGCCGCGGATTTGTGACTCTACTTGTGTTGCAGGGGTATAGGCCGCGGCTATCGCTTACCATCAGGTGATCCGTATACTCGTCTGTCACTATCACATAAATAAAAATATTTTGCCATTAGCTCTTGGTTTTTCTACGCTACGCGCTATGACTCCTTTGGTAGCATTTCGGTGGCGATCATTGCTTACCATCAGGTGACTCGCATGCTGGTTACCCGCTAGTATTAAAAATAATAAACTTCTTAATCGGTTAACAGCAATCCACCTGTCCATACCCCATACATCACGCCCCTGCCGCCCATGTTAATGACAAATCACACGGTTCACTGGACATACACCCCATACAAACAATAAGGTTGGCTCATACAAAATGCGATACTATTTTGTTAGTCTGGCCGGATGGCGATTTATAGCGACCCTGCCTCATACGCCAGATTTCCACCCTGGACGATTCGTGTGATGAATACTTGTGTTTGTTCTGTGTCTGGGTGTAAAATTATGTATTTATGTATTACTAGTGGCCAGCCCTCACTTCGCTTCGGCACCGTAATTCAGAAATGAACTAATAGATGGCGCTGTGCTAGATTACATCGCGCAAGCGTTTCGTGTTTTCGCATTACCTATAAGCCTTGTCGTTGTCTATAGAAGTTATCTCTTTATAAATAGTATAGAAGATTTATACCCTGCCTCATATACGCCAAAGGGTCGATTCCCACCCTGGATGATTCGTGTGATGAATACTTGTGTTTGTTCAGTGTCTGGGTGTAAAATTATGTATTTATGTATTTATGTATTATTTTGTGTTTCTTCTGATGTCTTAGAACATATGAATAAATTGCAAAGAATTGCTATACCAAAAATAAAAATTATTAGTCTTAGAACTTGTCGGCGGAACTCATACCCGTAAATAATGCGATATTTTAAGTTTTTGACTGGACTTCGTCCGCGTGGAATTAGAATGCGATAATTTATAGTTACCTACTTATAATGCAACGCGAAAATCTAAAAAACTACCTACATAACAATATGACAACTTATTGGGGTCTATCTATAGACTTACATCTTATCTTCTATATCTTCTTCTATACTATTAATAAAGAGATAACTTCAATAGACAACGACAAGGCTTATAGGTAAACCGAAAACACGAAACGCTTGCGCGATGTAATTATACACAGCGCCATCTATTGGTTCATTTCGGAATTCCGGTCCCGAAGCGAAGTGAGGGCGGGCCACTAGTTTTTCTATATATCGCCTCGCTCCCCATACACTAGTGCCTTAACTCAACGACCACCCCTCGATATCGCTAATTTGTTAACAAAATTGTGTGAAAGCCCGCGACTAGTGATCCGTGAAATGCATCTGGCCGTGCGCAATCGTTGCCGACTGTACACAAGGGGTGGTTTACGGAAATTGATACAACTATTTAGTACTAGCGTTTGACCGCGGCTTCGCGTCGCGCCAAACATACAGACAAACACACTTTCCCATTTATAATATTATAAGTAATTCATATTAGCATTGGTAAAAAAGTAAAGTATAGTATCAGCCTATATACTGTCCCACTGCAGGGTAAAGGCACAAAATAAAGACTCTGAGACAGAAGGCTAACTGCCCACTAAGAGCTAAAAATATGTCATGTACCTACTCGCGCATCCGCACTAACGGGCAAAAACGCCTTTTCGACCACATTAATCCTTACTTATGACATAAGATTGTCGCACTGTCAAGGTCTATGGTAGAGGCCGCGCGCTTATGTAGGTACTCATGCCGGGCAACAACCCTAGCATATGTCGACAAACTCTTCTAAATTCAAAATCAAGGCTAAGTCAGACTTCTGTGTCAAAGTCTTTATTTTGTGGTAAAGGCCTCCATCATAAAAATCAAGTCATCGCTACTATGATGGGATTAGGCTTAATCACCACGCTTGCCTAATGCGGTGCGGTGATCACAAACCCGAGCTATGTTCGAAAAATTCGAAACCTACTTTTTGCTCGACCCGGGATTCGAACCCGGAACCCCGAGATCACGGCCCGGTACTTAAACCACTCGACCAACGGGGCGTTTAGCATTGGTATTAGTAGGTATATTATTATTAGTATGGAAGTATGGCAGACGAGCAGACGGATCACCAGATGGTACGCGATGGCCGCCGCCCATAGACACCTGCAACACCAGTAGACTCACAAGTGGTCAACCTTTAACCCCCTTTCCCCCCAATTAGGCCTCCTGGCCCCCATTAACTGACGAAACGGACTTCTGTGATGTGGTATCACTCAGTCCGGCCCATTCATGCCGAACCGTGGCTCTCCCACGGTAAAAAAGTACTAAATCATGTTTAACACCAGTCACTTCGTCCGTCTGTGTGTCCGAGAGCCTTTCACTGTTGATTAACAGTTCAATGTCATTGACATCGTGACAGATGGTTAGGGTTCCTTCGGCGCATAAGTAAACCCCAAAATTATTTATATCTTCTATCTATACTATTTATAAAGAGATAACTTCTATAGACAACGACAAGGCTTATAGGTAAACCAAAAACACGAAACGCTTGCGCGATGTAATTGGACACAGCGCCATCTATTGGTTCATTTCTGAATTACGTTCCCGAAGTGAGGGCGGACCACTAGTTTATTGTGAAAGGTACACCAACAGTACAGGGGTATCTGTGAACATTTACATCCCTTTAACCAGGTGTTCAACCAACCATTCTGAACAACATTTTGTTCTATGGCTTTTAAAAATGCGCATAAAAAAAATATCTTTCCATACAAAGTCGGTCACGTGACTTGGTCATTTTGTATGGAGAGTCGAAAAAATTGTAGAACAAAATATGGTGTACCGTATTGTTAGTGGAAGACGTGGCTAAATTGATGTAAATGTTCACAGATACACCCTGTAAGGTGGCAGCGCACTTGTGACTCCACTCTTGTGTTTGAAGCGATTGCCGCCGCGCATAGACACCTGCCAGTAGTCGCAACTGCGCTGCCAACCTTTAACTCCCTTTATCCCCCAATTGGGCCTCCGGTACTCTCACTAACTCTACTTCACGCTTGTCACCCGTGAGGACGTGGAATCACTTCGGTCGAGCCGGCCCATTCATGCCGAAGCGTGGCTATCCTTCTCTCTTAGCTCATATCTCTGAAGCACCATTAAACGGTGGAACTCGTTGCCATCCCATGTGTTTCCTCTGTCCTACAATATGGACTCCTTCAAACGAAGCGTGAAGAAGCATCTCGCGGGCCAGTATGGCAGTGCCACGGATGTGATGCCGTCGCGTCCGTTGTAACTGCAACGTGGGCTCTCCTCTTGCTTATCATCAGGCTGAGGTGAGCCAATATACTGAGCCACTATAAAAAATAATCCAACGGAAAAAACACACCGTGACGTGGACTATGAGATCAACGTATTTATTAATCATCATCATCAGCAACCCACACTCGTCCACTGCTGGGCATAGGTCTGCCCTAATGCACGCCACCGCTCCCGAGATTCCGCCACTCTTATCCAGCCCACTCCAGCCAGCCTTCGAATATCATCATCCCATCTTGTCGCAGGGCGTCCAACACTACGCTTACCGAGTCGCGGTCTCCACTCAAGGACTTTACGGCTCCAACATTATAAACTCTGATTTTTAATCATCATCATCAGCCTGTCTCAGTCCACTGCTGGACATAGGCCTCCCCCAATGTTCGCCATTTCACTCTGTCCTCGGCTAAACACATCTACTCTATACCAACAGCCTTTCGCAGATCGTCACTCCATCTAGCCGGAGGCCGTCCTACACTACGCTTTCCGAGTCGATTTTTAATAATGTGGAGTAAACTGACAGATGTCAATGTGTCATTTGACAGATGCAAAATGTCAAAATGTATAGAAACTTGACATTTGCATCTGTCAGTTTACTCCACATGATTAAAAATCAGGGTATAGTATAGTTCATAATAGTTCTACGGAACCACAAACAACAACTAGCGACTGTTTCATGTCTGCCACTGAATGGCCAGCATTTTTCATGGCAGAGTGACGTAACGGACGATCGCCATTTTCTTCGTGCGTGCGCGCAGGTTTTTGCTCTTGTTTAGTATTCGGTGATTAACTTTTTAAAGTGAAGCGAAGAGTATCCGTGGTGGTAATGTTTTTGTTTTTAATTTTTTAGGGAAAGTATATTTGAGTTTTATTGTTTTGTTTATGTTTTCGTTGTTTTTGCTTCTACTTTTCAAATGTCATGTCCAGTATTTTAAGTACTGGGCATTGATCTAGGGGTCGTGGGTTCAATTCCCGGGTCGAATATAATGTTTGGAATTTTTCGATTCACCGCACCGCATTAGGCACGCATCATAGTAGCGATGACTTGATTTCTATGATGGAGGCCTTTGCCCTGCAGTGGGACAGTATACTTATATGCCCGGAAATCGGACCCGGGACCCCAAGATAATGGCCCGGTACTTAAACCACTAGACCAATGGGGCGTTCATACTTAATTCCCTGTCAAGAAGCGAAGTGGATAATTTCACCCGCATACCACTCGTGCGCATACTGCGCATCCACTCGACAGAGAGGATGGGTGACCGGTATAATTCTAGATCATTGCTTATTATGCCACTGTTATGCTCGCCGATCAGGTGTCTGTGATTTAATCTTACATTCTCAAGTAATGATGCATGTGGCTCGCACTTCGTTACCGATTTCCATTAGTTTCAAAACGGCCAATAGATGGCGTTAAGTGTAGAATACATCGGGCAAGCGTTTCATCTTTTCGGATTATGGATCATCGTCCAAAGATAAAATACTTATATTAAAATAGATAGGCGCCTCTATCTATTAGTGGTTTAAGAAGATTTCCATGTCGAAAGTTTTCTACAAGTAAATGCGTTCAGCAGAACTTTCCAACACATCGGCCTCAGTTTTGTGATATTGTAAGAATTAGGAGACCTCAAATACCCACTCACTACCACAAATACTGATTGAATATTATATCACAAATGTCCACTATCGCTCTGTCGGTAGCCCTTTCTCATTTGTCGGCTGACGTTAACATAGTCAGGCCTGTCCCACTCCGCGTGTAGGTATCGAACTTGCAAACTGTACATGCGGCGGCCACTCCGGAGGGGCCAATCAGTAGGGACTCGTGAGCGAGCGGCGACGCGACGCGCGCGCGCGACATTTCTTTGCGATAGAAAGAGAACGCACTTCTAGGTATAAATAATTGTAAGTGTTGAACGTAGGGCGGTCGGAATTTCAACTTTATGATAAGGTAGCTTGAGTCTGTATTTTCTATAAACGGTTTTTAGGAGTGGGCTTTCTGTGTTTGTAGTATTAAGTATTCAGTGATTTGATCCTTGCTTCAGGTCCCGGGCTGATCGACGAGCTGGTGGCCATCATGCCCCCAGTCGGCGACGGTGGCTACCTCCAGCAGCCGCTCGACGCTCGACGGATTGGGTAAGAGTTCCAACCCTTACAGGAAATTGAAATAAAAGCCCCCAGGTTATCCCGACATTCGACAGTATGGCACCGCGAGGGCTTCCATACGGTTGTAAGTAGTCAAGTGTCAGCCTATCAACAGTAACAAGAAGTGGATCTTTCTCTGCACTTAAGACTCTCTTTTGATCCATTAGTAGATCTACAACTTCTACCAGAAACACCAAAGTCTTATGGGAACCTCACAGGCTTCGCGGAACATGCCCTATCATTCGTGAGTGACAGACTTGGCGGCGCTAGAGTATCTATACTCTGATTCATAATCATGTAAAATAAACTGACAGATGTCAATGTGTCATCCCCATACATTATCACTCAATTTGGCACATGCAAAATGTCAAAATGCATAGAAACTTGTCATTTACATCTGCCAGTTTACTTTATATGATAATGAATCAGAGTAGTTAAAAGTTTATTTAAGGGACAGTGGCCTTTGATGACGCAGTGGCCACAACACACGACCTTTAGACTCACAACACACTCGCTGTCTCGAAATTAGCATTCACTTTCTTTTCTGTTCTTTTTTTGGTGGCAGATGAGCCGCCAAAACACCTGATGGTAAGCAATCACCGTATCCCATTGACACACGTGATCGTAAGAATACTTATTTATATGTCAAGATCTTCTTCCCATTCCAGGGGCCACCAGCTCCCCGAGAGCCCTCCAGACTCCGGCTCAGAGAACCCCTACAGCCCCTCAGAAGTTCCTCACAGCATCACGGTCCCGCAGACAGTCCTCAGTTCCGACTATATGCTGGTTCACGATCACATCACCAACCACGAGATCTTGCAGCCTGAGGGAGACTATATATATGAGGAGTTGAAGAGTGATAACCTTGAGCATGAGGTAAGAGGTCTATTAACATTTGTCATGACTTTCTTCATCATCATTGTTATGTTAATTGTGGGACAGCCACGCTTCGGCATGAATGGGCCGAAGCGATACCACTGCCTCACAGAAAACCCGGCGCGAAGCAGCCCCTGTGCTTTCGCCGAGTGAGTGAGGGTACCGTAAACCCACCCGGGGGGAAGGGGATTAAAGCCCGGCAGCGCACTTGTGACTCTACTGGTGTTGCAGGTGTCCATGGGCGCCCGCAATTGCTTACCATCAGGTGATCCGCTCGTCTGCTACCTATCACATAAAAAAATCAGCAATAGACGTCTACTGCTAGGCATAGGCATCCCCAAATGTTCTCCACACAGATCGGTCCTGTGCCACCCGCATCCAAGGAATTCCCGTGACCCTCACTAGATCGTCAGTCCATCTTGTGGGAGCCTGCCTCGGCTGCGACTTCCTGTACGCGGTCTGATGACTTTCTTGACGCTTTTTTAACTTTGAATCAACTGATTTGGCAAATCTTCTTCTATTTGTACCACTTATAAAGAGTAAGAGTGAGAAAACATTTCTTGACCCCAACACATAGACAGAAAAGACGAAATAAAGAAACACAGTTGCGGTCACCCAAGACTCAGCCTAAGCATGATGCTGCAGCTGAGTTGCTGGGTCGAAAGAATGTTTCGTATATAGCTCGAGTTTATCATCACCAATCCCCATTAGGCAAGCGTGGTGATTAAGCCTAATCCCATCATAGTAGCGATGACTTGTTTCCATGAAGGCCTTTGCCCTACAGTGAGATATTATAGGGTGATACTTTACTTATTTTTTTAGGTGTTACGAAACAACCTCAACGACGTGGTGGTACTACCCCAAGACCCAAACATCGTGGAGCTAGGCATCCGAACAGTCAGACACGACCTAGGGTTGTCGGACCCGTACCAGAACAGATACAGTCAGATGCGGGTGGACATGCAAGAGATAGAGCAGGGGATGTTGAACCCACAGCTGGTCGCGTTGGGGCATGAGACCCTGACTCCTGTTTACACCAGCCTTCAGGAACCAAGTACGAAGAAGAGGAAGCATTCGCAAGATACTTCGCAAGTCAAATGTGAGCCAGGTATGTCCATCCATCATCATTTCAACTAACGGAATTCCCATGTTTCATTTCCTCTTTAGCTAAACCGATGGTTCTTAACCGGTGGTCCGCGGACCACTGGTGATCCCTGGAGGCATTCCAAGTGGTCCGCGAAGACATCGTATTAACAAGTGACGTGACGTGATTAGTCGAGTCAACACCAAATTCAACCCAACGCAAACGGCACGCCGCAACGCATGTCCGAAGTGTGTGGTCCGTGACACGACAGACATTTGGTAAAATGGTCCCTCATGACTTAAAGGTTAAGAACCACTGATCTAAAGACAGTGAAGAGATCTTGCATCCCTATGTATCTTTTACCGCCTTTACCATGGTGAGTGATCCGAGTTGTTTGAATCAAGGCTGGAATACCTGGTTAAAATTTGCAACCAGGTTTCGCGCAGCTTCATACATTTTGAAAAGAGCGTTTTGATTTCGATTCCACTCGTTGAAATCGGTATTATTTCTGGTTAAGCTCTTAGACCGTTTAGGTTTTGATTCCGCTCCCAAAACCTGGTTAAAACCAAAATGATTTCGCTCGCTCCGCCCTTAAATGAGAAGCAACGATTGAAAGGGAAAGAGAAGACGATGTTTATGCTTGTGGCTGCAAGCATCGCGTCCAATCGCATCGCGTCCTAAAAAGAGACAAAATATATCGCTGCACTATTCACGCGCCTCGTGGAATTAACCAGGTTTATCCCAGAAGCAATATTGCTCGCGAATCGGTTCCGCTCCGAACGAACACTTACGAAAAAACCTGTTTGAGATCGATATTAACCTGGTTAATTAAAAACCGGTTTCCAGCCCTGGTTTGAATGCTGCCGCTGCCAAATTTCATCACAGTACTACACGCCATAAACCTGGATTCCATTCATATCTCCTGGCTGGATGGCGGTCCAATACCGTGCGCTTTACTCGACACTTTCTGCCACGAACCTCCTCATTGTGAAATCAACTTCCCGCAGCGGTATTTCCGAACCCGTCCGACTTTCGAATCTTCAAGAAACGAGCCTATACCTTACTAAAAGGCCGGCAACGCATCCGCACTCCTTCTGGTGTAGCTGGTGTTCACTTACCATCAGGTGACCTCAGCTCGATTGCCTTCTTATATTATAAAAAAAAAGCATTATGCATCAATCAATTTAAAGTGGGAGAGCCACGCATGAATAGGCCAGCGGCCAGAGTCCATGGCCTCACAAAAGACCAGCATGAAATGAATGCGTTTCGCTGTTTAAGGGAGGGTACCAGAGACCCAATCGAGGGGAAAAGAGTACTGGTATCTGGGCGGCGGCAATCTTTTACCATCCTGTAGGGCTAGCACAAACTTCCACGCTAGAATTACGCTAGTACTAAGTTTGTTTAGTTCTTAGATTTTCGTACAAATAGTTTACGATACGCATACGCTATGATGTATGTAAAAAGTTCTTGCTAATCCTCTATCACATTTAAAGGGTCCCTAACTTATTTTTTTCCCTCAGCCGCCCTCTCCCCAGAGAGCGCAACCCTCGCCAGGCCTCCCCCCTCAGTAGACGGGTCGGAGGCCGGCGACGACGCGCCCCTCCAATGCATCAGGTTTGCGGTCTTCCAGCAGAACCTGTGGCATACCCTCCATGACTGCAACTTGAAGCCTCTGTGAGTACCAAGTAAATGTAAAGAGTGAGACATTTCATTTTTTTTTATTAGTTTATAGGCCAACGCTTGACCACAATCGCACCTGATGGAAAGTGACTATGAGGTCTAGGATGACACGCGTTTGCCTAGAAGATGCCTGTTCACTCTTGCCTTAAAGATAGCCAAGTTATAGTGGTCGGGAAAAACAGACCTCGGCAGGGAGTTCCACTCCTTAGCTGTCCGTATGATAAATGTGGAAGCGAATCGCTTCGTACGGGCAGGGGGCAAATCTACCACATAAGGGTGAAAACTCTCGCCGCGCCTTGTCGTCCGTGGAATGGGCTGGGGGGATCAAATTATGCAGAACCTCCGCACACTCCCCGAAATGAATCCGGTAGAAGACAGAGAGGCAGATTTACCACAACACGTCATGTACACAAAGACAGAGAGACAAGATGAAGAAACACAGAAGTTGCTACTTGCGGCCAACCTTCGAGCCTTTATCCTGTTCAGTTACTTAGAGACACTGGGTCACTTAGCGTCCTTTACCGTGTATTTAACTGTGGGAGAGCCACGCTTCGGCATGAATGGGCCGGCTCGACCGGAGTGATACCACTGCCTCACAGAAAACCGGCGTGAAGCAGCCCCCGTGCTGTGTTTCGCCGAGTGAGTGAGGGTACCGGAGGCCCACCCGGGGGGGAAGAGGATAAAAGGTGACAGCGCACTTGTAACTCCACTGGTGTTGCAAGTGTCCATGAGCGGCGGCAATTGCTTACCATCAGGTGATCCGCCTGCTCGTCTGCTAACTATACCATAAAAAAAATATGTCGGTGAGTGCAGTGCTCTAAAGAGCTTTTCTTCCTTATCCCACCCTCGCTTATCCGTCACAGAACAACATTGCAGGGCAGCGCTGTCATGGTTTTACAGTGGAAAATATACTTACTTAGAATAATAATTATTCTAAGTATACTTACCATCTCCGACTAACAAGTTCAAATCTCTGCCGCACCATTAAACGGTGGAACTCGTTGCTATCCCATGTATTCCTGAAGAAGCATCTCGCGGGCCAGTATAGCAGTGCCAACGGATGTGATGCCGTCGCGTCCGTTGTAACTGCAACATGGGCTCGCCTCTTGGTTATCAGGCTGAGGTGAGCCACTATAAAAAAATCATAAATACTAGAACCACACAGAGCCCGAGGCGCCGCACCCTCTTTATGACTGAGTCCGCAACCCGCGACGATTTCGCCAAATGTCCTCCCCCGGACCATGACTAGAGTGTCGTCTGCATAGCAGATGACACTCCAGACCCGGAGGAGGCGGCCGCGCAGGATCCAGTCATAGCCGATGTTCCAAAGCAGGGGTCCAAGAATGGACCTCTGGGGAACACCGGCCTCCACCGTGCGGCGCCGGACTACTCCTTCCCTCCTTGTCCACAAACACCACCTCACTTCTATACAGATACACCCTGCATAATGCTAATGCTGTACCTTTTTCAGACCGATGCCCTCATACGTGGTCGGTGCAGACAAAGGCTTCAACTACTCCCAGATAGACGAGGCCTTCGTCTGCCAGAAGAAGAACCACTTCCAAGTGACCTGCCAGATACAGATGCAAGGAGACGCGCACTATGTGAAAACGGCTGAGGGATTCAAGAAGATTAGCAGTTTCTGCTTGCATTTCTATGGAGTTAAGGTGAGAAAAGCAGTTTGAATTTCTGTTTGGGAAAAGGTATCATGTAGTATTGAGAGAAAAAGGGACACATTTCGGAACAATAATTTGACTCAAAATAAATTCACACAACATCTCATACATTGACCTGGTTCCGTACTAAGTAGCTTAAGCACTTAGAATAGAAGAGAAAGAATAAAAAAATATTTGGAGCAAATAACAACAGAAACTTAAAATTAAAATTAAACTTATGCTGCCAAAATGGTTTCCACTCAGCATTATGTCACTACCTACCAATGACGCTGATATTCTGTGTCATCAGACAGAGTGAGGATGCTACATTCTTGTTTTCTGATCCTAAAGGTTTGCAATCATAGATCAGATCAGATTTACATGAATTACATTGTTAATCATATAAGACAACAGAGGAAACACAAATAATAGTACTTAAATAAATATTATATCATATTAATGAAGTAATGAAGACTAAAATTAATTACCTTTTTTAGGCCGAAGACCCCAGCCAAGAAGTCAGAGTAGAACAAAGTCAGTCAGACAGAACTAAGAAGCCCTTTCATCCAGTGCCGTAAGTACTTAGCCAAATCTAGGGGTAGAGTCGAATCTTTTTTGTACAGTGGCCAGCACATCAAGTTACTACAATCTGTCAAATTTCCTCAGTTGATATTGAACCAAACACGTTTGACATAAAAGTGAGGTTTGATTGAAGAAATTTGACAGATTGTAGTAACTTGATGTGCAGGCCTGCACCGTACTAAGTTCGTGAGGTCTCCAGGTCAGCCAGAGACAGTTAAATCATATAAAGTATGTCGAATTAATCGCGTGATTTCCTAATTACCGGGGAAGAGCCACGCTTCGGCATGAATGGGTTGGCTCGACCGGGTTTGACAACGGCCTCACAGAATACCGGCGTCCGCACCGGTGTGTTTCGCCTATGTCTGCCACCTATCATGAGATACACGAAATGTATTTTTTTTCGCCAGTAGGAACATAGCCAGAGGTGACGAGAGACAGGGAATGAGCCTTTGCAAGACGCCTCTAATATCTTGGCTCACCTAACATGATTTCCAGAGTCGAGCTCCGCCGCGAAGGCGCGAAGGTGACAGTCGGCAGACTCCACTTCGCCGAGACAACCAACAACAACATGCGGAAGAAGGGCCGCCCCAACCCTGACCAGAGGCACTTCCAGCTGGTGGTAGCCCTGAGGGCGCACACCAGCCATGCGGACTTCATGATCGCTGCACATGCTAGCGATAGGATTATTGTTAGGGTAAGTGAAATAGAAGTTAATTTGCAAAGACCACCAAGAGATGGCGCTGACAATATACACCTGCCACCACCATGCTCCAGTTTGAAAAGACTTTACAGCTCGTGGTAGCCCTGAGGGCACACACCAGCCATAAAGAGTTTACGATTGCTGTCCATGTTTGTGATAGAATTATTGTTAGAGTAAGTTAAATAGAGGTTAGTTTGCAAAGAGCATCAAGAGATGGCGCTGGAAGTATACAACGCACTTAATTTTTAAAAGACCTTTCAGCTTATAGTTACCCATGAGAGCACTCACCAGCAATAAAAGACTACACGATTGCTGATCATACTATAGAAAGACATGGACTAAAACTAGTTAGATCCTAATGAGCTCCAAGACTTTTAAATGTTTTTACACGGTATTTAGAACACAAAAAAGATATGACGGATGTCTAATGTTATTTCTCTTCTACAGGCATCGAACCCTGGCCAGTTCGAGTCGGACTGCACAGAGAACTGGTGGCAGCGAGGCGCTTCAGAGAACAGCGTGCACTTCAATGGACGAGTCGGCATCAACACTGATAGGCCTGATGAGTCTTGTGTTGTCAATGGTAAGAAGAACAGGCAACATTTGGATGGATTTTTGCCCGTCCACCATAGTGCGTTTTGCACGACACTTTTTACCTCGCATAGTAAAACTGTGGAGCTGAACCAGCTGGTTCCACAGTTTTTTTTTTATGTTATAGGTAGCAGACGAGCAGGTGGATCACCTGATGGTAAGCAAATGCCGCCGCTCATGGACACTTGCAACTCACTCGGCGAAACACAGCACAGGGGCTGCTTCACGCCGGTTTTCTGTGAGGCAGTGGTATCACTCCGGTCGAGCCGAATTCCCATTCATGCCGAAGCGTGGCCTTCCCACATTTAATTCCACAACTGAAAACGACCTTCCTTAAGAGCCAGCAACGTATTTGTGATGCATCAGATGTTGTAGATGTCCAAGGGCGTCTGTAACAACTGTAACGAAAGTCAGTTTTCCGTCACTTCGATTCAACGCTTAGTAAAGTCTCGGAAGTAAGAGAGAGCATCGGGACCCCACGGGCCTAGTGTAACGACACCAAAAACTACGAAGTGATAGGTGAAGAGTTCAGGATGTTGGTTGATGAAGCATCTTTCATATTTCCCAGGTAACCTCAAAGTGATGGGTCACATCCTCCACCCGTCAGATGCGAGAGCAAAACACAACATCGAAGAGCTGGACACGGCGCAGCAGCTCAAGAACGTGCAGAGCATCCGAGTGGTCAAGTGAGTTTTGTAAAAGTAAAGTCAGCCTATACAATGTTCCAAGGCAGGGCAAAAGCCTCCATAATAGAACTCAAGTCATCGCTACTATGATGGGATTAGGCTTAATCACCACGCTTGCCTAATGCGGTGCGGTGATCACAAACCCGAGCTATGTTCGCAAAAATCGAAGCATACTTTTTGCTAGGCCCAGGAATCGAACCCACAACCCCATGATCACGGACCGGTAGGTACGCATAAACCAGTAGCCCAATGGGGCGCTTTTCTTTGTATTTGTTTTTGTTGTAATTTTCATTGACAATGTGGAAAAGCGTCGTGATTAAGCCTAATCCCATCATAGTAGCAATGCAATGACTGATTTCTTTCTATGAGGCCTTTGCCCTGCAGTGGGACAGTATACAGAGCGTATCTGTGATCATTTACATCCTTTTAACCTTGTGTTCTACCAACTATTTTAAACAAAATTTTGTTCTATGACTGCAGTTGCCACAGTATTACGGTGAAATATACCTACCTAGATATATATTTTTTTATATTATGCATGTCGCTTTAGCACCTATATTGGTATAAGACTATGAATCATGTTAATTAAGTGATCGTTTTGTTGGCTGTCCTTAATAAATAAATAAAAATAAATAAATAAATATATAAATAAATGACTTTCGAAAATTCGCTTTAAAAAAGAAAACAATTTTTCATAAAAACTTTGTATTACGTGTCATGGTCATTTTGTATGGGAAGTCAATTTCAATGAATTTCAAAAAGTTGTTGATCAAATGTTGTTCAGAATGGTTGGTAAAACACGTCGCGGACTTCAAACCATAACGGCGTATGAACATTAGCGATACGGTTTATATGCCCCTATGATTGATGCCTACGACGTGGTTAAAGGGATGTAAATGTTCACAGTAGGCTGATACTTTACTTCATTGATGATGTCCACCAGGTTCAACTACGACCCGTCCTTCGCCGAGCACTCCGGGCTGCTGGGCTTCGACCCCTCCGCCCCCACCCCGCAGCTGGACACGGGCGTCATCGCGCAGGAGGTACGGAGGGTACTCCCCGAGGCGGTGAAGGAGGCGGGGGACGTTACGCTGCCTAACGGGGACACTATTCCGAAGTTCTTGGTTGTTAATAAGGTATGTTTGGTTGTTAATAAGGTACAGGTCAATTCACGAAAAATGACCACAAATGAGGATCATCTACGCATGTAATCTCATGAATAAATGGCTCATTCTCAATTTGAATCATTATAAGGGCTCAGAGTAAATACATAATAGGTTTAATTGAACATGATTTTTGTAATAAGACTTTACTTCATGAAATTACATGCGTAGGCAACGCATTTGTGATGCCTCAGGTATTGCAGATGTCCATGGGCGGTCCATGTCCACGGCGGCATTTGCTAGGCACCCGCAACACCAGTGGATTTGTTTTTTACCATGTTTTCCTTCATCCTTCATTTACTGTCCCACTGCAGAGCAAAGGTCTCCCATCATAGAAATCAAGTCATCGCTGCTGTGATGGGATTACGCACATAGATTTGATAAATCTAGAGGTGCATGTTTGGATTCATATATTTCCGCCAATAGACGTCCACTGCTGGACATAGCCTCCTCCAATAAGTTGCTATGCTCGTAATCTCTTTGCGTGATTGTGTCAGAAATAATGAGATCCGCATGAGATCTCCAGTGCTCATTGAATAAATTATAGTTACTTGGGATCTTTCCACTATCAGCTGGCAAACACCAGAACTGTTTAAAACCTGCCCACCACCTACCCTGATCATTTAACCTTAAACCCCAGGACCGCATCTTCATGGAGAACCTCGGCGCCGTGAAAGGAGCTGTGCAAGGTGACCGGCCACCTGGAGTCCAGGATCGACCAGCTCGAGAGGATCAACAAGAAGCTGTGCAAGTTCAGCATCCTGCAGCGACGGGACAGCTCCAGATCCAGCGTCAGCAATGGTGAGAGTTAGCAGTTCCAATCACCATCATTTCAGCCAAAGGGAACGCCCACTCTAAAGCTTATTTTTTATTTCACTGGTAATATATCCTCACAAAGCGCAATACTGTATGAATCAATTTGACGCCATTCAGAATTCGCGTCAGAGCTCTATGAATCACTTTGACGCCATTATAGTTCTGACGCGAACTTCAGTCGTCATAGTAAGTTTTAATGTTTCATTTTGATCATGTATTGTTGCTGTTCGAAAGTACCACCCAAATACCACATAATCATCATAATACAGAAAATATTATATAGATCATGATTTACAGTTTAAAAAGTTTGTTTATGCCACAGACTTATTAGGGGTACTGACGCATCCGACAGTCAGAAAATCCATCAATATAGAAGTAAGGATTCAGAAAATTCACCACGCTCAGGTAGTTTCAACTATAATTACTAGTTGATGATATCCGGGTGCGACGTCTAGACTCTAGAATATCGAAGTCAAATTAGAAAAGTCAGTTTCCTAATTTGTGTTTATGCTAATTTCTAAAAGGAATAGAACGTTTGGGAATTTGAATCAGTTAAAAATTAGCGCCATCTGCTGTTGGTTGGATGGTACAGTAATGGCTAAATTCTTTTTTTGGGCTATGGCAGATGTCGCCACACCCTGTTTACACAAAAATAAAGTATTTTTTGATAAACCTGATCCAGATGACGCGTTTTACTCGCGCGTTTTACACGCGATTTTTAGTTCATTGCTGTTTACGTTCTGTGTCTTGTTAACAAAGCTAGCTAGCTAGTTAACCATTAACCAGGCTATGTACCATATGAGACCACCAGATTTTTAACTTTATGCAGTTATGATATGGTTGAAAACATTTTTCATAATAATTAAACCCTAATAAAACGAAATATGCAATTGTTTTATTTTTATAGTCCTGAAATTAAAAGTGTGAAAGAGTTAAGAGCATTGAAAAAAATCTGTGAGTTAGATTTTTTTTTACTCTCTCTCTTCTCTCTTCCAGACTCCCGTTACTCCGCAGCGTCGAACTCCTCAAAGTCCCTATACTCTGACGGCAACATCTCCATCGACCAGATCCGCGACATCGCCCGCAACATCCGCCGGCATGAGTGTTGCCATAAACTGAGCCACAACTCGCCCAAGTACACCCGGAAGCAGTGCAAGAACTGTCACGGGAGCTCCAAGTTGGGGAAATATTATAATTATAATAAGACTTGTGTGAGGTGAGTCTCTGGTGTATCTTCAAATAATTTTAATTTCATCATCATCATCAGCAACCCACACTCGTCCACTGCTGGACATAGGTCTCCCCTAATGCACGCCACCGCTCCCGATTTTCGGCCACTCTCATCCAGCCCCCACCAGCCAATTTAACAAACACAATTTAATTTAGATAGACCTTTTCTTTTTAGACTATAAGCCAACGCTTGACCACAATCGCACCTGATGGAAAGTGACAATGAGGTCTAGGATGACACGCGTTTGCTTAGAAGATGTCAGTTCACTCTTGCCTTAAAGATGTCCAGATTATAGTGGTCGGGAAAAACAGACCTCGGCAAGGAATTCCACTCCTTAACCTATCCTCATTATAAATGTGGAAGCAAATTGCTTTGTAGGTACGGGCAAGAGGCAAGTCTACCGCATAAGGGTGAAAGCCCTTGCTGCGCCTTGCCGTCCGGTGGTGGAATGGGCTTCCACCACTGGACGGCAAGGCGGGCTGAATTTGATCCCCAATTATGCAGAACCTGCGCACACTTACCGAAATGTAGTATGTAAGTAGGTATGCATTCCCTTTAAAGTTTTAAACAAGTCAGACAGGCAGGCACACGATATGCTACAGGGTCTCCCGCAGAATACCAGCGTCGTGACGTGTCAGGAATGACACGGCGCGACTTTTGCTGAGCGGGCGCCTATTTGGCACAATGTCTGTTTCCTTTTTTTTTTCTCTTTTTTCCTTTGTCATTAAGTTTGCAGTTGTTTTATTTTTTTAATTGTTGTTTCTTTGTATTGTGCCAAATAAATGTTTTATATTCATTCAAATGAGTCTAGTAGAAGGTCGAGAGGACTGGCCACTTGTCTGCAACGCGGTCTCCACTCCAAGATACATCTGCTCTAACCATTTTCGGTTCTATTACTTAACAACTTCCCTAATCCTCAGGTACCACTCAAGCAAAGACGATAAAATCGAGAACCTGGAGCCAAAATACGTGCCCGACCCACCCCCAGAGGAACCTTATACCCTCAAGAAGAAGGACCCCTGCATCTGGCTGAGGGAAGAAGACAACTTCTCGTATGGGAACAACTTGGCGTTCTGCTGTAGGAGACGGGACTTCGGCGACGCCAGTTCTGAGCTGGTCTCTAATAAATTTCTGCAAATTGTCATCACGATATTGATTTTTATTATGGCTGTTTGGTAAGTGTTAAAAATCCATACTAATATTTGTAAATGGGAAAACGTGTCTGTCTGTATGTTTGTCTGTTCTTTCATGGCAAAACGGAGCGACGAATTGACGAGATAGTTGAAGGGATGGAGAGTAATATAGGCTACTTTTTGTCCCTCAGTGCTACCCCGAATTTAACGCGATCAAGACCGCGGGCAAAAGCTAGTAAAATATAAATATAAAAAATCTCATGCATTGACCTGACTCCGTACTGAGTAGCATTTGTGTTAGAGATATCAGACAACAGAGGATCGCAATTAACTTAAATAAAACACCCAGACACTGAACAAACACAGTGTTCATAACACGAATGTTTCTCAAGAGTGGGGATTAAACCCACGACCTTTGGTGTATGAGGCAGGGTCACTACCAAATGCGCCATCCTGGCCGGATCTTTACATAATTTATTTGTAATGTGATCGCTATGACATGTCCTTTTTTAAACGAGGTTTGAAAAGAGTACTTCTTTCACGGTAGACAGCGGCATGACTGTGCCTCGGCATTGTTGTTGTCTATGAGCGGCGGTTACCATTTACCATCAGATGGGCCGCATGCTCGTCTGCCTACTTCAGCAATAAAAAAATAAAAAAATGTATCAGCATATGAAATGGCCTCCATCATAGAAATCAAGTCATCGCTACTATGATGGGATTAGGTTTAATCACTACGCTTGCCTAATGCGGTGCGGTGATCACAAGCCCGAGCTATGTTCGAAACGTCATACTTTTGCTCGCGAAATCGGACCCGGGGCCCTGAGAGAGAAAAGTTAAGATATTATTTCTATTATCATCATCATCATCAGCCCGGCAGTACCCACTGTTGAGTATAGGCCTTCTTTCTTTTCCGCCAAAGTTCCCGGTGCTGAGCTGCTCGGATCCAAGCAGGACCTCCTATTTTGGTGATATCATCGACCCATCGTGCTGCTGGACGACCAGGATTTCGTTTGCCCATTCTAGGGCACCATATTTATAGAAATAGAAAAAATCTTTATTCAAGTTAGGTCCATACCGAAAACATATAATAATCTACCACTGGTTCGCAACGTCGATTTCTACTGAGAAGACACCAGCAAGAAACTCGGTAGTTACTCTTTTCAAATAGTAATAAGTTACAGAGTTGCATTTGAGCAAAATAAATGAATCCTACTACTATTATAAAGGCGAAAGTTTGTAAGTATGGATGTATGGATGTTTGTTACTCTTTCACGTAAAAACTACTGAATGGATTTGAATGAAACTTTACCACAATATAGCTTATACATCAGAATAACACATAGGCTACAATTTTTGAGGTTTCTTATGTGAGGTCGTAAAACCTAAAGTCCACGCGAACGAAGTCGCGGGCAAAAGCTAGTTATACAATATGACTTTCTTCACAGCCTCGTGGTGATGTCAGCGCTATACTTCAAGGAGCACCAAGAGCTGCTGACCATGAAGGACAGTCGACTCCACGAGAAGTACACCAGCTACCCTCACTACGGCAAGTTTAACGCCAACAACGGACACCGCGCGCCGCCCGATCACAATCAGATCCAGGTTAGTACCGCCCCTCCATAAAATACGCTAATAATAATCATCTTCATCATAATATCAGCCAATAGACGTACACTGGATATAGGCCTCCCAGGAATGGATCGGGCCTATGCCACTCGCATCCAAAGGATTCCCGCGAGCTTCACAAGATCTACTTCACTATCACGGGGAGTGCACCGAGGATTGTTCGATCTACTTTCTGCGGTTGAATTCTTTCATCGAACCACACGCAAGCGGTTGTCATTCCATCCTCATCATCTTGATGGTTGGCGATTTAGCACTAGCAATGAGCGTTATTCGATGAATTTTCCGGATTAATTTAATTATAACAGTTTTTTTTTTGTTTTTATTGAACTTTTTTTTTGTTTCAGACCTTAAAACCATTACAACATCCAACCGTCAAGAAGGGTGTGAAAGGTAAGTTAATTGTTTATTAACAAGGTACTCAAAGTTGAAATTAAATGAATCTTTATTTTCTTAAATACTTTTTGGGTTGGGCATTGCAATTAAAATATTTTTTCAAGAAAACCTTTATTATTAGTTGATTTCTATGATGGGGGCCTTTGCCCTGCAGTGGGACAGTATACAGGGTTTATCTGTGAACATTTTCATCCGTTTAACTACGTCTTCTACCAACCATTCTGAACAACATAATTTTGTTCAACGACTTTTCGAAATTTATTTTTTGACTCCCCATACAAAATCCTAACTCAAGTGACCGATTTTGTATGAAAAGTTGAAATTTTTTCATGTCAATTTCCAAAAGTAATAGAACAAACAACAGTAGATTTAATTTTAACCTTAATTTTCAGAGAAAAGCCCCCACAAAACGACCCAGGAATACAGTACGAGTCCGCCCACAGACCTCCCGCATACCATAGCCACCACTCTACTGGCCTCCAAGAACTATGTCAAGAACCTCATCAGCAACAGTAAGTATTTTAGATAAATAAATAACGGCCCGTTCTCACTTCGTTTCGTGACAGTAGTTCCACTGTCTACCAATAGATGGCGCTGGGCGTTGATTGTATCGCGCAAGTGTTTCGTGTTTTCGGTTTAGCTATAAGCCCTGGCGTGGAATATGTGATTAGCTTCACATAAATAGTATAGAAGATAATTCATGCATCTTCTATATCTACCTATACTATTTAGCAAGGGTTATTTTTATAGACAATAACAACCGCTTATTTATAGGTAACCGAAATAGCGAAACACTAGCGCCATGAATCGGACTCCCAGCGCCATCTATTGCCACTGTTTGAAACTTATGTCCGTAATGTAACGGAGTGGTGGTGGGAGGGGGGTGTCCAGCCGTCTCAGACGGCGTTGCGCGGTTTAGTGATCGCTGGGGGCCAATTCTCGGTTTTTGCCTTCTATATTGAGTCGACTTCATGGAACGTTTAGACCAATAGGAGAAAAAGATAAGGAATGTCGACTGTAATCTGTGTTCTCCTATTGGTTGTGCGAGAATTAGCTTCCTGAACGTGCTGTTATATCCAATATTAGTTCTTTAAAAGTGCATAGGTCGACATTCTATTAAAACTGTTTTTCGCCATGCGGTCGGCCAGTTGCCCTCCAACCTCCGAGCAGTTGTCCGACAGTTGTCCCGCGGCGTATTCCCGATAGTATTTCATAAATCATATTAGAAAAGCGAGGTAATTAGGAAGTGTAAGGACTTAGTAAATTCAGTTACTTAGGATCATTTGGACATTCGCTGGGTGCCGCATAACAGTGCGCTGTCAAGACCGTTGAAGTTAAGTAAACATACTGTAAGAAAATAAAATAAATAAATAATGTAAGTAGGTTATGCAATAGATCCACGCGTACGAAGTCACGGGTAGCCGCTAGTTATTTAGTTAGTTTCAAACTGTCTTTTATTTGACTGACTATAAACAGATGCGCATTTCGCTCCACAGACATAGAGCAAACGTCGCAGGCGCCGCTGGTGGAGCGGCCCGTGCGCATGTCGCGCATATCCGACGTGGTGGGCGCGGGCTGCGCATTCCCCGTCAACACCGATAACGAGCTGGATACTGATTGCCAGGTAAAAAAATGAATAATGTTAAAAAGAAAAATAAAAATAAAATTTAACGTCGTGAAGAGCGAATTACACTTCAATAAGTACAGTAGCGAGCTAAGTTGCTTTATCAGCGAGTTAAGTCATTTTTGCCGTGTAGACGCCGTGTGAACGGCAAAAATTACTTAACTCGCTACTGTACTTATTGAAGTGTAAATCGCTCTTTAGGCCCAGACAGCAGACACAATAGAAAATCAATTGATTTGCCTCGTATGAGACTTTTGGGTCTTACAACGTTAAAATGCTTTTGGGTTTACGATGTTAAGCTAGATTGCCAGGTAAAAAAATAAAAAAAAAAAGTAACTAATGATTACATAGTCAAAGAAAAAAAAATGCCAAAAGATTGTAACTATAAAATATTAAAGGATAATATTAGGTACACGACGTTTATCGTAAAGTACATTATATTTTACTTTTTTGTTGCATTATAATAATATGTTTTATATCTAATATTAAACATCTTTCAATCATGCTGCTACCAAGGATTATATTCGTATAACATCATGGATTGAAGCATTAATGGTAAGTTGGTTTATACAGAGTGTACCTATCTGTGAACATTTACATCCCTTTAACCACGTGATCTACCAACCATTCTGAACAACATTTGTTCTATGACTTTTGAAAATTCGCATATAAAAATTTCATCTTTCCATACAAAGTCGGTCACGTGACTTGGTCATTTTGTATGGGGAGTCGAAAATATTTTCGAAGAATTTGGAAAAGTTGTTGAACAAATGTTGTTCAGAATGGCTGATAGAACACGTGGTAAAAGGGATGTAAATGTTCACAGATACACCCTGTATACAGGGTAACTTATCATCACATCTGCTATTTTCCTTTAGGACTATTGTTGAAATTAAAAAAAAAATAGCCCAGCACGTGGTACAACAATCAAACACAAATAAATCCCACATTTTCTTCCAGTCATCATGCGGCCTCGACCAGCCCCAAACCTATGAAAACCAAGAGCCCTTAGAACGCCCTAACCCAGACAAGGATAACGAGACCGCACGGCCCTTAGAACCTATTAAGGACAAGCAACCCATCATACCAGTCATGCCACCTCCACACGAGCGGAACCACACGCAACCTTTGAAAACTGACAATGATTCCTTCAAGGCCAACATACATGTAGAAAACATGGACTCGTCTTTAAACAATATGCTGGATATTAAACAGAACTTGACAGACAATGGGACCAGGATGAAGAGGAATGTGAGGCTGGTGCAAGGAGTCAGGGTTGTGAGGCAGACCAATGAAGCCGTCTTTGGGAGTTCGGAAGAAATCAATTTTAGCGAGCAGTCAGATGAAATTGCTTCCAAAGGTATGTAATTAAAAAACAATCCTATAAAAAGTGCACAATGCATGTCCTTGACGAATGACAGGGATGGAAGAAGAAAACATACTGCGCCGACCACAGATAACCTGGGAACAGTGCAGGCAGATGATGATGAATGCATGTCCTTCTACCCCAAATTGGGTATTTGACTAATCTCGATATATCGCACTCTTAATAAGATACCGACCTAACTCAAAATTTCGGAAAAAATGAGTTTGGTGAAAAATCGACCTTATAGACCAAGGGTCACAGCATACTTCTTTAAAAATCAACTTATTCTGTAAATAATAACGTATAAAATACATGAGTCACTATCTTTCCCGCCCCGCACACTTCGTTCGTTCATCGAATATCGACCAATTCAGTTTTGGGGCGGCGGTTTCGCGCGAGGTTTGTGTCAAACGCCGGCAGATTTGGAGATGCGTCAGTGTTTTACTAAACAAATCGGTAAGTTTGTTAAAATATTATGATTATAATATTGACTCGTTTTGGAATAGGTCTTTGTTTCAGTAACTTTCTCTCAGTTGATATAGGCCCAACTTGAATTGAGTCTTTATTTTATTAAAATGTACTGTAGGATCAATGACAAATTATTACTTAGGTCTGTGTTTTATTTAAAATCGTTCACGAAATATAACTCAACTCGAATTTGGTCTCTGTATTGTTAAAAAATACGAAAATGTTTTGTAATGTTTGAATTTAGGTCTTTTTTTCATAAAAAAAACTGAACAAATCGAAGTTACAATTAAAAATAGGTCTTTGTAGTATTAAATATAAGGTTGGAATTTTTAATTTAAGTCACTGTGTTGTTTAAGTTTATTCTTTCGTATCTCAGCTTTTTCGCTGGAATTTTAAATTTACGCTAATACTATCGTACGGATTTCAACGACACGGACACGGCCTTGAAATCGCGCGGTTTTATGTCAAATCTGAAGGCGTAGGTATACCTCGCTCGCGTCCGTTCGTATAAGTTGGAATAATGTTAGATAATTAATATAACCATGCAAAAGTGCCCATTTACGTTGATTTGCTTACTGTGCGTATCACCGCATACGCGTGATGAGTGTGATAATTTGTGTCGACCACTCACAGTAGTTGTATGCAGGTGCGTAATTGGTGGTGTTATTGATAATATGGTGGCTAAATAAACACCCATGGCTGTATTCGTTAAATTAAATAGTCAAGTCCTATTATTTACGTTTTAAACGATCTATTACTTAAACTGACAACTCTATAATGCTAATTATAAACTTAGTAATTTAATTTAAACTAACATTACTAATACTTAATTACATATTTTTCCTTTTTTCTGATAACAGACATAATGGAGAACCAGCAAATAAAAACAATATTCTAAAAATATTGATGATGTTGTAAAGTATTTATTGTATTGTGTAAAATTATATTCTAAAATATAAAATATACATAATAAAGCTGTTACTGTAAAAGGTCGAAGTACGGTAAATCATAAGATTTACTTGTAAGTCTTAGGATTTACCGACATGAGTTGGTCAATGTAAGTACACAAATCAAAAGTGTCTAGGGATCAAGTACGTTAAAGAGTATTGCTGCTATTATGGTTAATTTTACTAACTTTTTGTATCTCTAATAATGCTGTTTAGTGACTTTTAACATTAAAATAAGAAACATTGTTTAAAATTCGTTAATAAGAAGAAAATCGATTGTCAATGTGAATTTGTATAAAACAGTACTAGCGGTTTGACAATATCATTACAATATCTGCATCAGAACCGATACAGTTTACATTATTATGGAACACGACATCATTTAACCCGAGAAGAGATGATGCGAGCCGTCGGAATGTTGGAAGCTGGTTCCAGGCAACGTGCTGTGCTTTCGCTTTTAACACTACATTGAGCGTCATAAGTCGCCTCTGGAGGCGCTATTGCATGACGGGCAGCGTGGTCGGGTGACATTAGGGCGGTCTCGCATCACGACTCGGAGATAGGACCGGTATATCCAAAATACTGCTCAACGTTATCGTATCATGACCGCCATGATGTGTTTACGAGGCGCCACAGCTCCTCAGGTTTGCTAATAAGCGATCAAACAATCCTAAATCGTTTACGAGAACTGGATTTGCGATTCCGAAGACCGCTGAGAGGTCCATCTATTGCAACCCTGCAATCGCAGGACCCGTTTACGATACGCTCGCGAACACACAAACTGGGAGGAAGAAGACTGGCGCTATGTGTGCTTTTCGGATGAGTCCCGCTTCGGTATGAGACCGGATAAAAGACGTTCTCGAGTTTGGAGAACATTTGGACGTAAAGAACGTTTGAGATATTGTCAGGAAGTTCATCCATATAAAGTGGGGGAACAATAACGATATGGGCCGGTATTTGGCTCGGCGGAAAACCGATCTCATTTGGTCAGGGTAACCTCAATGCTCAAGTTTACGCGCAAAAAGGATTGTATCGATGTAATCAACCCTTTGCGAGGCCACTTGGGTGATTCTTTTCAACTAATGCATGACGACGCAAGTGCGGTGTGTGGAAGTCCACACACGGCTAGAGTCGTAACACGCATTCTTGCCAAAGGCTCGTATCAACGTTCTGCCGTGGCCTGCACAATAACCAGACCTCAACCCAATTGGGCACGCAACATCATTTTATTTATTTTAGAGGTATATTTAAAAAAAATGTACTTTTCCCCTTTTTTTACAACTGATTGGGATACTGCCATAGGTGAAAAAATTACATTCCGATATGGTAATAAGAGGCGCGACGCTTGGTATGACCATACTAGGAGACTCTGAGATTGTATCTAAATCTTGCCTACTTCTGGTTGAGCCTCATGCTGATCAGGTGCAGAGGTAGACAGTGATAGCGCATGGTCTGGTAAATTAAAATCTTTATACGAAGATGGAATAACAGTAACTTCTGAGCTTTTGAGTATAACCGGGTTATAATAATTTATTAAAGATATTGAAGAAAAATAATTACAGATAAAAAGTAGTTACCATTTAAATATTAACTTAGTTCTCCTTTTGCAGCACCTTCTTTTCTGACCCAAAGGTTGACTAGTAGAGAATGCCTCTTGGCATTAAGTTCGCCTATTGTTTACTTACTTTCTTTTGTACAGTTAATATCGCAAAATATCTTTATTTTATTTTTGTTTGGTTTGCTACCTGTTTATTAGCTCATTATTTATAGTATAGTATCGATACCTAAAAATAATGTCCCGGTTCTTAATCGAATATGACACTTTCAATATTTTTCTGTTTTTAATCCCTAAGACTAGTACAAATATGCCTACCTTCTGGTGCAATTAAGGCGATATTAGAATAATATTAATAAGTTAGGACAATTAGCAGCGCACTTGTGACACCACTGGTGTTGCATCGCTTACCATCAGGTGATCCATCGGCTCGTATGCCACCTATATCATAAAAAAATATTGTTGTTGCACTTAGTGCGTTTTTATAAAGATTTATTTTAGATTTTAATACATTTTAGAGCTACATTTTAAGAAATAAATACTTAGTTCAGACTCTTAAAAGATACAACTTATTGAGAGTAAATTGTTTTATGTCTTTTAAGGTCGTAAGGCCCAGACAGCAGACACAATGGAAAATCAATCGTTTTTGCCTCGTATGAGACTTTTGGGTCTTACGACGTTAAAAGGCTTTGGGGTTTACGATGTAAAGCTAGATTGCCAGGTAAAAAAATCTAAAAGAAAAGGTAACTCATGATTGCATATTCAAAGAAAAAAAAGCAAAAAAATTGTAAGTAACTATAAAATATTAAAGCGTAATATCACGCGACGTTTATCGTACATTATATTTTACTTTTTTGTTGCATTATAATAATATTTATGTTTTATATCTAATATTACACATCTTTCAATCATGCTGCTATCAAGGATTATATTCGTATAACTTCATGGATTGAATCTTTAATGGTAAGTTGGTTTATACAGGGTAATTTATAATCACATCTGCTATTTTCCTTTAGGACTATTTTTAAAATTGTAAAAAAATAGCCCAGCACGTGGTACAACAATCAAACACAAATAAATCCAACATTTACTTTCAGTCATCATGCGGCCTCGACCAGCCCCAAACCTATGAAAACCAAGAACCCTTAGAACGCCCTAACCCTGATAAGGACAACGAGACCGCACGGCCCTTAGAACCTATTAAGGACAAGCAACCCATCATCCCAGTCATGCCACCTCCACACGAGCGGAACCACACGCAACCCTTGAAAAGTGATAATGATTCCTTCAAAGCCAACATACATGTAGAAAACATGGACTCGTCTTTGAACAATATGCTGGATATTAAACAGAACTTGACAGATAATGGGACCAGGATGAAGAGGAATGTGAGAGGGCTGGTGCAAGGAGTCAGGGTTGTGAGGCAGACCAATGAAGCCGTCTTTGGGAGTTCGGAAGAAATCAATTTTAGTGAGCAGTCAGATGAAATTGCTTCCAAAGGTATGTAATTTAAAAAAAATCCTATAACAAGTGCACAATACATGTCATGTCCTTGACGAATGACAGGGACGAATGGAAGAAGAAAACATACTGCGCCTATTTGGATGGCTTACTGGACGAGATATAAACTAATTGTTTGTTGTAGTTTAGTTATAAAATTTATTTAAATAATAATAACTTTACATCGTACGTGTCTATTGGATGTGCCGGTCATTCTTCATGTCTCACTCTCTCTAGTGTTGCCAGCTAACCACAGACTATATAAAAACCACAGATGTAACAGCGCCGACCCCAGATAACCTGGAAACAGGGCAGGCAGATGATGATGAATGCATGTCCCTACCCCAAATTGGCTTCGGGGGTCGATTCCCTTACCCTCATATTTCGATGGGACACCAGTGTGAGATGTCCAAAGTGGGATCAGATGCAGGACCAACGGCTCTTTGCAAGGGGTAACTGTGGCAGAACCACGCTTCGGCATGAATGGGCCGGCTCGACCGGAGTGATACCACTGCCTCACAGAAAACCAGCGTGAAGCAGCCCCTGTGCTGTGTTTTGCCGAGTAAGTGAGGGTACCGGAGGCCCACCCGGGGGGAAGGGGATAAAAGGTTGGCAGCGCACTTGTAATGCATAGGTAGCAGACGAGCAGGCGGATCACCTGATGGTAAGCAATTGCCGCCGCCTATGGACACATGCAACACCAGTGGGTGGAGTCACAAGTGCGCGTCACCCCCCTTCCCCCCCGATGGGCCTCCGGTACCTTCACTCAGTCGGCGAAACACAGCACAGGAGCTGCTTTACGCCGGTTTTCTGTGAGGCAGTGGTATCACTCCGGTCGAGCCGGCCCATTCGTGCTGAAGCATGGCTCTCCCACAATTAAATTAATTATGTAGGTATTTCAGTATTATATTTGTGATCCTCTGTTGTCTCATATCTGTTAATAGCACAAGTGCATAAGCTACTAAGTACGGAGTCAGGTCAATGTTGTGTGAATTAATTTGATTCTGTAAATTAAACTCTATTCCAGAATGCGACAAGGTCCAAGTTGGTGTGTCCAGCAAGTCTGTCAGCAACGCGTCACTGTTCGCCGAGCGCGTCTGTCCCCGCGCCGTCCACAACTACACCTACACCGTCCCCCTGTCCCACTGTCTGGACCATCGACACATCAACATCACCTTCAGGTAACAACATATCAACTTCATCAGGCAGCTCGCTGTCAATAGGGAAAACTCTAACAATTCCACTTTGAACGGTCTCCTGCTACTTACATCTTCCAATTGGGTATTTGACTTATCTCGATATAGTAATATTGGTAAATAAGAACCAATGCCCGACATTTTCAGTTAAAAATATAACGTCTAGCTGGTTTTGTGAGCATTCAAAGATTCATGGGCAAGTCCATTTTTAAAGTATAAAATTTAAAAATAATAATTATGTCATTGAACTACCCGTACATTTTTCACCAACTTTTATTGTACTAGGCGCGCATATACAGAAGTTTGAGTTGTGACGTCACAATTCAATAGCCATTTGTATAGAGCGTTTTTGGGCTTGCCCAAAATATGTGCTCTTAAAGTTGTGATATCTCAGGTAATTCAAATGAGAATCAAGTGATTATTTCAACTATGTTTCTTAAATTGAGGCGTCTTTTGATTAAACACATAAAAAAATTTTAGTCAAATACCCAATTGAACCATAATGTCTGTGGGCCTAGGAGACGATCTCTAGCGGGAGCTGAGGACACAATAGATAAAATTGAACGCAGTGTCCACTCGGAAACGAACGCTCCCAGACGTAGGTTAATAATAATAATCTTCCAATTCTCTCTTGTGCCTTTCGGAGACGAAAAGTTATTTACACAGAAGTTGTTTTTGACCGTGAGATAGCCAGCTCGACTGGAGTGATACCACAGCTTGTCAGAAGACCGGCGTGATGCACCGGTCCAATCGGGGGTAAGGGGGTAATGGTTGGCAGCGCACTTGTGTCTCTACTGGTGTTGCTGGTGTCTATAGGCGGCGGCCATCGCTTACCATCAGTAGCGCTACCATGAGTTTACAGTGACAGAACTCGCTAGCGTCTGCGTAAAAAAAATCTATGAAAAAGTACGCCTCTAGCGGACACTTGAGAAACTAAAATATAGTATGAGTTGTCAAATAGAAACCTATCGAAATGTATTCGCTAGCGAGTAATGTTTTCCGTAGCGCTACGAGTTAGGCTACGAGTTGACATCTAAAACTGACATAACGTAAACTATTGCTCTGTCTCTTTCAAATGCATCACAATGAAAGAGACAAAGCGATAGTTTTCGATAGCGAGGATAGTATCTCAAATTTGACGGTAGGTTATCGAAAAGTTACGTACGTGTTAAATCGAATCTATTCGACGCCCGTTTACTCGCTATCGACTGTAGTAACGTTATGTTACTTTTCGATGCCAACTCATGGTAGCGCTACAGGTGATCTGTCTGCTCGTCTGCCACCTATCACATAAAAAAATATCTTATCCAAGCTTCCATCGCTCGTTGGTTACATATTCTGCATCTCTTTCTTTCTTGTCCTAGAGCCTCAAAGCTGAAAGAGTTCCACCGCTGTGACTCCTTCGAGTGCCGACATGAGACGAGCAACTGCCGCCGGCTTGCCGCCGGCCCTGACAACTGGACCACCCTGGTCACCCTCACCATGGGCTGCAGTGGAGACCGGGCGCTGAAAATCAGAGGATCCTTCATGCCATTTGAGGTAGATAGATACTTACTTACTTATTCCATTAGCTCAGTCACCCGAAACGAGTCTTGCCGGGCTAAGATGCGCACCGCGACAAAATTTTGTCGACTCTCGTTCGCGAGAGCGAGAAGCAACTAGCGATGACGCAATACGAGTGTCGACAAAATTATCTCGTGGTGCGCATCTTAGCCCGGCTGGTCTCCGAAACAAGAGAATGCCACTTTGGTCGATCCTGCAGTTCTCGCAGACCATTTTCGACGACGTCTTTCCAGCGATACCTAGGTTGGCCTACCGGGCGTCGGCCCAATGGTCGCCTCCGGTATACTTTCATCACGAGACGATCCTGGTCCAGATAGATAGATCTTTATTTTTTTTTTTTTTTTTTTTTTATGTGATAGGTAGCAGGCGAGCAGGCGGATCACCTGATGGTAAGCAATTGCCGCCGCCCATGGACACTTGCAACACCAGTGGAGTTACAAGTGCGCTGCCAACCTTTTATCCCCTTCCCCCCCGAGTGGGCCTCCGGTACCCTCACTCACTCGGCGAAACACAGCACAGGTGCTGCTTCACGCCGGTTTTCTGTGAGGCAGTGGTATCACTCCGGTCGAGCCGGCCCATTCATGCCGAAGCGTGGCTCTCCCACATTGCACAAAATATTACAGAAACATAATCCTCAAATATGGTCAGTAAGGAGGTAATCTTTAACCAGAGTTTCTTACGGCTCGATCTCGGCTCGGATAGTTTATTTGAAAAATATTTTTTTGCCCAACCTTTGACATTAACGGCCTGATGCTCTAGTGGTATAAGTACTGGGCTGTGATCTCTGGGTCCCTGGTTCGATTCCGGGATCGAGCAAAAAGTATGTCTCGAAAATTTCAATCATATCTCGTCTGTGATCACCTCACCGCACCGCATTAGGCAAGCGTGGTGATTAAACCTAATCCCATCATAGTAGCGATGACATGATTTCTATGATGGAGGCCTTTGCTCTGCAGTGGGACAGTATATAGGATGATACTTTACTTCTTTTACCAATATATTAAGACTTTCTGATAAGAGTGTTAAATATATATCAAATTAACATTTGTTTTCCTTTTTTTAGGATCTCTGCAAACTTTCACCGGAGGATAAAATACCTTTCGTAGAATACAACATCAGAGTCTACAGAGATTGCAACAATTGAAAAAGAAATGTTGGTAAAAAGGAAATAACATTGTCAACCGAATAATTCGGTCAAAAACTATTATGATTCTGATTATTAGAATATTAAAGATGTTATAGTAAATTTTAGATAACTTTAAAAGTGACTCCATATTAGCGTCTTTTGAGCGTCGACGTCTTGCCGGGGACCTCCCCACTGCCGTTTTGGGGGTTGCGTCGACGCGACGCTATCTGTTGTGGGGAAGTCCCTGGCAACGCTTGTGTGGGGAGGTCACTGGCAACGCTGGTGTGGGGAGGTCGCTGGCAACGCTTGTGGGGAGGTCACTGGCAACGCTAGTGTGGGGAGGTCACTGGCAACGCTTGTGTGGGGAGGTCGCTGGCAACGCTAGTGTGGGGAGGTCACCGGCAACGCTAGTGTCAGGAGGTCGCCGGCAACGCTTGTGTGGGGAGGTCACTGGCAACGCTAGTGTGAGGAGGTCACCGGCAAGACGCTAGTGTAAGGTCACTCTAAATTGAAACCGTCACAATTACAAATTAAAAATCTCTTTTAGAGTCTCAAATTAAGAAGTAAAATTAAAATTAACATAATATTAGAAATGTAGCAAATTTACAAACAAATCTCAAAAAAGATATAAGTAACTACTTTTAATTTAACTTTTTCGTATTTTATTATTCCTGCTTATAATATTATGTATTTGCAATTTGTCAGAAGCATGGAAAAAAGTCAATTTAGATACCACATTATGTGATAATAATATTTATACATTCCAAAAAGTGCAATTATATTACTGTATCCGTCCGTATATCAATACGAATTATATCTATAATACATTACATGACGTTATAATTATTACATAAGGAAAAAAAACGCAATAATTTATCATCACAATTTTATTGCTTGTTACTAAAGCTTTAATTTTTGAAAACCTTATTTAAATTTACAATTATTATGCTCTCTTAATTTGTCTCGTATGTCACTTTAATCGAAATAAAATAAACAAGTTACTTACCTGCATTAAGAAAATAAATATATTTCCATTCCAGTTTTACTGGAAATATAAATATTTTTTATTTTAGGTATATTAAAAATGTACATCTTTGGAACATTTATTTTGATTATCATAATTATTACATTCTTTTATATCAAATAATATTTGACGACGAGCTAAATTATAATTTAATTAAAAATCTAGTAGAGATTTTTGGTTGATTGGTTTTTATTATTATGCCTGCATCCTTTGGATTGATACAATCCTGAATATGAAGATGGTTAGCTTTATTCATTTATAGTTATGTATTGCTTTAATGCTTCGCAAAATGAGACATCACACAATGTATTTATCTGCGAAAATGCGCGGAAATATTTCAATGTATTTTTCTAGCTTTATTTTAATTTTTTGTTAAAAGATAAATGTGTTAATTATGAATACTCAGTAAGATTTTTTTATTACTATTAATATTATAAAGGCCATTTTTGAGCCATATAATTTCTTAAAATAAGTTAGTATTGGAATAAGAATAGTATATTATATTTAAATGAAATAGTTTCGAATACATATTAAATAAAAGCTCGAAATATTGATATTCTCTCAATTTAATTTCATCATTAATAAACTTTACTTTTTTAGATCTCAGCTTAAAATCTTTTTCAATTTATTTTAAATCAAAGTACTAGTTTAAATATTAGCTACACTAAAATTTGTAGGTAATTAATTTAAAACATGTTTCTTCCAAACAATAAAATTCAAGAGATTTGAGTTATATATTTTTAAGATATTTTTTTAACACCGTTGATTACATAACGTTAAAATATTATGTCAAAAACATTCCAAGCCAGTACTTAATTAGATTTTAAATTATGTAATATTTTTAATTTAAAATATGGAAATAATTATATCGGAGAATCTTATTTAAGGAGACGTGTAGCTTTATTTTTTAATTGATTTTGTAATATATTATATTTTTTGTTTATGTTAGTTTTAAGAGAAATATGGAGTCATGTTTCAGTTTACACTTAATTGTTATAATTAAAGCCATAAAAATCTTACAACATTTTTTTTAAATAAACGTTGTATAATTCATTTTTGTAACATTTTTATAATTAGTGTATCTTTGTGCTCTTAATTAAGATTATGAGTATATGCACACTACGTTTTTTGAGAGGTAACCATGTACGAAAATGCGCGCCCACGCCACTGGAAATGCTCTTACGCGATCATGCCGAAAATACTCGTATGCGACACGCGGAAAATGCACGTTCACGCCATTGAAAATGCTCGCTCATGACGTTGTAGGCTGTAGGTTACAAAAGAAAAATATTGCAAGCTTTTATATTAAACGTTGAAAAACGTCGTGTGCATATACTATAATATATTTAATTAAACGTATTTTATCATGACGTAGTTCCTTCTTACTATCGCACTATTTTTTTAAATTACGTAGAAAAGCACTTTTAATATTTTTTTAAGTATATAAATGGTGCATATTTTTGGCTCAATTTATCGTAATTACTTACGTAATTTTATTCTGTTTCTTGCCATAGTTTTAACTACCTACTTACCTTTTTGTAGTAGTAAATTTAATTTAGGCAATCAAGTTATAAATATTTTTTTCAATTCAATTATTTCTTTATTTCCGAATTAAACTTTACGTTGTTAAAAAAGATTTGAATGAAGTACATTAAAAAAAAGCCAGTGATTTGAATTATTAAAATTTTAATTTTAATTCGAATGCTTTAATTTCGGAAAAGTGATACAGGATGTATCTGCGTACATTTACATCCCTTTAAACATGTCTTCTATATTCTGCCAGCCATTCTGAACAATATTTTGTACGATGACATTTGAAAATTTGTCGATTTATTTTTAGACTTTTCATACAAAATGAACAAGTCACTTGTTCGACTTTGTATGAAAAATATTTTTTTTTTAGGCGAATTTTCAAATATCAAAGAAATGTTGTTCTAAGTGGTTAGAAGTCGTGTTTAAAGGGATGTACCTAAATGTTTACAGATTACCCAAGGTGTATCTTTTAAGCATTTTATTTATATCGTATGCCGTTTTTGGCAACGCATCCGTCGACCATATTTTTGTGTTTTAAAGTTTTTTGTGTTTGATACGAGATTATAATGTGTATATTTTGTGTATTATTGGGTATTTCACTTCGTAATCAGGATTTCTCCTAGTTTTAAAGAACAACATTTTTTACTTAGGAAGTTATGTTTCGCCACTTAGGATATAAACAGTAAGTAGTATATTATGTAGTATTTATAAATTGTATTTTAATGTTTAGTGTAATGATGTCCACAAATTTGTATTTTAAGGAATACTGAATAAAATGTAGCAAAATTTTTGATGTTTTTTATTTAATTTTGATGGCCTCGATGTTTGATGTGAGACAACAGAGGCAACACAAATATAATGCTAAACAGCCACTGTCCAGTCTCAAAAAAATTAACCTAAAGTTTATTTATTAGTAGTTAGGTACTTGATTAAGTACTACATAAATCACTACCTATAGGTACATACGAGTATAGGTAGGTTGGTGCTTTTATATAAATATCACGAATTTCTACAATTTTTATTTCTATTTGAATAAGTTTTTCAAGCCTAAAATCAGCTAAATAAATTTAAATAAATAAATTCTCACAACATGTCATATATGGACATGACTCATACTAAGTAGCTTAAACACTCAAATAAATCAATCAGTTTAAATCAGTTGAGCCGTTTCCGAGTTTTAGCCTGGCTAACTAATTAGCAGAAACTCACTTTTATATTAATTTAAAGATTAAAGTCATTCTTACATCTCATACAATGGCAAAAAGCTTAAGCGCCATTTTTTGCTTAGTGTTTATTCAACATTGCACATCCTAACTAATATTATAAAATGCGAAAGTAACTTTGTCTGTCTGTCTATCTGTCTGTCCTGTCTGTTACTCTTTCACGCCAAAACTACTGAACGGATTTAAATGAAATTTAGTATACAGATAATCTAGACCCTGAGAAGGAACATAGGCTACTTTTTATTGCGAAAATGGGGTTGTAAGGGGTTAAAAGGGGGGTAAAAAGTTACTTTTTCACGCGGACGAAGTCGCGGGCGGCCGCTAGTACTTATATAACGATGATGATTGTCTTTACATAAATATCGCAATGAAACAAAATGCTGAATCAAAATAACGAGACTCGCTGTAGGTACATACGACCGACTTAAGCTTTGTAGGTTACACTTACTTATAGTGGTGGCCTATTGATGGTCCAGTATCGATAGACCACCACTATATAATAAGAGAGAGACAAAGTTAGTATAGTAGTTCGATAGTAAAAGAAAAATCAATAGAATAGATAATATCGATGTAGAACAATTATTTTATATAAAGTAATATATTTTTATTTTTTTTAATAATAATTTGAGTGATAACTATTGATAGCGCTAATACTAATAAAATAAATAAAAAATAATAAGCTATCGGGGGTAGTGACAACTTGCCCGAAAAAAACTCGACCGAGAATTTCAAGATTTTTTGCTCGTCACTGCTCTAACCTGACTTATTTTTATTTTTTTTCATTTAGTAGAGTTTATTATTATCATCACAAAAATATTGGTTAAGTTAGAACAGTGACCGGCCAAAAAATCGATACTATCGATAGTTTTGGATCCAATACTATCAGTAGTATTGTGATTTAAATCAGAATCAAGCAAAAACAATCGATACTATCCATATTACTAGCGTTATCAATAGTATTGCTCAAATTTTTATATCGATACTAGCTTTTGCCCGCGACTTCGTTCGCGTGGACTTCAGGTTTGTAGCCTATGTGTTATTCTGATATATTAGCTATATTGTGGTAAAGTTTCATTTAAATCCATTCAGTAGTTATTACGTGAAAGTGTAACAAACATCCATACATCCATACTTACAAACTTTTGCCTTTATAATAGTAGTAGGATTATCGATACTATTTAATGTTGCAATAATATCCATAATACTATCGATGTAGTACGTAAAGTATTCGAGGTCAACAATCGATTGTCAAACTATCGATAGTTCAGCAACACTACTCACTTCTTCACGTTAGTTACCGCCTCACTGTTGGCGGAGACACCTGTGTCGACGCGAAATCTTTTTACTTTGTCAGTCGGTGTTGTGATTTAGTGCGTTTTTTGAAAAAAAAACAGGTAAGTTCGTTTAATCTTGCTTTCACTTTTATATAAAAGTGAAGTTTAACTATAAAAAGTTGAGCGGATTATTAAATTGTTTTATGGTTTTTTTATGGGAATATGAAGATGTAATGTCTCAGTGAAGAAGTAAGTGATAATTAAGTATTACGGTCATGATCATGAATGGTTGAACACAAATCTGTTGACAGTGATTTACGTCGTTCTTTTATGAAAAAATATTTCTTTCATAAAATAATGACTTAAGTACATCACTTAAGTAGTAAGTATTATTGTTGAACGACAAAGAAAATAAAAATGGATACAAATTTTTTTAGTAACATGGACCTACCTGTAAATTTGCCTAGTTAGTAAGTAGTACTAGTTGATACATACTGTTATATTAGCTAATAAATTTTACCTAAGTTACTTTCGCACTGAGAGTTTAACCGAATAAATCAGCGTTTCCCAAAAGCTGGTTCGCGACCCGGTGCCGGGCCATCAAAACGGAATAACCGGGTCGCGACATTTTCGCCTTATTTAAAAAAAGAGTACCTAATACCTTACTTGGATTCTTTAGTAAAAAATAAGAAACAGCTGCTGCATACTTCGAACGAACTAAAAAGTGACTTAATGCCAAAATTTTATTTATATACCTAGTACTAATAAACATTTATACTATTAATAGCGGCCGCCCGCGACTTCGTCCGCGTGGAAAGTAACTTTTACCCCCCTTTTAAACCCCTTACAACCCCCCTTTTTGCAATAAAGAGTAGCCTATGTCCTTTCTCAGGGTCTAGATTATCTGTATACCAAATTTCATTTAAATCCGTTCAGTAGTTTTTGGCGTGAAAGAGTAAGACAGACAGACAGACAGACCAGACAGACAGACCGAGTTACTTCGCATTTATAATATTAGTATGGATAAATATGTATTGAAACCAGCTTTAGTTTGAAAGAGTTACCTATCTGTCCGATTATCCGATATAAATACTCTTGGCTTCTGTAGAAATAAGACATTTGTCCTAGAAACCATCTTTTATAGTCAGTAAAATTAACGAATGCATATTTTATGTGTCTAGCCATTATGTATTTTAATTAAATCAGTTAATTCTCTATAAATGCTAATCAAATAATTATAAAACCGGTACCAATTATTCACCTAGCTTTATTCATATATACCTAGGTACTTTTTATTATTATTTATACTATTTATATAAAGAGATCAAACCTATAAGATATCGACAAATATCTAAGCCGACGAAGTCCAGGTCGTCCGGTGGCGCGATGGGTCGACGACATCGCTAAATCGGGCTACATGGATCCGAGCAGCTCAGGACCGGGCACATTGGCGAAAGGGAAGGGAGGCCTATACTCAGCAGTGGGTACTACCGGGCTGATGATTATGATGATCTAAGCCGAAAAGGCAAAGCGCGTGAAACAATTAACGTCCAGTGCCATCTATTGGTAGATAGTGATATTGAGTAGGTATTAAGTAAAGGCTTTTGGGTCTCGAGTTAGGTAATCTGAAAAGACAAAACACTTGTTATGTATATATTATTTTTCGACAGACAAGCATTTGACCCCATCACACCTGATGTTAAGTGTGTTTGACAAAAGGAATAATTAGTTAAAGAAGTAGGTATTTGTCAATTATGACGGTGGTATTATCTTGTTTCTTAAATGAGTAAATAACAAAATAATGTCACTTAAATTTATTATTGACGTCTGTTAAGAAATTTGTATTACCTAAGTAATTCTTCCGCAGAATAATAAAATTCACTTCGTTTGTAGATACAGTAACAGCAAAATTACTTAGATGATCAAAAATACTACTTATGCTCGCTGCTGAGCGTAGTTCGTGTCAGAACTGTATGGTGTCAAATTCATACAGTTCTGACGCAAACTCCGTATAGCCTCAAAGTGTTTTAACAGTTCTGACGCAAACTCCGTATAGCCTCAAAGTGATGCATACAGTTCTGACGCGAACTCCGTATAGCCTCAAAGTGATTCATACAGTTCTGACGCGAACTCCGTATAGCCTCAAAGTGTTTCATACAGTTCCGACGCGAACTCCGTATAGCCTCAAAGTGTTTCATACAGTTCTGACGCGAACTCCGTATAGCCTCAAAGTGTTTCATACAGTTCTGACGCGAACTCCGTATAGCCTCAAAGTGTTTCATACAGTTCTGACGCGAACTCCGTATAGCCTCAAAGTGATTCATACAGTTCTGACGCAAACTCCGTATAGCCTCAAAGTGTTTCATACAGTTCTGACGCGAACACCGTATAGCCTCAAAGTGTTTCATGCAGTTCTGACGCGAACTCCGTATAGCCTCAAAGTGTTTCATACAGTTCTGACGCGAACACCGTATAGCCTCAAAGTGTTTCATGCAGTTCTGACGCGAACTCCGTATAGCCTCAAAGTGTTTCATTCAGTTCTGACGCGAACTCCGCACAATAGTGAATAGGATAGAGTTTTTGATTTTGATCATCTACATACTTTTCTTGACTAATTTCAGTTACATAGGGCGGCTGGTTGTGTCGTCTATTTTGGCAACTATGCCAATTTTTTTATGTTATAGGTGGCAGACGAGTAGACGGATCACCTGATGGTAAGCGATTGCCGCCACCCATAGACACCTGCAACACTAGTTAGTAGAGTCCCAAGTATTAGCAGTCTATATTGTAGGTAAGCGCAAATTAAGCGTAGCGCTGCTTCTCGCCGGTTTTCTGTGAGGCCGTGGTATAACTCTGGTCGAGCCAGTCCATTCATGCCGAAGCGTGGCTCTCCTTGGTTGTTTGGTTGGTTGATCTCACAACATCTCATGCTGTCCTGACTCCGTACTAAGTAGCTTAAGCACTTGTGCGTATGCTTAGCTTAAATGTGTCTATTATCATCATTTCAGCCAATAGACGTCCACTGCTGGACATAGGCCTCCCCCAAATTTCTCCATACAGATCGGTCCTGTGCCACCCGCATCCAAGGGACTCCCGCGACCTTCACCAGACCGTCGGTCCACCTGGTGGGAGGCCTGCCACAGCTGCGGCCTCCTCTAATATGACCCTGTATAATAAACGAGTCGTTTAGTCTGTCTGCTAACCGTAATATTATATTTAGCTTTATCTCTTTCCACAGTCTACGACGAGTTATAACTGGTTTACTATGGAAATTGCAAATACCTTGTCTGGTTGTTTGTATTCTTACATACTGTTTGTCAACGTTTTTGAACAAAGTTGTATTTAAGCGACTATACGAATGAAACTAGCGCCGCCAACCTATTTACACTGATTGTGGCGAAAATACGATATTTTTTAAGAAAGCATACATTACAGACTAAAGTAAATTGACTATGAATCTGTATACAAGGTGAATTTTTTATCACCATCCAAATTTTTAAGATCAACTCAAAATCTGTAAGCGTACAACTCTCTCCTAGAAATATTAGGCGAAATACTTACGACAAAAAATTTTGAACTTCCCATTAATACCTACTTATAGCGATCGCGTGATCAGTCTGGTTTGTATGAAAAGTAAAAAAAAAATTTCACAATTTGACCCATGTTTCTAGGAGAAAGCTGTTTACTGAAAAATTCTAAGTCGAGCTTAAAAAAATTTTTGATAGTGTTAAAAAAATCACCTTAATTAATTATTGTATACTAGTTGTACCCGCGACTTCGTCCGCGTGGATTAGTATCTTTGGGTAGAATCATCAGCAACCCACACTCGTCCACAGCTGGACATAGGTCTCCCCTAATGCACGCCACCGCTCCCGATTTTCGGCCGCTCTCATCCAGCCCACTCCAGCCAGCCTTCGAATGTCACCAATCAATTGTACCTAGCATCTCTGTATTAAGAACAGAATTATCGCTTTTAATGACGTCATAGACCATTGCGTATGTGTCACTCCATTAACACTGTAGTGTAATAACTAGGTATCATTCTAGGTATGTTACGTAATCTTACAGTTTCTGTAATTAATAAGTGACATAGATCCTACTTATACCGTCTTCTCACTTTTCGAAGGCATTATAAAGTCAAAGTCAAAGTCAAAATATTCTTTATTTGCATAGGCTTGTACACAGCACTTACAAATCGTCAGTACATAAAGAAAATATTTAAAACTATTTAAAAATAACGTATATAATTTAAATAAAATTAAATATATAGGTATCTTGATACATAAGATATACTAAAAATAAATAGACTTATTGCGATTCTATCACCGGTATCGGAAAGTTGATTCTGACGAGAAGATCCGGCAAGAAACTCGCCAGTTACTCTTTTTAATCGCCAAAATGTTTATTACAATGTTTCCCTCATACCACCTCCTACAGTCCAATACTCAAGATGAAGAGAAGATACCTACTGATGAAAACATACGCTGTGCCCTATAAGTAGTCGAAAGACCAAAAGTCGAAAGATCTTAAAAAGAAGAGCGTGCTCCTTCTTAAAACTTCTTTTGACTGTGGGAGAGTCACGATACGGCATGAATGGGCCGGCTCTACCGGAGTGATACCACTGCCTCACAGAAAACCGGCGTGAAGCAGCCCCTGTGCTGTGTTTCGCCGAGTGAGTGAGGGTACCGGAGGCCCACCCGGGGGGAAGGGGATAAAAGGTTGGCAGCGCACTTGTAACTCCACTGGTGTTGCAAGTGTCCATGAGCGGCGGCAATTGCTTACCATCAGGTGATCCGCCTACTCGTCTGCTACCTATCACATAAAAAAAAGGCCGGCAACGCATCAGCGACCTCTCTGATCTCGCAGATGTTCATTGCCGGATTTGATTACTGGCAACCCTTCTTGCTTGTTTCTGGTGTTAAAAAAAAGTTAATGTAATAAAAGACTTACTTACCAACAAATGTTACTACTCAGTAAACGAATACTTAGAGGATAAAATACAATAGATGTTCAGTATATAAATATTATAAAATGTATGACACATTTTTAATGATAGTTAGAAGCATAATTTATTACTTAAACAAAACTCACGTAAATTAAATTTATTATAGACTAGTGGCCCGCCCTCACTTCGCTTCGGGACCGTAATTCAGAAATGAACCAATAAATGGCGCTGTGCTTAATTACATCGCGCAAGCGTTTCGTGTTTTCGGTTTACCTATAAGCCTTGTCGTTGTCTAATGAAGTTATCTCTTTATAAATAGTATAGATTTTAAATATCTGCCCCTCTCTATTCCAATGCCTTCTAGGCGCATTATGTTCTCTTGGTTATCTAATGTTACCTGTTAGTCATATGTATTGCAAATAAATAAAGATTTTCTATTGTGTCTGCTGTCTGGGCCTAAGGAGGTTAAGCAACATAAAAATTATGTATAACTTAAGACTTATGAATTTTTGATCTGAGCAAGTTTATGTGAAAGTTAGGTCTTGCTTTCGATTTCTGTCTAGGAGTCTAGGTTAGGATTTAGAAATCTTGCTAAACCACTACACCCACCTAAACTGCATAACTGCAACAGATAGATTTCTGAATCAGAAATCTATCTGTTGCTCTAAACGATTCGATGTTAATGAAGATGTAAGGTTTGATTGCTACTATACAGGACCAAACAAAATGGCGAACATTGTACTTAATTAAATTATAGAAAACTAGCGGCCGTCCGCGACTTCGTACGCGTGGAGTTAATTATTGACACTTACCGTCATATTTTGGACAATCCACACAATATATTTTTATAAATTGTAGCCTATGTGTTATTCTGATGTATAAGCTATATTGTGGTGAAGTTTCATTCAAATCCATTCAGTAGTTTTTACGTGAAAGAGTAACAAACATCCATACATCCATACTTACAAACTTTCGCCTTTATAATAGTAGTAGGATGAAAATATAGGCAAGTAGGTGGCGTACCTACTTCATTTTGTAAAGAAATACGTACGTTTGTTTTAAACAATATTTTCATTGGATCTGTCCTCTCCAAATACGGAGTAAATTATAAAAATAAACAACATTTTAAGCCAGTGGTTCTTAACCGGTGGTCCGCGGACCACTGGTGGTCCCTGGAGGCATTCCAAGTGGTCCGCGAAGACGTCCTAATAATATTAGACGTGAGGTAATGAATCGAGTCGGGATTTAGGACAATTCAGGTAAACCAACTGGGTTGCCCCCGGCAAGACAAATAAAGTAAAGTAAAGTATCAGCCTATTATACTGTCCCACTGCAGGGCAAAGGCCTCCATCACAGAAATCAAGTTATCGCTACTATGATGGGATTAGGCTTAATCACCACGCTTGCCTAATGCGGATTGGTGATCACAAACCCGAGCTATGTTTGAAAAATTCGAAACATACCTTTGCTCGACCCGGGAATCGAACCCGGGACCCCGAGATCACGGCCCGGTACTTAAACCACTAGACCAACGGGGCGTTCAAACAAACATTTGGTAAACTGGTCCCTCATGACTATAAGGTTAAGAACCACTGTTTTAACCGATGAAGCTTCGTCGGTGGCCTCCGTAGGCCTATAGTATTTGCCAAATACGTCGATGACCTCCGTAGAAAGTGACGTTTAATGACACTTAAACAGTTAGGTATGTTCCCTTCAATATCCTACCGATTCTGTGGGTAACTGTGAAACAAGCCGCATCGGCTGATGCAATCCAAAGATTTTAATTAGTATCTAGTGGTTTTTAGTGTACAAATTTGGTGTTACTTTGTGCAGTGAAGTGCCGCAGGGTGATATTTAATATAAGAATCATTGAATTGTGTCGTTGTTAACACTGCTATTGTGTGTCGAGTGATTTGTCACGTGAACAACTTGCTTTGACCTAATAGAGTCTTAAAACCTACGGCTTTGTTAAAAATAGTCGCCACAGAATCCTTAGGACATTAAAACGCTAAACACCGGCGTTTTATTGAGTGACTGTGATTTCGACTGTTGGTTGACTACACTTTATCAACCTACACTTGACATTGGCAAAATTAAATGTGTCGTGAACACAATACAAGCCATTAACAAAAAAAAAAAAAGAACAGTATCCTACCGTGTCTTTCCCATAGCCTTACGATTTTGTTTTCCAATGGTGGTTAACGCGTGTGAAAAATCGTAATTTATAGTCCAGTGACAAATTTGACTTACCTACTTACTTATTTAAATTTTGGACGTGAGAAACATCAAAAATAACCAATCACCGTGTAGGCTTATTTTAAGTACATGCGCGGATTGGGCACTTTTGTGTCATGTTTAAACTCGGTAAATCGTTAAGAACGATACCTAAAAAAAATACATGTTATAGACTGGATTTTGATCTTAAATTTCTGACGAGGTTTTTTACTCAAAGCCGTTACCGGCAACTTTGTCCGCGTAGAATAGTCGTTTGGCTATAGCATTTTTATTATTAATAATACGTTTTGGCGTGAAAGAGTAAACAGACAGACAGGCAGACTTACTTTCGCATTTATAAATTTACTAACGACCGCCCGCGACTTCGTCCGCGTGGAAAAGTAACTTTTTACCCCCCTTTTAACCCCTTTTCGAAGCCTATGTTCTTTCTCAGGGTCTAGATCATTATACCAAATTTCATAATTATAAATCCGTTTAGTAATTTGGGCGTGAAAGAGTAACAGACAGACAGACAGACAGACAGAGTTACTTTCGCATTTATATATTAAGTATATGGATTACCTTCTTAGATTGAATCATTTAATCTAAGGTTACTTATGATTAGTTAGGACTAGATTTAGGCGTCGTGACAAAACAGCTGAGTGGCAATCATTTTGGTAGCATGTCACAAAAGAGTTATATTTAAATTCATTTTGTATTTCTGGACCTTCACGACCCTCAGGGGAACAGACCAACTGAATCATGGTTACATACACGTTGCAGAAACCATCCGAAATGTGTAGGTTACCTCTCTGTTTTCCCGCACCGCGAACGACAAAAATATACTTAAATAAGTCTCTACTATCTATAATAAGAGTTATTTTCTTTACGTCAATGAAAAGGCTTAATACCGAAAATATGAAACGCTAGCGCGATGGAATTGAGACCCAGCGCCATCTATGGATTCAGTTTGGAACTGACTTCCCTTCGGGGTAGCAGAAATGAGGGCAAGCCCTATACCAGTGTTTCCCAAACTTTGTTATGCCATGGCCCGGTAATTGTCACACTGACCCTTCGTGACCCACTAAGTAGGTACGTTCATAGTCAAGCTGTTTCCATTAATGTTAAATAATGAAGTAATTAATAGTAAAAATGTATATTAGTACTAGGAACATAATATAAAATTTTGGCATGTAGTCACTATTAAGCTAGTGCGAAGTATGCAGCTGTTTTTTATTTTTTATTAAAGAATCCAAGTTAGGTATTACTTATGTTTTCAAAATAGGTAAGGCAATAATTTCGCGACCCGGTTATTTCATTTTGATGGCCCGGCACCGGGTCGCGACCCGGCTAATGGGAAACGCTGCCCTATACCATGAGTAGGTACCAGATGACGACCTAAATTTAAAAATCAAGAGTTGCATAACACGTCATATGTAATTTGTAAGTGGTATTAGCGTATGATTATGGACAAAAGTGCTTCCGTACCTTCGTTGACCGCTCTTGCAAGGTACTTTCTCTTCCGTATGACTCGGTACAGCCATAACTGTACCTACTCAGACATACATAAGGACTATGCGACACCAGCGTATTACTTACTTTATTGAAATCAAATAATATAGATTAAGTATGATAGAATAAAAATTTAATTGAAAAAAAAATCACAAAACGAAAATATTAGTTACTAGTGGCCCGCCCTCACTTCGCTTCGGGACCGTAATTTAGAAATGAACCAATAGATGGCGCTGTGTCGAATTACATCGCGCAAGCGTTTCGTGTTTTCGGTTTACCAATAAGCCTTGTCGTTGTCTATTGAAGTTATCTCTTTATAAATAATATGGATATGGAATATAATACCTACTCTCTGATTGAAATTTAGTCTCCCGCTCTCATTTTGTTTCGGGAAGTTTCATAACAACCGTGGTATCAGTACGGTCGAGCCGGCCCATTCATGTCAAAACATCTCTCCCAAGGTTATTTCAAGATTTTGACAATTTCAGTGGAGGAGTGTGGTCATGGATAGGGTAAACAAAAAAAAGGACTTCGGTACCGCATTCGTATTAGGCTTCTTATACATAAATATTTTTGGTCCTCATTTTTAGGGTTCCGTAGCCAAAATGGCAAAAACGGAACCCTTATAGTTTCGTCATGTCCGTCTGTCCGTCTGTCCGTCTGTCACAGCCGATTTACTCGGAAACTATAAGTACTACAGTGATGAAATTTGATGGGAATATGTGTTGTATGAACCGCTACAAAAATATGACACTAAATAGTAAAAAAAAGAATTGGGGGTGGGGCCCCCCATACATGTAACTGAGGGATGAAATTTTTTTTTTCGATGTACATACCCGTGTGGGGTATCAATGGAAAGGTCTTTTAAAATGATATAAAGTTTTCTAAAAAACATTTTTCTTAAAGTGAACGGTTTTTGAGATATCAGCTCTCAAAGTCGTAAAAAGTATGTCCCCCCCCCTCTATTTTTATAACTACGGGGTATAAAATTCTAAAAAAAATAGAGGTGATGCATGCTAATTAACTCTTTCAACGATTTTTGGTTTGATTAAAGTATCTCTTATAGTTTTTGAGATAGGTTGATTTAACTGTAATTTTGGTTAAGTTTATTATATTTGCTGCTACGGAACCCTTTGTGCGCGAGCCCGACTCGCACTTGGCCGGTTTTTTTAACTGTTTATCTGTGTTGTATCCTTTTATATAACTAACTTAAATAAATAAATGTTGTCAATAATGGTTGGTATTATGATGTGTTAAAAGTATGTAAATGTTCACAGATACAACCTGTATATCAGCTCACGATGCGTTCATTGACCTAATATAATTACTGTAATAAATGTTATTAATTGATTGAGATCTTCACAGTTATAAAGTCAAGCAAACTGGGTTCTATAAATAAACTTGCTTTGGGCATGACGCCGTAACAGGTCTAAGAATAATTTTCGTAACATTAAAATTAAGTCGGCTAGTAAATTGCCGTTAGGTGAACTTGAAAAGTAATCGTAAGTGATTAATAAAATTAAATCTTAGGTAAGTATAACTTAAGGGGCTATACGAATGAAACTAGCGCCCGCCAACCTATTTACACTGATTGTGGCAAAAATACGATATTTTTTAAGAAAATAAAACATTATAGACTTAGATTCAAGTAAATTGGATTTTCCAAGAAGCAATAGGTAGGTACCTACAATATTTCTAACACGCGACAAGTAAGTAACAATAATGTTAGTTATTGCTAAAAACGGCCACTTTAAGCAATAATTGACATTATTGTTACTTGTCGCGTGTTTTATACAATAGTAATACAATAGTATTGCATCTTAAAAAAATCAATTTATTTTTACCTAAGTCTGTACCTAATGTTTTGCTTTCTTAAAAAATATCGTATTTTCGCCACAATCAGTGTAAATAGGTTGGCGGCGCTAGTTTCATTCGTATAGCCCCCTAACAAAAGTGAAAGCAGGGATTTGGGGTCTTGGATTTGGTCTTCGGGTCGCACAAAGAGGATTGTGGCGGGTAGGAAAAAAGACACCGTTTTAGGGGGCTTAAAAAATATATTTAAATAAAAATATATATTTTTTTACTTTTGGTAGGCAACATGTTAAAGTTACTATATGGGCCGAACATATAGTAACTTTTATATATATTTTTGCTTTAAATTTTTTCACCTTGCCGCTTAATTATGTGCTTTGCTTGCCGCTTATGCTGCTTGCCGCAAGTCTGTCCTCGACAAATAGATATTATGTTACATAATGTTTTAAAATTTCCGAACAACACTCGGGTTTGTGATCACCACACCGCATTAGGCAAGCGTGGTGATTTTAATCCCATCATAGTAGCGATGTTGGAGGCCTTTGCTCTGGGCTAGGGAAAAAGATTTGTTAAACCTTTTGCTCTGCAGTGGGATAGTTTAAGTAGGTACCTATAGACTGATGATAGTTTAGTTTTTTTAACTTTCGTATGTAGGTACTTATGTAGCCACTAGCCGCATTGTACCTAGCTATGTCATAGACAACCCGGTAAATACAATTGAACTATTTTCTAAGTATTTCACAACATTTAACACCTATTGTTTAGACACTATTTTGAAACCTAACTTTATACTTAGTACCTGGATGCATTGTATTCTAAACATTGACAAATCTGATCCATTATTCGAAAATATTATTATCTAGATTTCTACACAAACTCTTTATTGCAAAGGCTTATTGTTTCATTCTTTTAATCATTACTTACCGGTAGTAAACTACTTAATATACCTGCATAATTACTCCCTTATTACAACGAGATTAAACTTCATCATCAGCAACCCACACTCGTCCACTGCTGGACATAGGTCTCCTCTAATGCACGCCACCGCTCCCGATGTTCGGCCACTCTCATCCAGCCCACACCAGCCAGCCTTCGAATGTCATCATCCCATCTTGTCACAGGGCGTCCAACACTACGCTTACCGAGATTAAACTTAGGCAGGGTTTTAAAACTTTCGTGTTGGTTTCAAAAAAGTCATAAATGAAAGTGACAGCAACAGTATTAAGCCATGGCACGCCATGGTCTGTAATCACAAATCCGCATTAGGTCTGTCCTCGACAAATAGATGTACTGTTTTGAAATTTCCGAACAACACTCTGGTTTGTGATCACCGCACCGCATTAGGCAAGCGTGGTGATTAAGCCTAATCCCATCATAGTAGCGATGACTTGATTTCTATGATGGAGGCCTTTGCCCTGCAGTGGGACAGTATAGGCTGATATGTTACTTTACTAGGATCATAATGAACCCTGTATGAATAAACCATTTTTTTTATGTGATAGGTAGCAGGCGAACAGGCGGATCACCTGATGGTAAGCAATTGCCGCCGCTCATGGACACTTGCAACACCAGTGGAGTTACAAGTGCGCTGCCAACCTTTTATCCCCTTTCCCCCTCCGCCTCCGGTACCTTCACTCACTCAGCGAAACACAGCACAGGGGCTGCTTCACGCCGGTTTTCTGTGAGGCAGTAGTATCACTCCGGTCGAGCCGGCCCATTCATGCCGAAGCGTGGCTTTCCCACAGTTCGTGTGTTTTTGTCCACAAAGGCCAAGGCAGGCCAGGTTTGTGTTATTATAGTTGACGTTTTTATTGACACTTACCGCGTAGTGATGTCAAGGCTACATTCGTCAAACATCAACTTGGACTTTGCCTGGTCAACAGCGGACTTATGCGGATCTTACAACTGACATCTAAGTAGATACACGATAATTCTGAATCTGGATATAATATCCTCAGACTGTCTCTTACACTATCGGAAGTAAAAAATCGTTATACTTAAGTATCGGTAGTTTTTTTTATACAGATATCCTTCTTTATCACACACACTTCGACATCAAGCTGAGTGGAAGCCTTTTTAGTAACTTGTTTTATTTAATTTTGTGTTGCTATAACCTAATAAGGTACCTACCTATATGACCTGTTTGTAACCTAATTGTAATTTTTCTATCAAGTATCTACCTAGAGATTTCCTCTGGGGCTGTTTCTTAAAAAACTCTCCTTCCCTGAAGTACATAAGATGGCCAGACTCTAGGGTCAGTGTGTCCTCACCCTCTCTACGGACTTCGCACAGCCCGAGAACATGCCATCTTATGTGCTTCAACTCCTCCTCGAGTTGGGCCAGATGTGAGTCTAGCCGTAGCGTGCGTCCGTTATACGTCGCCAAGGTCAGTGTGGTGTGGCGGCCTTCCGTAACCCGGAGATTCTTAGCACCCCCTGCCCTGCCGTTACCGAGACCGCCGCCTTGGCCCGGAATAGCAGGGCTGCCGGGAACTGGGGGCCGGGGCAGTGTCGTATTCATCATTTTAAGGGGGATTGGACCATACCCCACCACGCTGGTCCAGTGCGGGTTGGTGGGTGGCTCTTTCGTTATTCAGCAGGATGCGCCACGGGCAGGAGAGGTTGACTTGGGGCCCGATAGATGTTGTGTGGGCCCCCTTACGTCCTACCGGAGTCACAACCGAGCTTCTAAAAGTTGCCGGCAAGCCGGTGCTGAAGGAACTTCGGCGTATATTTAACTCGGTTATTTTCTCCGGGAGAACTCCTAGGGCGTGGCAGCGGAGCTTGGTCGTGTTGTTCTTTACGAAAGGCGACAAAACCTTACTGAAGAACTATCGACCAATTTCACTCTTAAGTCACGTCTATAAATTGTTCTCAAGAGTCATTTCGAATCGCCTTACACGAAGACTTGACGAAGCTCAACCTGCAGAGCAGGCCGGGTTCCGACGGAGTTATAGCACCATAGACCATATTCACACAGTGAGACAGGTTATACAGAAGACCAAAGAGTATAACCAGCCCCTGTGCATGGCGTTTGTGGACTATAAAAAAGCTTTTGACTCCGTCGAGACCTGGGCTGTTCTCGAGGCCTTGCAGAGGTGCCAAGTCGATTGGCGATATATCGAGGTGTTGAAGTGTCTATATGACGCCGCTAATATGTCCGTAGTAATCCAGAATGGCCAAACCGAGCCTGTCCTGCTGCGACGTGGTGTGAGACAAGGAGATGTTATATCTCCGAAACTCTTCTCCGCTGCGCTGCAGGACATGTTCGAAACGCTAAACTGGAAAGAGCGCGGAATTAATATTAATGGCGAGTACATGTCATACCTACGATTCGCAGACGACATCGTCATATTGGCGGAAACCTTACAGGACCTACAGGAGATGGTGAGCAGCCTGGCTGAATCTTCTAAACACATCGGTCTTCGGATGAACTTGGATAAAACCAAGGTCATGTTTCAACGAGCTCGTTGATCCGGGACCGGTCGCTGTTAATGGAGTACCTACCTCTCGAAGTTGTCCAGGAATATGTCTATCTAGGACAAACGCTCCAATTAGGCAAAAACAACTTCGAGAGAGAAGCCAATAGAAGAATTCAGCTAGGCTGGGCAGCATTTGGTAGGCTTCGTCAAGTCTTCTCGTCACCCATCCCTCAAAGTCTTAAGTCGAAAGTCTTCGACCAGTGCGTCCTTCCGGTCATGACTTATGGTGCCGAGACGTGGACACTCACGGCTGGACTAATCCAGCGGTTCAAAGTCGCTCAAAGAGCTATGGAAAGGGCTATGCTCGGAGTATCTCTGAAGGACCGCATCAGAAATGATGTAATCCGACAGAGAACCAGAGTCACCGACATAGCCCACCGAATTAGCAAACTGAAGTGGCAGTGGGCTGGTCACATTAGCCGCAGAACTGACAACCGTTGGAGCCATAAGGTCCTTGAGTGGAGACCGCGACTCGGCAAACGTAGTGTTGGACGCCCTGCTACAAGATGGGATGACGACATTCGAAGGCTGGCTGGAGTGGGCTGGATGAGAGTGGCCGAAAATCGGGAGCGGTGGCGTGCATTAGGGGAGACCTATGTCCAGCAGTGGACGAACGTGGGTTGCTGATGATTGATCTACCTAAGCTGAATTCATTATTTCTATTCTATTTTAAATATTAGTTTTTATAGCGAGACAAGGCTTTGAGCATACCTAAATAAGAAACAAATTATTTTTGTCTAAAAATAAAATACTCAAAGAGGTATAATATAATTATAAGAAAACAGTTTTTCCGTTTTGATATAATTGTATGTTTGTATGGGCAGTGTCTAGCTAGACTAATTAATTATTACCTGGGCAATAAGTATGTCTACTACGTATTGGTTGAAATGATGAAGCATTAGAATCTAAAGCTTCATCATTTGCACATCAAACGCCCCGTTGTCTAGTGGTTTAAAAGTGTCGGGCTGTGATCAAGGGACCCTGGTTCGATATCCGAGTCGAGCAAAAAATATGTTTCGAATTTGTCAAACACAGCTCGGCTTGTGATCACCGCACCGTGATGATTAAGCCTAATCCCATCATACTCAGTTTCATGATGACTTGATTTCTATGATGGAGGCCTTTACCCTGCAATGAGTAGTATACAGGGCACAGGCTGAACTAAGTATAAGTACTATATGTTTTACTGAAACATTTATTAACAACTAGCGGCCGCCCGCGACTCCGTCCGCGTGGAAAAGTAACTTTTTACCCCCCTTTCACAGTAAAAAGTAGCCTATGTCCTTTCTCAGGGTCTAGATTATCTGTATACCAAATTTCATTTAAATCCGTTGAGTAGTTTTGGCGTGAAAGAGTAACAGACAGACAGACAGACAGACAGAGTTACTTTCGCATTTATAATATTAGTATGGATGGTGAAGAATCAAATATTAACATAAACAATTATGAATTAGCTACTAGCTATTCAAGACCAAATAAGAGAGGTGGTTCATGCATATTAGTAAAAAAAGGATTAGATTATAAAAAACTTACTTGCTTTGATGAGTACTCTATGCTTCTTCATTTTGAACTATGCGCTGTAAATCTTGTATCGAATAACATAATTATTATATGTATTTATAGAATCCCGACTCGTACACAAAAAGATATAGATACTTTCATGGAAAAACTTGATTCGCTTATGCATAAATGCATATTGAAACATCCTAAAAAGAACATTATTATTACTGGCGATTTAATATTAATGTGATTGATAAAAACAAAAAACTCTTCACTTTTACTAGATATCATCAATAAACATAACTTATTTCTACACATAAAAGAACCTACCAGACAAAAAGCATGCCTTGACCTAATTATAAGTAACATTAACCATGCAACCGGATCTATTCTCTCTTTATGGCTCTCAGACCATGATACTGCCCAGATTCTTAAATTCACTACCAACATTAAAAAAGAAAATCCTGAAACAATATTTTCTTACAAAAGATGCTACTCTGATGAAAATATTCAAATCTTCAAAAAGCATTTAGAATCAATTTCTTTCTCTGATGTTTACAAACAAAATGATTTTTAATAGTGCCTTAATACATTTTATGACATGTTTTGCCTTCTCTATAGGCTCTGTTTCCCAATAATACGAATCAAAACTGATTTAAGACAAAATCTTGCCTGGATCTCTAAAGGACTAAAAAAAAGCTACAACACAAAAAGGATACTGCGTTATAAGTATTATACTACAAGAACAGTTTCTGATCGTGACAAATATTTACAATACAACAAAATACTAAAAAAATGTACACATAACTCTAAAAGAATAGCTAATAAAAAATATATAACTAAAAGTAAAAATATATGTAAAGTTACATGGTTTGTTATCAAGCGTGAAACACAATCATTACAAAATAAAAAATACATAAATGAAATTGTAAACAATGGACTGACAATAACAAATCCCACGAATATTACTACTGAATTTAATGAATATTTTATTAATTTAACTAATAAACATAATAACAAAAACGAAAATACATGTACTAATAAGATAATATCTAATACTATTTTTTTGACTCCAGTAGATGAACACTATGTTAATAAATTAATTATAAGCTTAAATGATACCCTTTCTGAGGGCTACGACTCAATTTCCACTAAAATACTTAAATCCTGCAAAGAACAACTATCTTCTATACTTACATACCTAATTAATTTTTCACTAGAGACCGGCACTTTTCCAGAAAAACTTAAATTATCTATTGTTAAACCGCTATATAAAAAAGGGGACAGTACCCAAATGGAAAACTATCGGCCCATACTTTAATACCGATATTTGCAAAATTATTTGAAAAAGTCATGCACGATCAAATAAATAGCTTTTTTAATAAATACAATGTAATTAAAGCAAACCAACATGGGTTCCGAAAAAATATATCTACTACACACGCAGCGTTCAACCTAGTATATGACATCCTTCAAAATATCAATAACAAAAACTACACAACGGTTCTTTTTCTAGACATGTCTAAAGCTTTCGACCTGGTATCTCACGATCTGCTTTTAAAAAAATTACATTGTAACGGAATCAGAGGGCCAGCTCACCAATGGCTAAAATCTTATTTAGAAAATAGGCTTCAGTGCGTGGAAATCAATCAATTAAATAAAATAAACACTAAATCTACTTTATCATCATATAGATCTAACTTTAAATATAATAGATACGGTGTCCCACAGGGAGTATACTTGGCCCACTTTTATTTCTTTTATATATAAATGACCTACCGGATATATTATTTCATAAAACAATTCTCTTTGCTGACGACATCTCAATAATAGTCTCCACCAAGAAAACTTATTCTCTGGAAACAACATGAAACAGACATCCTCACGACACTAAGTACAGTCATAAAATGGTTAAATAAAAACAACTTGCAATTAAATTTACAGAAAACTAAGTTAATAAATTTTAATAATTTTCAAAACCATAATATTAAAATTAATGTAGATGGACAAACTCTGAATAATGCTAGCAACGTCACATTCTTAGGGCTAATTATAAATCCAAAACTGTCGTGGAAAGAACACATGGAAAAAGTTTGTACTAAAATAAATAGGTTCTCATATGCACTGCATAAATTAACAAAAGTAGCAAGTGTAAACACAGCAGTAACAGCCTACTTTGCATATGTAGAGTCAGTACTGAGGTATGGGTTACTGATTTGGGGTAACGGAACAGATAACCAATCTGTTTTTATTGCTCAAAAAAGATGCATTCGGTCCATATGCAATATTCGATCAGATACATCATGCAAGCCATATTTTAAATTTTTAAATATTCTACCTCTTCCTTGTTTGTACATACTGGAGGTAAGTACTTTTGTCGTACAAAACAAACACCTTTTCCTTCTGGCCAAAGATCAAACACTAAGAAGCACTAGGTACTCAAACAATTTAGCTATAAATGTAGCCCCTAACACCAGTAAATTCTTAAAAAACAGTTATATCATGTGTATCAAAATCTTTAACAAAATTCCAGACCACATTAAAATTCTCCCACTGTCCAAATTTAAAAAAAGTTTACGTTGCTTGCTATTAAACAATATGTTTTATTCGGTTGATGAGTTTTTAAATTTTAAGTTTAATTCAACAAGTTATTTTTAAAATATGTACCTACCTACTCGATGTAGAATAAGTAATTACTTAGATAAGTTTAAACTTACTTATACCCAAGAGAAAAGTTTGCAGACTTTAATCTCTAGTATGCTTAGATTTTAAGTTAACATTATAATTAGATTCTTACCTCGAAATTGTAAGAAATTTCATATGTCTTTAAAGAAGGCTAAATAGGTCTAAGAACATATGTACCAACACAACATCTACATCTTTATGTACCTACCCTATTTATTATGAATAAATGATTTTGTATTTGTATTTGTATAATAATAATAATAATATAATAATAATCCTGTCGTGGTGGGGGGGCTTACGGGAAGGCTTGCACTGTTGAACACCAGTCACATGAACTAGATTGCGCCCTGATAAAAAAAGGAGATACAATATGCCATAAACATCAAGGCTACCCTTCCCAAACTAACGACCCCAAAACCAACCCAATATGGAGAACAATAATAGAAGGTACAATTTACGGCCGCTTCCCGGGGGCTATCGCCGGGGCACACCTGGAGCCGTTGCTGGGTGTTCCAGCATGCGATCCAACGGCGACGGGGGGCTGAGCAGGCGGGCTCCCCTCGACAAGAATACGACAGCCGAAACTAAGTCCGATCGTTCTGACTATACCGACAACCAGTCGTTGTTCTCATCCCTTAGTCGATCGGACTATATACCATCCCCCTCCACATCCCCCTCCCCCTCCCCCTCCCCATCCCCATCCTGTGTCAATAGTGATGAGATTGTGGATGTTGTGCAGCATACAGTTCATACTGTTGAGCCCGCACCCACCACACTACAAATCTCTAAGCGCAAAAGATGGTCGAAAACTATGAACGAGTTTATTTTGCGCACCTATCTCCGAATTACTAACCTAGATATTGACAATAAACATTACTTAGACACTTTATACACACATTTTACAAAAAGATTCCCTGAAATGCATGTTACCAAACAGCGCCTGGGCGACCAAAAAAGAGCAATAATCCGAAATAAACTACTTCCACAAAATACCATTGACAACATTTATATTGAAGTTCAAAGAGAGTTAAATAACAACTCCCCACTAGCCCAATTGACCACCAACTCACAAAATTCTCAGACAAGTCAACGCATAAGATGGACCCCTACTCACAACGAACATATTATGAGATCATATCTAAGAGCAACAAGATTAGAATCCGATTTAACTGCGTATAGACAAAAAATACATAACGAATTCATAAGTACTTTCCCCGAACTCAGCTATGTAACAGAACAAAGGGTTGCAGACCAAAGAAGACTAATTGTAATTAATAGATGGATTGAACCAGATAGACTTAGCGCAATAAGAAAGGAAGTTGCGGAAGAACTTGGGAACAACATGAATGAAGACACTCAATACACTACAAACACAAGATATGAAGAAAAAACCGACTCTTGGAGGCCTATGACCCAAAATGATGATAGACAGATTGCAGAGCTTCACTACGACTCTGTATCACAAGACACATTGCAGAGTTCTAACGACACAACCCAAAATAATAACGTCAATGTTTTACAAAAAGAAACACATACTAGTAACACACAGTCAAATACCAACATATCAAAATTAGCTGATAAAATAGACCAAGAATTTGAAAATGCATTTACACTCTTTAAAAACACTAACCCTACCGACCGACCATATATACCGACACAAAAAATATCTAAAACTTTTAATTTCATTGTACAACACTTAAACTCTAACACTTTGCCAAAATATATCACAATAGATCAAGATTTCCCAACATTACAAACAATAATATATTGTGCAGCATATACAGCAGCTATGTGTAATGGAACACTGAAATTTAATACGGCTAATAATAATAACAAACAGAATAAACCAAATTGGCAAATAAGACTTGAGAAGAAAGTAAATAAACTAAGAAGTTATATAGGAAGACTCACGCAATATATACAAGGAAATAGAAACCCGCGAATAGTAGCAGCTGTAGAAGAAATAAAATCTATTTATAAAATACACACCCAATATGAAGATTTAAATACAGAACTCACAGAATACCTAGATACACTGAAACAAAAATTAAGTGCCACTGCTAGTAGATTAAAGAGATACCTTACTTGCACAAACCGTAAAAACAGAATGGCCTATTTTCAAATAATGAAAAGTCCTTCTACCGTCAATTAGAACAGACTAAATCTACACCTATCACAGAACCCCCTAACCCGTTGGATTTACATAAGTTTTGGTCAGAAATATGGCAAAACCCAATCACACATAATGCTGATGCCGAATGGATACACAAATTAAGCACTGATATCAAAGCGCCTAGCATGAATTTTGAACACATTACTGCAGAAACATTCATACAAGTTGTAAGACGAACTCAGAACTGGAAGTCACCTGGAACAGATAAAATACACAATTTCTGGTACAAGAAACTAACGTGCACATACCCATATATCCACAACCATATTAATAACTTCATACAGGCCCCCGATACTATGCCACAATACCTTACTCAAGGGATAACATACATGCTCTCAAAAGACGCCTCCGACACCATAAACCCCGCGAAATATAGGCCAATAACCTGTTTACAAACATTTTACAAAATCCTCACAGCTTGCTTGAGCGAAACAATATACAGTCACCTCGACGAGCATAATATCCTAGCTGAGGAACAAAAAGGATCACGCAAATTTAGCCAAGGCTGTAAGGAGCAATTAATTATAGATTCAGTGGCAATGAAGCAAGCGCTTACACGAAAAAGAAACATCCATACAATGTACATTGATTATCGAAAAGCTTTTGACTCCGTTCCCCATAGCTGGCTTATTTCGGTCTTAGAACTATATAAAATACATCCATCAATAGTCAAATTCTTACAAACTATAATGGGAAAATGGCAGACTGTCCTGAACATCAAACAATCATCAGTAACAACAGAACCAATCAGGATTGAAAGAGGCATATTTCAAGGCGACGCATTAAGCCCTCTCTGGTTCTGTCTTGCCATCAACCCGCTCTCCAAACTTTTAAATGATACCAATTGCGGCTTCAAGCTCAAGGACAACAATTCACATTTCACATTATCACATTTACTCTACATGGACGATATTAAAGATGTTTGGAACCAGTAAAGAAGAGATTATATAAACTAGCTGAAGTTACAGAAGAATTTTCCAAGGACATTTGCATGAATTTCGGAGTCGATAAATGCAAAATATTTTCAGTTAACAGAGGTAAAGTACAAGATAGCAACTATATATTAGAAGACGGTGAAATAATTGAATCACTTGGCGAAGAGAACTCGTACAAATATTTAGGCTTCCAACAGTCAAAACAGATTTACCACAGTCAAACTAAAGCAGATTTAACAAGAAAATTTCAACGAAGATTGGATCTCATCTTAAAAACTCATTTGAATTCTAGGAACACTATAAAAGCAATAAATACATACGCTATTCCATTATTAACATATTCTTTTGGAGTAATTAACTGGTCACAAACAAATTTAAAGAAACTACAGACAACTATTAACACTAAATTAACTAAGCACCGTAAACATCACCCAAACTCATGCTCCCAAAGACTAACCTTACCCCGTGAAGAAGGTGGACGAGGGATCATAGATATACAGAATCTACATAACAAACAGATTATCAGTCTACGCACATTCTTTTACTCTAAAGCCACAAACTCATTACTCCATCACTACACTGTAAAAATTGATAAAAAACTCACCCCACTTAATCTCCACGAGACCAACCCTCAAAAGAATGAACAGATTACGGACTCAAACAATAAAATGAACAACTGGGCACAAAAATCACTGCATGGCAGGCATAAGGCGGACCTCAGTCAAGCCCACATCGACAAAGCCGCATCCAATAAATGGCTTGTCAAAGGTGAGCTTTTTCCAGAGACGGAGGCATTCATGCTTGCAATACAGGACCAAGTCATCGCCACCCGGAACTATAGAAAATACATTACCAAAGAACCCAACCTCCCCACAGACCTTTGTCGTCAATGTAATAGTGCCAGTGAAACCATCCAGCACATCACCAGCGCCTGCAAAGTACTGGCTAACACTGACTACAAACATCGCCATGACCAGGTGGCAGCGGTGATTCACCAGCAACTAGCCTGCAACTACAAATTAATAGAAAAGAAAACCGCTTATTACAAATACAAACCGAACCCTGTTTTAGAAAATAGCCACTGTAAGATATACTGGGATAGAACAATATTAACAGATCGTACAGCTCATTTTAACAGACCTGACATTACAGTCCATGATAAACTAAAAAATATAGTATATTTCATCGATGTAGCCATCCCGAACACCCACAATATACAGAGTACTATAAATGGAAAACTAACCAAATATACAGATCTAGCAATACAAATAAAAATACAGTGGAAAGTAGATGCAGTGCAAATAATACCAATAGTCTTATCATCAACCGGAGTCGTACCCAAAACCCTTCAAAAAAGCCTAGACACTTTGGATATCCACCACAACATATTAAATCTCATCCAGAAGGTCGCTATATTAAACACATGTCGTATCACGCGTAAATTTCTATCCACTTCACGAATTACTACGAGTTAAACCAATAATTATTAGCATGTATCACTTATATATCTATATTAATTATTATCTAATTACAAATCCATATTATCATCAGTTCACGCTTGGCAAAATGCCCGCGTGAAACTGGAAATCCTCAGAAATGAGAGACAAAAAATCTACAATAAAAATAATATTCCTATCATAATAAGTAATTTTTCGTCACGCCATCTTCTGAACATTTTCATCTCTGTCGCATGCAATGCATTTCATTTTGAAACACAAAATATATCTATTTATTTAGTAATTTTCCTCTCAACCTTAATCTTATAGAAAGGCCACGAATAAGGTCGAAATCTGGTTTTTGACAATGAAACACATTATATAAGGAAATTTTACAACGAGGCGAATTAAAGTGAGAATTAAAGGAACATCTAAAGAAATATACTCTTCTGTATTATTTTACATAAAAGGTGCCAGACAAGCTGACGGATCACATGACGGTACGGATTGAGGGAAGGCCACTAGTCTTCTTTTTTTATGTTAAAGATGGCAGACGAGCAGACGGATCAACTGATGGTAAGCGATACCATACTACGAGTATACACACAATGGCTAGGCTTTATGTAGGTACTCCAAAAATATGAAACACTTGCGCGATGTTATCAACACCTAGCGCCATCTATTGGTAAAACGGAACGAAGTGAGGGCGGGCCCCTGGGATAACCCTTAATCGGGCATAAGTCAACGAAAAATTTCATTTTTTTTTGCTCTTATGTTTTGATAGATATTATGGTTCATAATCGGGTGGTAACTATTTTGCCATTGCCTTTTCAAGGGATAAGAACAAATCGCTAAGAAACAATGAAAAGAAAATTATTAACATTGAGCAAGGACTATTTATAGGTAATGCACGTTAATTATGATAAAAGGGCAAAAACGCGAAAATTCGTACATTTGGCTTTTTCATGTGTCCTCGAGTGAAATTGTAGGATTACCGGGCTTTAAAAAGTTATGTAGGAATTGTAACCACTTTATATGATATTTAATGAAATAGGCATGTCATATTCATTAAAATCTGTTGTAAAAAACTACATTATAATAAGAAAAAATGAGTTTAAAAATTTGAAAATTACTCGTGTAGTACTGTCCCCTAAAAAAACAACTATGTTCATAAGCGATTTTGACCAATTAAATGACTACACAGGTAGCTCTGAGGTTATATTTAAAGTTTTGGGGAGCTTTTACCCATTTCTTAAGTAGGATGTGGTCATAAATAGATTTTTCATTGAAAAAAGTTTACTTAAAACCTGTCCCCGGGATTTCGACCAACCGGACATGTCCGGGGTCGGTTACCGCGTTTTTTGTGAAAATTTCCATTTTTTAATGTTGTAAACCGGTTTTTATTTATTTAAATGGCAATATTGCGCAACGAAGCACAAAAAAAATTATGCGTTGTCTATGGCAAATCCGCTATTTTGTTGCAACAGTCTGTTTTGAATCGGCGTCTGGTGAGAGGTTGTGTTTTTTCGGTCGCGCACTGTCCGGTAAGTAAACCAATTTGTTTCCATATATTGTAACGCATTTTTATCGCATATTTTTATTGCAAAAGTAAATTTAAGTACCGATATCTTAGTGTTAATAAAAGTGAGGTAGATAATAAGTTTTCTTCAAATTTCCTATTTTTGTGTGCAAGCACTTAATTCCGTTACCTCCTGTCCGATACCAAAGAGCTGGTAACGTATTAGCAGGACTAAAAAGTCACGGACAGGACCACGTAAAGCAGCGTGGCGTGAACTTGATTTTTTATTTTATTTTACTCATATCAAGTTTGATAGTGAGTTATCAGGCGAAATGAAATGAGCAAATTTTATTTTTGTTCTATACCTACATACAAGGTGTATCTGTGAACATTTACACCCATTGTGAACAACATCTGTTCTATGACTTCGAAATTCGCAAAAAATAATCAACTTTTCATACAAAGTCGGTCACGTGACTTGGTGATTTTGTATAGGTAGTCGAAAAATTTTTCGAAGAATTTGGAAAAGTTGTTGAACAAATGTTGTTCAGAATGGTTGATAGAACACGTGGTTAAAGGGATGAAAATGTTTACAGATACAACCTGTATATGTAGGTGTAGAATAAAAATAAAAATTTGCTCATTTATGTTAACACTTTTCAGAAACTATCCGGAACGTGCAAGTTTCCCCACGATGTTTTCCCTCACCGCCGAGCTTATGGTAGAAATACGCACATAGATATGAAAAATCCAGAGGTGCATGCCAGGATACGAACCGGGACCCCCTGCATGGAAACCACTAGGCTACCATCGCTCAAACTTTATACTTATTTTACTTAAATAATACTGCTATTAATAAATTTCTAGCTAAAATTATTGTGTTCAATCAAACCACTACGACAACCACTACGCCAAAGCCACTATCAACAATATCATAGTAGGTACCTATTTAAAAAGGCTAAATTATCCTAATATTATATATTAAACTACCTACGTTTGAACCCAGGGGAGTAACTTTTAGCTTAAGGGGAGAAAATTGCTCAGCAGTGGGCGTTTTCCGGCTGACATGTGAACCCAATCTTACTGGGTCCTGTTAGTTATGGGTGTGTCCTGTTACGAGACTGTCCCCCATACTCAAGTTGTTAAAAATGAAGATTTTATTAATATAGTTTACAATATGTTAATACATTTTTTATTTAAATTAAGTATTTTTTCAAAATACAGATAATTTACATTGTTACACATGAAAAAAGTCAATTTTATTAATTTTATTAGAAAGTTAAGACTTCATTTTCACCATAAGTAACGTAATGGACTGTAAATATGGATAAAACTTGTGTATTTTTAAGTTAACATGCTGATTTTTATGTTCAATAAATAAAAATACTTGTTTTCTTTTAATAATAAAGATCAGATTAAATTCATTTCGTATTTACTGAGCCAATAACCAACAGTAACGGACAGGATTAAAATTTCTCCCAGCAGTAAGAAATATATTAATGTCTCATTAAATAATAGTTTGGCATGAAAACTTTTATTATTTACAAATAGTTATATTATAACAGAACATATTTAGGCAAAAAAAATTAAGGAAATCACACTTTAAAATTCGAGGCATAATTCTGAAGCAGTGTACGAATTTTCGCGATCTTGCCCAAAATGGAAATACCATGTTGAGATCTCTTTGAGAGCACAAGGTCGGGTTGGGTTCCTACTCTGACGTCAATCCTTTGTATGGATGATTGATGTTTTTTTTTAGATATCTAATGTTGGATCCACGGACTTTTGGTAAATTGTACTTTAATTTTTTCAACATCTCATACCTATGTGACCTGACTCCGTACTAAATAGCTTAAGTATTGAGTTACAGATATCAGACAACAGAGATTATTAGATAAATAAATTGTCATACTTATCTATAAGTAGGCAACACTTATTGTCAAATTTCGACAGTAAAAATTAATATTATTTGCGCGCCTGCTGGCAGGCTGGATACCATGACTACAAGATACCTACCTTTTTATAACACCATGTATCAATGTGTATTTTAGCAAATAAATAAATGTTTTATGTTTTATGTTTTTATACCTATACCTAATTGCTCTGCGTCTAAAGGGAAGGAATAGAAATAGAAATATTCTTTATTCAATTTAAGTCCATAGAGAATTAGAGAACATTTATGAATGTCAAATAGGTATTATGTAAGCTACCGCTGATTCGGAAAGTTGATTTCTATCGAGAAGAATCAGCAAGAAACTCAGCCTAGTTACTCTTTTCAAAAGAAAGATTCCTTTCATAGGGGTTAATGTGGAGAGAGAGTGTTAATTATTATATTTTTTACCAATCGCTTGAATATTTAACTATATTTCATTTTAATATTATAAATATGACCTACAAAAAAATATCCCGCATCTGTTTCTGAAAATTCCTCAATTCATATTCAACCTAATGTGTATGGCAGTAAGTTGAGAGTCGATTGAAGGAATTCGACAGTTTTGTATACTTTGATGTGTGGCTGTACTTACGCAGTCATCTTATATAAGTAGGTAAATAACGGTAGAATTATACTTACATAACAAGCTTGGCCCTCATTATAGTAGGTAATGAAGAAAAAATCTCGAGTGGTTGGCATTGATGTTTCCAACTTAAGGTTACGTAAGGATTACATTATTACAAGTGAATAACATTATAATCATGTTGTTATTGTAATAGAAATATGGATTGCTTAAAAATATTGTTATTGACTGCATATTTTCTTTAAAAACTTTAATATTATAAGTACAGTAGAGTCCGTTTATAATGACATCGAAGGGAATTGACAATTACGTCATTATAAGCGGACGTCATACAAAGCGTTTTGTGAAATGAAAAATCTTTTTTATATAAATATGTATGTACTTAAGTATTGTAATAAAGAAACATAGTAATTATTACTAAATATGTAAACATACATATTAAATCAAAATCAAAATTGCACGTAATCAGCACATTATAACACATACAAGTGTATTTTTTACTGTAAGTAATCTGTAATGTTTGTCTGCTTTTGTTTTTTCATTTTATTGTAAAAACAGTATCTAATACTATTGTGTATATAAGACATAGCTATGGTCAAATTATCATTTTCAATATTGCTATGAACAAATTGTTATAATAATTCTGCAGCTTTTAATGCCTCTTCTGCGGTAGGTAATGGTGCTTCCTCGACTTCCTCTTCCCCATCACTTTCGAGTTGTTCCTTAGCACTAATGTTCTGTACGATATTTTCATCGGTGGTCAATTACTCACTAAGATTTAAAAAAAAAACGAGCCACGTGCCGAACGTCTTCGGGAATCAACGAACATTACTGAAGCTGAGGTGTAAAGAATCATGTCGGTCATTATAAACGGACATAATTTATTAAAAATGGGTCATAATAAGCGACATGTCACTGTAAAGGAAGTCATTATATCCGACTTTTTTATAAAGAATTTTATATGAAAACCAAACTTCGTAGTGTAATTACGTCATAATAACCGGTTGGTCAATATAGGCGGAGTCATAATAAACGGATTCTACTGTAGTCTAATTAAATAATTTTCTCAAAATTAAATAATTTCACACAATGCTGCACGTTTGCATGGATCCAGTTCAGTTCGAAATATTTATTCTCATAAAGACATTTTGCCACTTAGAAGGGCTATGTAAAATACCTAATTTCGAGCTAAGTATAAAAGAGCTAGGTAAATAAAAAAATCCAGTTGGTCTAGTTCTCCTATTAAAGGGATTCGAAGGTCAGACGGCAGTCGCTTCAAGCGATAGACGCAACTGGGAATTATACGCTAAGATGAGAGACCTAATTATTCACATAAAAGAAAATAATAATATTTTAAATCATTGGAAAAGTAAACAAAAGTTTTGAAAAACCCCGCCAAAAAAATGGACACTTTTTAATTTGGGAAATTAATTGTTTTGGCTTATGTATTTTTGCCCTAAACCGGAAGTTGTTGCACACCAATAAAAGCTCTTGATGTCAAATTGAAAATTAAAAAATAATTAACTGGTTATAAGATGGACTGAGTTAAATCTTTGATCTCTTTCTAACTCGCCTATTACAAGGCCTGAAAATTCATTCTATTTCTTTTACTCTGAGACATTTTTTTTATCGTTCATTCATTCTCGTGACATATCGTACACACACAGGCATTCTCATTCATTCGTTCTGACTTCTGCGTGACGAAAGAAGTTACTTGTTGATAGAAGTTGTAATTTATTAATTTGCGTAATTTCTCCATTCTTTCCAGTGGTTTGACTTTTCAAAATGCCCGACGACTCCCAAGTGCGTTCCTTCTACGACGGGAAGAACTTCTTCATCACTGGAGGCACCGGTTTCGTTGGATTATGCCTGATAGAGAAAATTCTTCGAAGCATCCCTGATGTTGGGAAATTATACCTCCTAATGAGGCCAAAGAAAGGCAAGGAGATATCACAGAGGCTAGATGAGTTCCCTAAGCAGCCGGTAAGTGGTATTTCATGTATATTTTAACAATAATAGTGTGCTAAAATGCTGTAGTTTCCACCGGCCGGTAGTATGCAAATTAGGTCAACAAACCTATCTTAACTTATGAAAATATTGTTATTTATATGAGATGCCTATGTTCAAGTTATGTTTGTGAAGCCCTCTTATTATTTTACTCTATCTAATTTATAGAATTTACATAGGTACATGTAATAGTCTTGCTCTTTTTGCCTGTATAGTTTTTATGGGAAAGTAATATAAGTAAACAATCTATGAAACTATTTTTGCAGTCATTAGCATATTGTCTCTTTTCCAATAAGAATAATTTCAAGTAATTTCTGAAAATGTCAGTTTTCTGTAAAGTTGGTTTTCTAATAACAATTCTATTGATCAATGTTTTCTGAAACATATGGCTTATATTTTTAGTTATTTATTGTATTGAAAATTAATCATATTTCCAGATATTTGAAAAACTAATAGAAAAGGAAACTACAGAAATATTCAAAAAGATCATCCCCATAGCCGGAGATGTTGGTGAAGAAAACCTCGGCCTATCTGCTGCAGACCGTCAGACGTTGATTGCGAATGTTAACGTGGTTATCCACTCCGCAGCTACGTTGGACTTCCAAGAGAACCTGAGGCCGACTGTTAATATCAATATGTTGGGGACTCGTCGTGTTACGGAGCTTTGTAAGGCAATGAAGAATTTGAAGGTATGGTTCTTAAATAGACATAGAATTCTTATAACAAATGATAAAAAAATACACTCAGACAACCTCTACATTATAATAAAATTGCATAAAATAGTTTCCCAAACAGCAATTCCGTATTTGTATGAACCATGGTTGCCTTTTTAGGGTTCCGTAGCCAAATGACAAAAAACGGAACCCTTATAGATTCCTCAAGTCTGTCCGTCTGTCCGAAACTATTAGAGTACTATTGAAACTCGGTAGGTAGATGTGGTTCACACAATAGTGTGAACTGCATATAGATTTTTATGCAAATGGAAAAAAGCCATAAAGTTAATAATTAATCATACAATGAATTTTTTCAGGTCCTAATCCATGTATCATCGGGCTACGTAAACTCTTACCTGAAGGAGGCCCACGAGAGGGTGTATGACATTCCAGAAGACGTGGATGCGGAGAGGGTCATTTCGCTAGTGGGGACGTTGCCTGATGATGCCTTGGATGAGATTGAACCTAAGTGAGTTACGTCCTCAATCAATAATCAATTTAATGTGATGACAATCCATTGAAGAAATTTGACCATTTTGTATACTTTGATGAGTTAATGTACGGTGGCCAGCACATCAAGTTACTACAATCTGTCAAATTTCTTCAATCGAACCTCACTTTTATGTCAAACGTGTTTGGTTCAATATCGACTGAGGAAATTTGACAGATTGTAGTAACTTGATGTGCTGGCCACTGTACATTTTACATAAGAGTTACGTTTAGGTAAGGTGTCTCAAGACGAAAGTCTTATATGAAACCTGGCCGCTCACAATGGGCCGCTCAAAGATGTGCTGTCTGTGAGGTGAGGTGTGCGAGCGAGGTGGTATGAAACAACATTTGCCTGAAATTAATATGATGTATGATTGTATGTGTGTGTATGTGTACTATGTATGTGTCTGTTGGTAGTCTGTGTGTGTGAATTAGATAGATTTAATTATATTTTATTTTAATTAATTTTATCCAATAAATACCCTTTCAACATTAATTTAAAATTAGATTTCATAATTTTACTGTTGTAACTCCCGACACAAAAATGACGGGTGTTATAAGTTTGATGTGTCTGTGTGTCTGTCTATGGCATCGTAGCTCCCGTACAAATGAACCGATTTTGATTTTTTTTTGTTTGAAAGTTGAATAAAGAGTGTTTTTAGCAATGTTGGATAAAAATCGATCCAAGATGGCCGCCGTCACAAAGATATGGATTGTAATTTCAAACACAACTCCCACAATATGGGTATCAAATAAAAGGGCTTGAGTAGCAATATATATTTATTGTGACAAATTTTCAATTTTTTTACAGGATACTCGGTAACCATCCAAACACATACACATTTACCAAACACTTGGCCGAGCATGAGGTGGCGAAGTGTGCTGACCTCTTCCCTTGCACCATCGTGAGGCCTACTATGAGTAAGTTTCCCTCTCTCATCTTTATTTTTATTATTTCTCTTTAAGAAAACATCATCATCAGCATCATCATTTCAGCCAATAGACGTCCACTGCTGGACATAGGCCTCCCCAAAGTTCTCCACACAGATCAGTCCTGTGCCACCCGTATCCAATGGACTCCCGCGACCTTTACCAGATCGTCGGTCCACCTGGTGGGAGGCCTGCCACGGCTGCGGCCTCCTGCGCGTGGCCTCCACTCCAGGACCTTTCCACCCCAACGGCCGTCTGTTCTCCTCGCAATGTGCCCTGCCCATTGCCACTTCAGCCACGCAACTCTTTGGGCTATGTCCGTGACCTTAGATCTCCTGCGGATCTCATCATTTCTGACACGATCACGCAAGGAGACTCCGAGCATAGCCCTCTCCATTGCCCTCTGAGTGACTTTGAAACATACAGCTTCTTATTATAATACACTAGCTTTAGCCCGCGGCTTCGCTCGCGCCCCCCACTACTTTAAAATGGGAGGTGAGAAAGGGGCAAAAAGTAGCTTATGTCCATCCCTTCAACTTCAACTATCTACATTTAAAAAAAATACGTCAATACGTCGAGCTCCGTTTTGCCGTGACAAAAAGACAAACACACAGACAGACAGACAAACTTTCCTGTTTATAATATTAGTTAAATTTCTTATACACTGTGTTATTACAATATACTATAAGTGGTAATAGTGGTATTTATAGTGGCCCGCCCTCACTTCGCTTCGGGAACGTAATTCAGAAATGAACCAATAGATGGCGCTGTGCTCAATTACATCGCGCAAGCGTTTCATGTTTTCGGTTTACCTATAAGCCTTGTCGTTGTCTATTGAAGTTATCTCTTTATAAACAGTATATAAGATTCATTTTTTTATCTTTCAGTTGTAGCAGCCTGGAAGGAACCGGTACCTGGCTGGACGTGTTCCAAGGTGGGACCCCAAGGGTTCCTTATGGGAGCTAGCAAAGGTAGAAACTTGACCATTATGATAATTTAATTGTATGTTATGCCTAAAGACAAAAGTCTATAATCAGTGCGTCCTACCCGTCATGACATACGGGTCTGAAACGTGGACACTAACAGCACGGCTAGTCCACAAGTTTAAAGGCGCCCAGCGGTCTATGGAAAGAGCTATGCTCGGCGTTTCTCTGCGTGATCGAATCCGAAACGAGGTGATCCGACAAAGAACCAAAGTTATCGACATAGCTCATCGGATTAGCAAGCTGAAGTGGCAGTGGGCTGGCCACATCTGCCGCAGAACTGACAACCGTTGGGGTAAACGAGTTGTGGAGTGGAGACCGCGTCTCGGTAAACGTAGTGTAGGACGACCTCAGGCCAGGTGGAGTGATGATCTGCGCAAGAGGGCTGGCTGGAGCTGGATGCGTGTAGCCGAAGATCGATCAAAGTGGCGAGCATTTGGAGAGGCCTATGTCCAGCAGTGGACTGCAACAAGCTGATGATGATGATGATGATGAATTGTATCTTTCCCAGTTGCCTCCAAAACCATACCTATTATATTCTTACCAGCGGCCGCCCGCGTTACCCAATCACAGTGTAGAAATGGACTTCAGTTTTACAGTACGCCATCTATCGGATTTTTCACACATCATGTATTTACTTCGCGCCGGATTTAAAAGTCGACTCAGAAAATGCAATTATATGATAAAAAAAATCTATTTCTTAAAATTTATGTTTTTTCGTGTCGTATATACCTACCTTCAACATACAAATGGATTTTAAAATTTTGTCTGTAGGTATCTAACGTGTCCCGTTTGGTCTAGTGGTTTAAGCACCTGTCCTGGGTTCGATTCCCAGGTTGAGCAAAAGTATGTTTCGAATTTTTCGAACATTGCTAGTAGTAGGGGAGCCCAAGAGGGGATTTTGGGATTTACTCAAGCGCGGCAGATTACTATACAGGCAGGTACCTTGTACCCCATTAAATACCTCCACTGAGTATGAGTCCTGTATATGTGGCCGTGCGTCAAGGATAAAGGATCAGATTAGTAAAAAAAAATTGATCATTTTTCATATTTATTTTCTTACTAGTGGCCGCCCGCAACTTCGTTTGCGGGCCTTTTTTTAGGTTCACTTAACACCCCCTTTGAAAATCTGACGCGCTCGATATTTTTTTTTTTTTTCCGTTTTTTACCCTTACGTACGACCACCTCCACCATGGAAACAGTCAGATTAAAATATGTATGTTTTCAAAAATACGTAAGACATGGATGCTATTAATATCTGACGCGCTCGAGTATGTCCATGCAACTGTTTTTTTTTACATTTTTGAAAATTTACAGCGACTTCCCCCACCGATGGAAGTATGGATATTATATGACATTTTTTTTTTCTTATCATGTAAGCTTCGCAATCCAATATGTCTCTTTGACGCTCGAGTAAATCCCGATTTAGCATCCTGGGCTCCCCTACTATAGGGTTTGTGATCACCGCACCGCATTAGGCAAGCGTGGTGATTAAGCCTAATCCCGTCATAGTAGCGATGACTTGATTCCTATGATGGAGGCCTTTGCCACAAAATAATTACACACAGAAGGTAGACTCAGCCTGATTTTGAATTTAGAAGAGTTCGTTGACATATGCTAGGGTTGTTGCCCGGCATGAGTACATAAGCGCGCGGCCTCTACCACAGACCTCGACAGTTCGACAATCTTATGTCATAGGCTAGGATTAATGTGGTCGAAAAGGCGTATTTCCCCGTTAGTATGCGTGAGTACATGACACGTTTTTAGCTCTTAGTGTCTACTTTCTGTGTGTAATTATTTTGTGCCTTTGCCCTGCAATGGGACAGTGTATAGGCTGATACTTTTTTTTAAGTCATTCATTCATTCATTCAGGAGTGGTCCGCCGCCTCCCGCTGGCCAAGGACAACATAGCAGATTATATCCCCGTAGACGTGGTGGTAAACCAGTTGTTGGTGGCGGGGTGGCATGCTGCCAAAGCCAAGTAAGTCATTTTATTTTCTTTTCTTCATACCGTACAGAGAACAGAATTTCAGGGTCAAACGGTTTTTTTATTCTATACTAGCGGCCGCCCGCGACTTCGTACGCGTGGAGTTAATTATTGACACTTACCGTCATATTTTGGACAATCCACACAATATATTTTTATAAATTGTAGCCTATGTGTTATTCTGATGTATAAGCTATATTGTGGTAAAGTTTCATTCAAATCCATTCAGTAGTTTTTACGTGAAAAAGTACCTAACAAACATCCATACATCCATACTTACAAACTTTCGCCTTTATAATAGTAGGTAGTAGGACTATTGGCCCGCCCTCACGTCGCTTCGGGACCGTAATTCAGAAATGAACTAATAGATGGCGCTGTGTTCAATTACATCGCGCAATCGTTTTGTGTTTTCGGTTTACGTATAAGCGTTGTCGTTGTCTATAGAAGTAATCTCTTTATAAATAGTATAGATATAGGCTCTACCTCTTTGACCTCTCTACCCTACAACTAGATTTTGATCTAGTTCAACTAGAAGTTGACATGATTTGACAGATCTCAAGACCTGAATAGTTGTGGCCACTAGGGGCGCTGTCATCGCGCACACAACGAATAAGAATAACTTTAAAAAAAGTATTACAATATGGCTTAAGGGGCTATATGAATGAAACTAGCGCCGAAAACCAATTTACACTGATTGTGGAGAAATTATTATGATATTTTTAATATTTTTAAATTAATTTTAATAGTTATCTGAAATACTAGTTACAAAATACCTATCTTTCAAATACTTTTTAAAGATAAAATACTTTTGTAAGAAAACAACAAATAGCGACATCTCGCTCGGCTCGATTTTCCGTAAAGCGATTTCGCATTTCAAATTCAAAGTAATCTTTGTTCTCACTGCATAGAATCGAAATTAATGCATTTATTATTTCAAAGTGCACAATCTTGTTAATATATTTGTAAACATCTTAGGCGGTGACATTTGTAGAAAGATAGTGTCGCCATCTGTCATTTCATTTCTGGTAATAGCGACAAAATGTAAAAACGTCGCGCCTCGTTCAGTCAGTTGCGTTTGGAAAATTTTAGAAAAAGTATCTTGGGGAAAAAAGTATCTCCGAAATACTAAGATACCAGGAACATGTAGGTATCTAAATATAAGATACAAGATAAAAACTACAAAAAGTATTTCAAATACAAGATGTAAATACGTATTTTGTATCTTGTATCTGTATTTCAGATATTTTATCTAAGATAAGTCACAACTCTGATCGCAGGTCTGGTCTGTCGGTGTACCACTGCTCGACGTCGACGTGCCGGCCGTTCCGCTGGGCGCTCATAGAGCACGACGTCAACCCCATGCTGCACAAGTACCCGCTGAAGGGCGCTGTCTGGTGAGTTTATTTATTTATTTAAGAAAACAAAACAGATTACAATCATGAAATTACATTAATATTAATATTATATGGATTTGTACAAGATAGCAATCCTAAACATGTTTTCACTGCATTACATAATGGCTTAATCAATTTATAATAATTAACAACGTGATGAGTCAATAAGTCAATTAATAAAAATACAAAGTCATATAAACAGTAAAAATGCAATAACAATAATAACAGTGATAGCAAAATATAGAGCACAGAAGGTCAAGACAAATATCACAAAATATTACTCATAATTACTCACGTCTAGTGGGATATCCCTAAGAATATCTTTGATGAGTGTCGTTCAGAGTGATGAGTTACTGAACTCTTATAATCGACGATTGAAAATATACTCAGTTCTTCATGAAAATGAAAATGAAAAAATGAAAATGAATTTATTATAGCTCAACTTATACTTAAAACTAGGGTATACAAAATAAATAAATAAACGATCAAGTGTCTGATCCTGTGGGTTTTATATATTTAAGTATTATATTTGTGTTTCCTCTGTTGTCTGATATCTGTAACACAAGCAGGGCTTGGAATACCTGGTTAAATTCGCAACCAGGTTTCGCGCAGCTTCATACATTTGAAAAGAGCGTTTTGATTCGATTCACACTCGTTGAAACCGGTATTTTACTTTCTGGTTAAGCTCGTAGACAGTTTAGGTTTTGATTCCGCTCCCAAACCTGGTTAAAAAACCAAAATTATTTCGGCTCGCTCCGCCCATATAATAAAAGCAACGATTGAAGGTGAAAGAGAGACGTATTTATGCTGTGGCTGCAAGCAATCGCGTCCAATCGCGTCAGTCCCTGCCCGCAGATAAAAAGAGACAAAATATATCGCTGCACTATTTCACGCGGCATCGTGGAATCAACCAGTTTATCCCAGAAGAAATATCGCGTCGCGAATTGGTTCCGCCAGTTACTGAACTCTTATAATCGACGAATTGAAAATATCTCACTGCTCGCCTAGATTCTCTGGCACTGCGGAGAGATGTTGCATCTCTATGTGTCTTTTACCGCCTTTACCACGGTGAGTGCTCCGAGGAGTTGTTCGAATTAATACCCGCTGCCAAATTTCACCACCGCACTACACGCCATAAACTCGGATTCCATCCATACCACCTGGATGGATGGCGGTCCACTACCGTGCGCTTTACTCGGACCACTTTCTGCCACGCACCTCCTCATTGTGGAATCAACTTCCCGCAGCGGTATTTCCGAACCGGTACGACATTCAAATCTTCAAGAAACGAGCCTATACCTTCCTAAAAGGCCGGCAACGCATCCGCACTCCTTCTGGTGTAGCTGATGTCCATGGGCGGCGGTGATCACTTACCATCAGGTGACCCGCTTGCTCGTTTGCCTTCCTATAATATAAAAAAAAAATAAAAAAAAAAAAACTCAGTTCTTCATGAAAATGAAAATGAAAAAATGAAAATGAATTTATTATAGCTCAACTTATACTTAAAACTAGGGTATACAAAATAAATAAATAAAACGATCAAGTGTCTGATCTGTGTGTTTTATATATTTAAGTATTATATTTGTGTTTCCTCTGTTGTCTGATATCTGTAACACAAGCAGGGCTGGAATACCTGGTTAAAATTCGCAACCAGGTTTCGCGCAGCTTCATACAATTTGAAAAGAGCGTTTTGATTTCGATTCCACTCGTTGAAACCGGTATTTTTACTATATATTTCTGGTTAAGCTCGTAGACAGTTTAGGTTTTGATTCCGCTCCCAAAACCTGGTTAAAAAACCAAAATTATTTCGCTCGCTCCGCCCATATAATAAAAAGCAACGATTGAAAGGGAAAGAGAAGACGATATTTATGCTGTGGCTGCAAGCATCGCGTCCAATCGCGTCTAGTCCTGCCCGCAGATAAAAAGAGACAAAATATATCGCTGCACTATTCACGCGCATCGTGGAATCAACCAGGTTTATCCCAGAAGAAATATCGCTCGCGAATTGGTTCCGCTCCTAACGAACACTTACGAAAAAATCTGTTTGAGATCGATAATAACCTGGTTAATTAAAAACCGTTTCTAGCCCTGGTTACTGCACACTCTTATAATCGACGATTGAAAATATACTCAGTTCTTCAGTATTACAGCATCACAGAAAACCGGCGTGAAGCAGCCCCTGTGCTGTGTTTCGCCGAGTGAGTGAGGGTACCGGAGGCCCATCGGGGGGGAAGGGGATAAAAGGTTGGCAGCGCACTTGTAACTCCACTGGTGTTGCAAGTGTCCATGGGCGGCGGCAATTGCTTACCATCAGGTGATCCGCCTGCTCGTCTGCTACCTATCACATAAAAAAAAACGGACTTCTCTCGTTGGCCCTACAAAGCCAATACAAAGTGCTGCTACCTATACTTGCACGAGCCCTATTTAATTATTTTACTTATTACATTAATATTTCTCTTTCCAGTTTGTTCCGTCTGAACAAAAATGTGTGGAAATCTCTCAGCCGTCTGGAGAAGTTCATATTCTCAGAGTGGCTGTTCCACAACCCGAATACACTGGACTTGTGCAAGCAACTCAACCAGACGGACAGCCAGCTGTTCTATATAGATGTCTCTACTATCGTTGTAAGTATTGTTGCTTTTATATGTACTGTGGGAGAGCCACGCTTCGGCATGAATGGGCCGGCTCGACCGGAGTGATACCACTGCCTCACAGAAAACCGGCGTGAAGCAGCCCCTGTGCTGTGTTTCGCCGAGTGAGTGAGGGTACCGGAGGCCCATCGGGGGGGAAGGGGACAAAAGGTTGGCAGCGCACTTGTAATTCACTGGTGTTGCAAGTGTCCATGGGCGGCGGCAATTGCTTACCATCAGGTGATCCGCCTGCTCGCCTGCTACCTATCACATAAAAAGAAATATACAGCATGACCCCTAAAGATTATTATTTAGTTACAGCTCTTATCCGCGATTTCGTCCGCGTGGAATAGTATATTTGAGTAGCATTTTTAATTAATTAATGACTTTCACCCCCCTTTTAACCCCTTACAATCCCCTTTTTGCAATAAAAACTAGACCACTTGTAAACCAAATTTCATCCAAATCCGTTCAGTAGTTTTGGTGTCAAAAAAGTAACAGACAGACAGACAGAGTTACTTTCGCATTTTTAATATTATACTCCAAACTGGATTTCAAGACCAAAAAATCTACGACAGATACGTCACTGTCAAATCTGTTAATGTCACTTATGTCATTTTCAAGTGACGTTTTCAGGTTTCGCCAACCTTTTTGGCATTACTTTTCTTATTATGCAGACTAAACTGTCAAGTTTCCATACATTGTTAAAATGTTGTGGGTAGATACCAAATGTTATTAACACCTGAAGTATTACAAGCACAATACCATCTTTGAAAACTAAAATTACGGATGGTTAAGTTTTTATTAAAGTGTCTTGTATTTAAATGAAAAAAAGTTAATAAAATATTTTTTTTAAATTATAGAATCACAATTACCAATAAATAAATTTCAACAGCGGGTGCTTTTAGAAAAAAGGGGTATACTTACTATGGTACGATCATTTTATTGCAGTAGCAACATTGTAGTAGATTTTTTGGTCTTGAATTCCAGTTTTGGGTATAGTTAGGATGATAAAGAACAAAAAATATTGGAGCAGACATATTGATCGAATACTTGTCATAAATATCTGAACAGTAAGAGATAAGATCTTCGACCCATATTGGCTATTCCAGTCAAGTTTTTATTTTTATTTTATTTATTGGTATACAAAACATATTACAATCTTATGAATTAAACTATTTTATAACCACATAAAGTGCCCGATTGCAATACAAAAGCATGTACACACAGACAGAAAAAACAATATAGGTACTATACTAGAGAGATAACAGTTAAAATATATTAAAAAGAAAAACAATCAGAACTAAGTCCACAGCCAACCAAATCACAAACAGGTAAAAATAGGTAAAAAGAGAGGTACCCACAGTGTTCTACAGTGCATCACAGATGCATTGCAAAACATACCTCTTGAATTGATGAAGGTTGTACCGGTAGAGATCCATTTCCACATGTCTATCAACCAGCTCGTTATAGTTTAACGATCAAGTGTCTGATCTGTGTGTTTTATGTATTTAACTATTATATTTGTGTTTCCTCTGTTGTCTGATATCTGTAACACACTTGCTTAAGCTACTCAGTACGGAGTCATGTCAATGTATGTGATGTTGTGTGAATTTATTTATTTTCCAGGTACCCCCACCTTAAGTTCCTGCCTTCTCTGTGGCTGTTCCGTCTGTCTGCCATCTTCATTCACTTCTTCCCTGCGATACTGCTGGACACTCTGCTGAGGATCACCTGGGGCCGAGCCATGTAAGTTTACTTAACAGTTTCAAAATTATCTTAGCCTACAAACTTACCAAAAATATCTGAGTATTGAGTAGTGAGTAGTTTGTTGCGCCAATTTTTCATTGTATAGAACTTAAGTTAGGTAATAATTGTCAAACATGGAAACAGCTAGGAAACACTTCTTTTGGATTACGATCTAGACTTAAAGTCATTGAACATGATAATATATAACTTTTTTGTGATTGTACTCTGTTTATGTTCTTTATACAAATAAATAAATAAATTATAAAAAAAAAATATTGAACAACTTTTCAAATAACGTGTTACAATACTTTAGCACAATTAAATAAAGTTTATATTCGACAAAAATAAATGTTAAGACGCAATGACGGCTATATCAAGCGCAGTGGTTTGAGCGCCGGTTTAGTTAGACACAAGGGTCGCGGGTTCGATTCCTGCACCAACACAAATGTTTGTCGGTTAACTTCGGACTTCGTCAAAATCAGATGCTGTGTTTCGCCGAGTGAGTGAGGGTACCGGACGCCCATATCATAAGGGGATAAAAGGTTAGCAGCGTACTTGTGACTCCACTGGTGTGGCATGTGTCCATGGGCGGCGGCTATTGCTTACCATCAGGTGATCCGCCTGCTCGTCTGCTACCTATCACATACAAAAAAATCGGACTTCTCTCGTTGGCCCTACAAAGCCAGTACAAAGTGCTGCCACCTATACTTGTACGTGCCTTATTAAATTATTATATTATTCACATTATTATATTTCTCTTTCCAGCTTGTTCCGTCTGAACAAAAATGTGTGGAAATCTCTCAGCCGTCTGGAGAAGTTCATATTCTCAGAGTGGCTGTTCCATAACCCGAATACTTTGGACTTGTGCAAGCAACTCAACCAGACGGACAGCCAGCTGTTCTATATAGATGTCTCTACTATCGTTGTAAGTATTGTTGCTTTTATATATGTACTGTGGGAGAGCCACGCTTCGGCATGAATGGGCCGGCTCGACCGGAGTGATACCACTGCCTCACAGAAAACCGGCGTGAAGCAACTCCTGTGCTGTGTTTCGCCGAGTGAGTGAGGGTACCGGAGGCCCACTCGGGGGGGAAGGGGACAAAAGGTTGGCAGCGCACTTGTAATTCCACTGGTGTTGCAAGTGTCCATGGGCGGCGGCAATTGCTTACCATCAGGTGATCCGCCTGCTCGCCTGCTACCTATCACATAAAAAAATATAGGATAATTTCGAATTTTATTTGTTTTAAATATAGTAGAGAATAAACTAATGAATCGAAAAACTAAAAAAAAAAACATCACACAAAGGTTCAAAGATTGGCAGCGCACTTGTGGCTCCACTGGGGTTGCGTTTGTCTATAGGCAGCGGCAATCGTTTACCATCAGGTGATCTGTTTGCTCGTCTGCCACCTACACAAAAAAAAGTTTGCTCGACATGCTGTTGTCTGATATAATTTATTTAGAATTTATTTATTTAGTATTTTATTTTGTCCATGGGCGGCGGTGTTCACTTACCATCAGGTGACCCGCTTGCTCGTTTGCCTTCCTATACAATAAAAAAACAAGGGAAAACCTTAGTATGAGACCAAGGCACTGCGTGTGATGATTCTCAATTTATTTTATATTTTCATTTCAGTGGCTAGATTACTTCACAAGTTTGCACTTAGGAGTGAGAAGATACCTCAACAATGAGAAAGAGAAGACGCTACCCGCTGCCAGAACCAAAGATTCGATGTAAGTATATAAAAAAAACTCCCATAAATAATAAAAATGCACTGCCATTTGATATTCATTTATTGAGACAAATATAAAATAACTAGCTTTTGAACGCGGCTTCGCTCGCGCCCCCTCTTCCTAAAATAGGGGGCTAAAAAGGGGCAAAAAGTAGCCTATGTTACTCTCCATCCCTTCAACTATCTCCACTTAAAAATCACGTCAATTCGTCGCTCCGTTTTGCCGTGAAAGAAATACAAACATACAGACAGACAGACACACTGTCCCATTTATAATATTAGTATGGATGGTCTAATAGTTTAAGTACTTGGGCCGTGATTTTCGGGAGGTTCAAATTCCCGAGTCGTGCAAAAAGTATGTTTCAAATTTTTCAAACATAGCTCGGGTTTGTGATCACCGCACCGCATTAGGCAAGCGTGGTGATTAAGCCTAATCCCATCATAGTAGGAATGACTTGATTTCTATTGAATGCCTTTGCCCTGCAGTGGGACAGTATATAGGCTGATACTTTTTTTTGTTATTTCCAGCCTCCTGGTAGCCCATCTGGTATGGCAAGCGTTGATGCTTGCATTGGCCTGGTATCTATTTGCTTGCGTCACCGGCCTCACCATGACTCAGAGCGCTTGGGCCGCGCCAGCTCTCTACATATTGTATAGCTGCCTTTAAATTATTGTATATCATACTCTAAACAGGAATTCAAGACCAAAAAATCTACGACAGATACGTCACTGCCAAATCTGTTAAAGTCACTTATGTCATTTTTAAGTGACGTTTTTAGGTTTCGTCAACCTTTTTGGCATTATTTTTCTATTATGCAGACTAAACTGTCAAGTTTCCATACATTGTTAAAATGTTGTAGGTAGATACCAAATGTTATTAACACCTGAAGTGTTACAAGCGCAATACCATCTTTGAAAACTAAAATTACGGATGGTTAAGTTTTTATTGAAGGGAAGGGAAGGTTTTATCTTGTATTTACGTTAAAAAAAGTAAATAAAATTATTTTTTTAAATTACAGAATCAAAATTACCAATCAATAAATTATATCAGCGAGTGTTTTTATAAAAAAAGGGTATACTATGGTACGATAATTTTATTGCAGTAGCAACATTGTAGTAGATTTTTTGGTCTTGAATTCCAGTTTTGGGTATAGAGTGAACAGGCATCTTCTAGGCAAACGCGTGTCATCCTAGACCTCATCGTCACTTTCCATCAGGTGCGATTGTGGTCAAGCGTTGGCCTTTAGTTTAATAAAAAATCTACATTTATGACTCCAATGGAGTTGTGGATACCCATGGGCGGCGGAAATTTGGGTTATCGCATGTGAAAGATCCGATAGATATCCGTCGTACTGTTAGGAGTTTCTATGTCTATCTATACTATTTATAAAGAGATAAATTCTATAGACATCAACAAATTCAAACGATACAAACCGAGAACTCAACGCCTAACGCCATCTATTGGTAGACAATAGAACTACTGCTCTGAAACGAAATGAGTTGATCCGTTTGTTCGTCCGCCGCTTAGATCATAAAAATTGGATGGAGCATGTCAAAATCGTACTAAACAACCGATGACGAAGTTAAACCTCAGTCTAATAGTACGCCATCTATCGGATTTTTACTACGCGATAGCTCCAATTGTTTAACATCAGGTGATCTTGACTGCGACCTGTAGGAGAAAAAAAATAATTCCCGTACGCATTTTTGATGGTGGCGAGATACATTATAGTGACCATCCGTCCCGTTTTGAACGGGACTGTCCCGAAACAAAACGGGATGCAAAAGTGTCCCGTTTTTTGGAAATGACCAGCCTCTGAGGATGATAAATAATTTTAAGCAACTCGAATATTTTGTACCACATAAGCAAAGCTGTGTGACGTTACTAGTATTTTAATATTTTAGAACAAATTGTATTAGTTTTAAGAATGGTGTTTTTAAGGTATTTTTTATACTTATGCATTTTAAAACATTTACCGTTGACTATTTTTATTGCATTCCTATTGTGTTTTGGAAGCGGTTTTTGATGTAAGAAAATAAAAATAAATAAAATTATTTATATCATATTCAGTTTTTTTACTTTATTTCCTAGCCTAGCTATAATGCATCAAGGAAGTAATGAAATTGATGGCGCCACTTCCGCTCTCGTCATAGAGTATGGTAGCCCCATCTATACTAATATTATAAATGCGAAAGTAACTCTGTCTGTCTGTCTGCTACTCTTTCACGCCAAAACTACTCAACGGATTTAAATAAAATTTGGTATACAGATAATCTAGACCGAGAAAGGATATAGGCTACTTTTTATTGCGAAAAGGGGGTTGAAAGGGGGGTAAAAAGTTACTTTTCCTCGCGGGCGGCCGCCAGTTGGTTATAAAGCATGGGAACTTCGTTAGTTCTTCAAGAATCCCTTGTCATCACTTTCTTGACGCATAAGTCCACATGTGACAAGGGGCAGACGAGCAGACGAATAGCCTAATGGTAAGTGAACCCATATACTTCTGCAACATCAGTGAAATCACAAGTGTGCTGCCACCATTTCAAATCCTCTTCCTCTAAGATTAGGCGCACTTGTGACTAGGTATTGGTGTTGCGTGTCCGCGCGACGGCAATCGCTTACTATCAGGTGATCCGTCTGCTCGGCTGCCTCCTATCACATAAAATAAAAAAAAAACATTAAGTATATACAAAATAAGACAAAAAATTAAAAAAAAAAGTTTCAGATCGCTGAGATGAGACAGTGGAATAAGTACGAGTATATAAAGAAGTCTGTAAAAAAAGATAAAATGAAAGCCAAGAATGTACTCTATTTTTTATTGACCATACTTCACTCAACTTAAACTAAGTCATCGTTAAACTAAATGAGCCAAAATCTTGACCATCGCACAGATTTGGCTACAGTGATGTGAAATGCATACTTAAGTAACGAAATACATACAAAATACTAGATAAAATAAGTACCACCTTAGAAGCTATTTCATATGATTTGAGAGGTTTTCAATACCATTAGTTTTAGGAATAGGTGACAAACGAGCGGACGGATCACCTGATGGTAAGCGATTTCTGCCGCCCATAGACACCTGCACCATCAGTAGTCATAAGAGTGCTGCCAATCATATTTCATTTTTATATAATGTTAAAAATATCAAAAATACAAAAAAAACATCTGAGACAAAATATTTGTAATTTAAATAAGTTATTTTTTTTACGCCTAAAGATTTTACTTTTAGCCCAAGGTCTGGTTAGTTTTTTTTTTAATAATAAAAAAGTCATTTATTACAAAGAATAAGATCCTAAGTGAAAATGATTTATTCGTATTTCTATTAGAAATAATGGAAGTAATTGAAAACCTCTTACAATCATTTTGACTAAAAAATATTTACTGGCAATGTAATAATTATGATAATTACTTCAAAGGGGGTTTCCATTTTTTCTCACATTTTATATTAATTTAATACACCATCTTTCCAAATTGAAAAACAACAAATATTAATACAATTTATTATACTACAAGTATAATTTTAACATACACAAATATGTTATTCGTAAATGACGATTAAAGATTCGTTAAATGCCGAATGATTAATAATGGCACGTCATTTTATTTTAGAAATCCAAATGATTAATAAATCACATGCATTTTCTGTTTTTTTTTCCTTTTTCCACACCCCACATGAATTTGTGACTTTTTTTTTAATTTTATTAAAATACATCTAACAGAGATTAAATAACTATGTGAGCTTTTAGTACCTACACTTGGAGCCAAGCAAATTTGATACTTAGGAATATTCCATAATACCCAGTCAGTGAATCGGAAACGGTTATATTAAAAGTATCAAATATGCTTTACTCTCTACATCGAAAACTCACCTCACGACACAAATCTATAACTCACAACACAAGCAATGCGTTTGTTTGAAATACACTTTTACGAAAATATTTTCTTTCAAAATGGACGGCAAAAACTATTTTAACTTTTTATTCGACAATAAAATTGGTGTCTGTAATAGCAAATACTTACTATTTAAGCTTAATTTTTAACTATGTACAAGAGGGGAAGCAAAAAACGTTTAATAGACCACGCAATAGATATAGTACATTTTTCTATTAACTCTATATCTAAGACATGAAAAATATAGTAAAGATTTTACCTATCTCACCCTGAAAGAATGAAAAAAGACTAAGTACGATAAAATAGTAAATTTAGGCATATATTTAATTGACTTACTTTAATTACATTTATAATAATGTCTTGCTCACATTTAACAAGTGTAAGTGAGATGGAAAAGAGTTGATAACGTGTAAGAATTTGAAAAGTGTACTTAGTAGCAAAGAAATGAGCCAACTCATTCTCAATTGGAAATGAAAACGCTGAATGGTAAATGCTAACCAGGCCACTAGTCGTCACGAGAGACGTTGAAATGCGTAGAAAATTAAAAGCACGGGAATGGCTCGATTTCTTTGCTCGAAAGTGTAATTTTAATAATAGAGATACACTTTTCTTATACTATCAAAAAAATGGTTACATATGTACCAAATTAGTTGTCAGCATTATAAAGCTTATGAGTCAAATATAGTCCTTTAGTTCTAGGTCAACTTCAATATTATCTACATTTTGTACTAACAAAAATCTTTCTAATTCATTATAAAAAGTGTAAGTAGGTATACTGAAATCCTGTTATCTAGAAAGAAACGAAATTATTACTATTTTCCTTAAAACATGAAAAGCACCTTAGAAAGAAAAATCACATTTTGTTAATTGTTAAATAAAAATATAATATTTTTGTGAATACAGAAAATATTGTAAAAAAAACTGTCTGTTACATTTATATAAAAATATTTTGTGATTTAAATACATTAGTGTGATGTAGAAAAATAAACTAAAGCTTTATTTTGATTTATTATAAGTATTGATGACGCAAAATTAATTTGTACATTTAATTTAATCAATTCCTTTTAGGTTGTTTCAAAATACGCAGCAAAAGCACTTTTATTTTTAGCGCTTTGCGATGAAATTAAAATACTCATTTGATCCAATTATCATGTGAAAATGATTTAGATATTTAACCAAAAAGTATTTAAATATTTAATCAAAAAGTATTTCAATATTCAACTAAAAAGTATTTAGATATTTAACCAAAAAGTATTTTCGTTTAATTTATACATGTTATTAAACTAAACAACACATACATTTTATATTTAAATAGACCCGTATTCAACTATATCAAAGTTAAATTCTTTGTATAAGAAGTTTATACAATCTATTTAAAACATATTATATTAAGGTTTAATATAATATATTATTAATAATATATATTATATTAACATTTATATAGCATATTAAACCATAACTTTAAGATGGAACCCTAAGTTAAATAAACTCAATTGACTTTTTGTATACAATACTATACCAAAAAATAATGTTAATGGATTTCCATTATATTATTGGGTACTATTTACTATTAATAATAGCGACTATTATTATATAAGCGAGAAGTCAACACAGCACCACCATGACAGTATGCAGTCATAGAAATAGCTTTACAAAAGTATAATTCATACAGGGGGACAACTCCATACAAATGTCACAAAAATATTTTTGGAAAGACGATAATCGCGTTCACAGTCTATGGTCTTTGCTTATCAAGGGGGCAATTTTCGTGCACTCGACATTGAAGTCGAATTTAGAGATTTCATACATTCGTCCATTTAAATACTAATTCGACTTCTATATCGAGTGCACGAGATTGCTCCTCAGGTAGATCGTGATCATGTCTGCTACTTTGATGATTTAAAAAGAAAGTTTTTTTTCTTTAGGTATTATTGAAACATAAACTAATAATGTCAAAAAAAATGATATTATACACCGTAAAATTTTAGTCGCTTTAATCCCGAAGCTATTGTAATAGGTAATAGGAATATAGCCCCTTTGGCATGTAAGATCATACAAATATCTCCATACAAAAAAATAATATTCACCAGGCGATAATGTATGGGACAGCTGATTGTTATTTTGCTTATTTTGACGATCAAACATGCTAAAGGGGCTTTATTCGTATTACCTATTATGAGGGCTTCGGGATTAAAACGACTAAAATTTAACAGTGTATATTTTTATTTGGAGTTTCTCCTCTGCATGATTAATACTTTGATTCATACTATTTAGTTTATTTTCTAGATTTTGTACGAGAAGTCATTATTTTAAGCAGAAAATGCGTTTCTTTGCGCAAATTATTAAGTATTTTTCAAAGTCTGATGTGTAAACTTAAGTTTCAATATCAATATAGGTAACTAGTGGCCCGCCCTCACTTCGCTTTCGGACCGTAATTCAGAAACGAACCAATAGATGGCGCTGTTCTCAATTACATCGCGCAAGCGTCGTTTTCGGTTTACCTATAAGCCTTGTCGATGTCTATAGAAGTTATCTCTTTATAAATAGTATAGATAGATATTGATATATAGATAGATATAGATGAGTCAAGGAAGTCGCGACAACGGATGTTTTGAGAAACTAATGGAGTCCCCATGTTTTTTATGGGGGTAGCAACAACTCGCCGGAGAATTTCAAGATTTTTTTTGATCTTGAAATTCTTGGGCGAGTTTTCCCATAACCCTTTATTATAACCAACTAGACCTGTCCCTAACAAAATTTCGAGACATTAGTTACAATTTCTGCGGGATATATTCAGTCTAAATTTAAATATCAAGAACCAATATAAAAATAAAGTCAGATTTCCAATATGTTTAATAAAGGAGATCGGACTTTCTGCTCCGAAGAATAAGGTCCGATCTGCAAAATATTTAAAATAGGAGATCGGATTTTGTTCTTCGGAGGAAGCGATTTACGTCTTATTATTTTAATTTATGACTCAACACCTTTACAGTAGCCCCATTGGTTATTTATTTATTTTGCATGTCACATTATATAATACTATGGAACTCCGTAATTCCTCAAGAATAAATTTCACGACTTAGAGTATAAGTATTAAGAGGGCCCGTTGGGTCTAGCATCGCCACCATAAGGGTTTTTGCTAATGCAACATCCGATAGATGGCGTTATGTTGACGTCAGGTCCAACTTTGATGACATTGGTTGTTTTATAAATAACATAACTTCATAACTTTGACATGATTCGTCAAAATGTATCTAACTAATCCACGCGTTGTTGGACCTGACGTCAACGTCACGCCATCTATCGGCATTTGCAAAAACCCTCATTGATTTTAATTAATTGTGATGAATTTTAGATTTTTTTAAACTGTTCTATGGTATATTTTAATTGAAATTCAAACATCAAACTTTGAATTTAACGCGTAGGGTACATACTTGTAACATTTTTTTTTAATTTACTCCATACTTCAGGCTCTCACTTTATTTCTTCGCTTGTTCAGTAGCGTATTGTTGCTCTGTTCTAGGGCTTTGATTTGTACCTGAAAATAATAATAAGATGGTGATTAAAATTATAATTTATTGAAATACATAAATGGATTAAACTGGAAAAAATAAATAGAATCGTTTATTGCTTTCTTATACTTATGACTTGTGACTTAAAAACTGTTCAAAATTTTGAAAAGTCTTCCAATTATGACTGTGTTCTCATAATAAGGGAATTTTGTCTGTCTTCAAACTTGAATCTACCATATTAATATTATAAATGGGAAAGTGTGTCTGTCTGTATGTTTGTCTTTCTTTCACTGCAAAACGGAGCGACGAATTGACGTGATTTTTTTAACTGGAGATAGTTGAAGAGATGGAGAGTAACATAGGCTACTTTTTGCCCCTTTCTAAACTCCCATTTGAGGAAAGTGAAAAAGCAAAAAGCTAGTCTATTATAAAAAAATAGAACATTTTGCAATGTTTTGCAGATAATGAACTGCACAAGAATTTGGTGATCAGTGACGTCCTTAAATATTGTGCCCCGTGCTATTGGGTTCTTATCCCTGCAGCTGTAAGAGTTAGTTATCAATATGATTAGGTAACAGATTACTAGGGTAACATAATAACCTGTAAGCGTCTTCGGCGACTTGTTCTTACTTGACTTGGACGTAGTTAAACATCAGTCGCGTGTCGTCCGACCATCTTTTTATTATTTTTTAAAATGACAATCAAGATGACCTCACTCCGCCTGATGGCAAGCGGCGGTGAGATCCAAATATGAGGTTGACAGGCACAAGAAAACAGACAAAGTGTCCATTGAGTCTGTCACTCTCACCCTGAAGGCCTGTTGAGATGCTGTTTATCTCTTCCGTCTCTCTCTCACCTGGTCATAGTCTACCCGCATGGTGGCGAGCGAGCGCGTCATCTCATCCTGCACGTCGGCCCAGGCGTCACCCCCCTCCCGCAATAGTGTGTGGGTGTACAGAGGCGTCTGAGGGACTTGGGTGTATTGACGGACCCATGGGCTCGCCATTACCTGGAACATAGTATGGTATCAAATTAACCCAATAGACCCCATTACATGAATAGCCCAAAGAATAGGCGTGAGGAATTATTTTTAAACTAACGGCCGCCCGCGACTTCGTACGCGTAGTGTTAATTATTGACACTTGCCGTCATATTTTGGACAATCCACACAATATATTTTTATAAATTGTAGCCTATGTGTTATTCTGATATATAAGCTATATTGTGGTAAAGTTTCATTCAAATCCATTCAGTAGTTTTTACGTGAAAGAGTAACAAACATCCATACATCCTTACAAACTTTCGCCTTTATAATAGTAGTAGGATTTGTTATTCCATCGTAAGATTCTTCAATCACAAAAACATTGGTAAAATATTTACTTTGATACCTTAAAAACTTCCTGAGATATCACGATTTGAAAATCACAGTTTTAAACTTGATCAAAAACTCTTCATAGCCGTCACCGCTATGTATTTTCTACGCATGGCGTAAACTGGACTTTGATCTCTCAGCCAATACTATCTTCTCTTTTTATGAACATTTCCACCCCCATAATTGCGAAAGTCAGTAAAAAAAAGTTGTCTACTTTTTTAACATTAAAAATATTTTTTTTTATTACTTTTTTGACAGAGTATTTTCAGTTAGTCTTTATTAAAGAAAACTTTCTATTTACCTGGTGAATTGTCAACCGTTTCGCTGGCTCCACGGAGAGCATGCCTCGTATGAGGTTTTTAGCTTCCGACGAGACGTTCGACCACTCCGGTTCGGGGAAGTCGTACTGTCCCAGTCTGATGCGCTGGAAGATAATAAACAAATAAATAAATAATAAATAAATTGAGACAACATCACATACATTGTCCTGCCGGGCTAAGATGCGCACCGCGACAAAATTTTGTCGACTCTCGTTCGCGAGAGCGTATCTTTCTATCCCGCTCCTTGCCCTGTCAGGTGAGCGAGAAGCAACTAGTGCTGACGCAATACGAGTGTCGACAAAATTTTCTCGTTGTGCGCATCTTAGCCCGGCAGGTCCCAAACTGAGGTTTTCCCTTGTACTATGGAAACCAGAAACAACGAAGGAACTACAAACACCCAGACCCAACACAAATATCTGTTTCATCAACAAACATTTGCCTTGATGCGGGAATCGAACCCGCGACCCTTGCGTCTCAACCGGCGCTCAAACCACTACGCCAAATGGGTCGTCAAATAAAATAATAATAAAAACATTTATTTTCTCTCCACAAATATTGGTCAAAATTGAGACAATTGAGACAACATCACATACATTGTCCTGGTCCCAAACTAAGGTTTTCCCTTGTTCTATGGAAACCAGAAACAACGAAGAAACTACAAACACCCAGACCCAACACAAATATCTGTTTCATCAACAAACATTTGTGTTGGTGCGGGAATCGAACCCGCGACCCTTGCGTCTCAACCGGCGCTCAAACCATTGCGCTAAACGGGTCGTCCGTAAATAATTACACACAGAACCCACTAAGAGCTAAAAACGTGTCATGTACTCACGCATGCGCACTAACGGGGAAATACGCCTTTTCGACCACATTAATCCTAACCTTTGACATAAGATTGTCGAACTGTCGAGGTCTGTGGTAGAGGCCGCGCGCTTATGTACTCATGCCGGGCAACAACCCTAGCATATGTCAACGAACTCTTCTAAATTGAAAATCAGGCTGAGTCTGACTTCTGTGTGTAATTATTTTGTGGTACAGTGTGACTTAATGCTAGTTGTACATATATCTATGTTATTTATGAAGAAAAAGTAATATTATTTTTTAGAAAAAAGACGTCTCTGAAAAAAAAAGTGACTTCCAGCCTGCCATAAAACTGGAAATGTTACCTTTTTCATCCCCGGCGATATGGCCAGCCCGTGGTTGGAGTAGAAGGGGGGGAATCCACAGAGGAGGATATACATGACTACGCCCAACGACCAGATGTCACAGGATTTGTCGTACTTGTCCGGACCTAAGACCTGGAATTGGAAAAAAATAAACTACGTTTCTATTACTGTTGATATACATAGATAGTGGTAAATTTTACTGACAGTCCCGAAACTCATGAAACTTTGAATGCTCACAAAACCAGCTAGACGTTATATTTTTAACTGAAAATGTTGGCCATTGGTTCTTTGATAGAGTATCAATATTTTTTTACCCGATCTACGGCAAAGCAAAAGGAGGGTTATGATTTTGACAGGCTATGTATGTATGTAAGTATGTATGTATGTATGTATGTATGTATGTTCATCTGTTTCCACGTAACTTCTAAACTACTTATCAGAATTTGACAAATGGCATATCATTATAAGCGTCTTAACTGTCCGCTGGTTATAGGCTATATGAAATTTGACAAAATCTAATGTGGCGCCCTCTAGCGGACAAATAATACAGAGTAAAAAAATAAAGTTATGATAAATGTACCGTGTTTGGTATCATTTGAAAGGGCTTAGACTGGGACGTTTGAATATATATATATTACTAGCACTTGGACACCAAAATCGTACAAATAAGAAAAAAAGTAAAGGAAAACGCCCCCCCCCCCCGAAAACCCAACTACGACAAAAAAGCGACGCTGAAAAAGTATAAAACAAGCCTTCGTTGTCAATAGGGTAGTTGACTAATATCGATGTAGTAAAAAATATTGATACTTTACCAAAATATTGGTAAATAAGAACCAATAGCCACAATTTTCAGTTAAAAATATAACGTCTAGCTAGTTTTGTGAGCATTCAAAGTTTCATGGGCAAGTCCATTTTTAAAGTTATAATATTATAAAAATAATTATATCATTGAACTACCCACACATTAAACACAAACTTTTATTATAAAACTATGTACATAAACGAAACATTTGATATAGCTACCAAACAAAATTTGCTAGACGCGCATACAAGATACGAGCGTGTGACGTCACATGTTAGTAGCCATTTGTATAGAGCGTTTTGGGCCCGCGTAAAATATGTGCTCTTAAAGTTGTGATATCTCAGGTAATTCAAATCAGAATCAAATAATTCTTTCAACAATGTTTCTTTAATAGAGGGGTCTTTTGATTAAACACATAAAAAAAAATAGTCAAATACCCTATTTACAATAATTCGTACATAAAGGCGTAGTCACACGTTCATAATACCTACCTACCTACCGTAGCACTTTGACAACGTGTGACTACGCCTTTATGTACGAATTATTGTAAATTGACAACGAAGGCTTGTTTTATACTTTTCAGCGTCGTTTTGTCGTAGTTGGGTTTTAGTTTCTTACTTTTTTTACTACGTGTATATATCGAGATTAGTCAAATACCCAATTACCTGTCAATACATATTTTGTATAATTAAGTAGCTTTTAATCGACCGATAATTTCTAATAATTTGTTTATATTATCCCTCACCTCAGGAGCCACATAGTATGGCGTTTAGCACGTAGTCTACAGTATGATTAAGTAGCGATTAATCGACCGATAATTTCTAATAATTTTCTGATAATTTCCCTCACCTCAGGAGCCACATAGTATGGCGTATAGCACTGAGTCTGGAGCAGGATTAAGTAGTTCTTTAAATTTTCGCGTTGCATTATAACTATTATTAGGATTAAGTAGCTACTAATCGACCGATAATTTCTTATAATTTGTCGATAAATATCGGATATTTTTCTCACCTCAGGAGCCACATAGTACGGCGTATAGCACGGTGTCTGCAGAGTATCAGCCGGGGTCAACGTTTCCTTTGCAAAGCCGAAGTCTGTTAGTTTAAGCAGCGCGTTTGGCTCTGTACTGGTGTAGAGAAGGTTTTCAGGCTTGATGTCTCTGTGGGCGATGTCTACGTCGTGTAAGTGACGGACTGCTACGCATATCGAGTGCATTATCTGTAAAAAAAAAAACAAAAATTAAAAAAAAACCTCCCGACACTCATTTCCTGACGACCATCTTGGATTTGAAATTTGTCAATAAATATATTCTGCTACTCAAGCCCTTTTATATGATACTCATACTGTGGGAGTTGTGTTAAAACATAAAATCCATATCTTTGTGACGGCGGCCATCTTGGATCGATTTTTATCCAACATTGCTAAGATCACTTATCATCTTTCAAACACAAAAACAAAATCAAAATCGGTTCATTTGTTCGGAAGCTACGATGCCATAGACAGAAACACAGACACGTCAAAGTTATAACACCCCGTTTTATTACGTCGGGGGTTAAAAAGTACGAAAAAAAAGGTAAGATTTTATCAAAAACTAGCTGACCCGACGCCGAAATAGAGAAGATTGAGGACAAGCCTATCATTATTGGCGAGACCAAGGCCCAACGCGCAACGTCTTCGATTGGCGACCTCGGAAGACTGGACGAGGATCGTCTCGCGAAGAAAGCATACCAGAGCCGACCGATGGGCAATTCCAACGCTTACCATCAGATAATCCGTCTGCTCATCTGTCACATATTACCAAAAAATATATATTTCGTTTCCTCCGAATAACAAAGTACGATCTCTTATATTAAACATATTGCAAATAGGACTTTATTATTTGGAGCAGAAAATCTGATCTCCTACATTGAACATATTATTGCAAATCAGTCTTTATTTTTCGGAGGAGTCGAATTTATAACGTTATTTTTGTGCTTCCCGCCAGTTTTCCGTGAGGCAATGGTATCACTCCGGTCGAGCCCATTCATACCGAAGCATGGCTCTCCCACTGTGACAAATTTCAAACATTCTGTTGCAAAATATTATACCACATGGGCAATTCTGTGTAACCAGACCAAAATAACAATCATTGTAATATTAACTTGATATTAAACCAGTTCTTGGCACAGTTCGTACCATTATTCTCGTTGCATACACTAAAGGCGACGTACGGTTCACTAGCGCCGTTATTTTTTCAATTGTGATGTAAAGATAAAATGTCTTCAGGAACGCGCTAAAAGACTTCTGTGGGAAACTGTGGGAGAGCCACGCTTCGGCATGAATGGGCCGGCTCGACCGGAGTGATACCACTGCCTCACAGAAAACCGGCGTGAAGCAGCCCCTGTGCTGTGTTTCGCTGAGTGAGTGAGGGTACCGGAGGCCCACTCGGGGGCGAAGAGGATAAAAGGTTGGCAGCGCACTTGTAACTCCACTGGTATTGCAAGTGTCCATGGGCGGCGGCAATTGCTTACCATCAGGTGATCCGCCTGCTCGCCTGCTACCTATCACATAAAAAAAACTTCGAAGGAGGGTAAACTACGGAATCACGGAAAGCTTGCACCGAGTGAGGGTATTAGAGACCCAATCCTAGGGAAAAGGGGGTTCAAACAATAAATAAATAAATTCACACAACATCTCATACATTGACCTGATTCCGTACTATTATGCACTTGTGTTACTGATATCAGACAACAGAGGATCACAAATATAATATATACTATTTATAAAGAGATAACTTCAATGGACAACGATAAGCCTTATAGGTAAACCGAAAACACGAAACGCTTGCGCGATGTAAATGGACACAGTGCCATTTATTGGTTCATTTCTGAATTACGTTCCCAAAGCGAAGTGAGGGCGGACCACTAGTACTTAAATACATATATAACACCCAGACACTGAACAAACACAGGTGTTCATCACAGGAATGTTTGTCCAGGGTGGGGATCGAACCCACGACCTTTGGCGTATGAGGCAGGGTCACCACCATTGCGCCAACTGGCCAGTCAATGACAGCGCGTTGTGACTCCTTAAATCAAAAATTACTAATTAAAATGTTACTAGTCCTAATTTGTTAATGAATAAATATTTTTCTATGGCAGCGAATTAACGATGCAGTTGTAAATAACAGTTTTGCTTAGTTAATAAATATAAATGCACAATCAATTACTAGTTCAGCAGTTAAAACTTAGCAGTAAAGATAATAAAAATTAGCAATAAAAAAATTTGGTCCCTTTTTCTATTCTATTCGATCAACAAAAATTAAAAGACGGCGCTAGCGAACACATGCCTTAACTGCTACATAAATATCATTACTGTAACTGAATTATTAATCATCAGGGCATTAGTCCTGAATTATGAGATGATTATGAGCTCGGTAATAAATATTAATACTGGTACAATCTGCGGTTGCGTTGCCAAGATCGCCATCTTTGATGTGGAATTAACCTGGTGACCTATTTTGCGTGCATATTTGAAAAGTATCAGCCTATATACTGTCTCACTGCAGGGCAAAGGCCTCCATCATAGAAATCAAGTCATCGCTACTATGATGGGGTTAGGCTTAATCACCACGCTTGCCTAATGCGGTGCGGTGACCACAAACGCGAGCTATGTTCGAAAAATTTGAAACATACTAATTATGATGATTAAACCCAATACCATCCATCATAATTAGCGATGACTTGATTTCTTGATGATGGACGCCTTTGCCCTGCAGTGGGACAGTATATACTCGTAAGCTGATACTTTACTTTATTTACTATAGTGGCCCGCCCTCACTCCGCTTCGGGACCGTAATTCAGAAATGAACCAATAGATGGCGCTGTGTGCAATTACATCGCGCAAGCGTTTCGTGTTTTCGGTTTACCTTATAAGCTTTATAAGCCTTGTCATTGTCTGTAGAAGTTATCTTTTTATAAATAGTATAGAAGACTAGATTTTGCCCACGGCTTCGCTCGCGTTAAATTCAGGGTAGCACGATGGGCCAAAAGTAGCCTATATTACTCTAATATGATGACATTCGAAGGCTGGCCGGTGTGGGCTGGATGAGAGTGGCCGAAAATCGGGAGCGGTGACGTGCATTAGGGGAGACCTATGTCCAGCAGTGGACGAGTGTGGGTTGCTGATTGAGGACTATTTATCAATTACAATTTATTTATGATAGATTACAGGTTTACAGGTTATGATAGATTTGAAATCGAAAATAAATCTGTGCTAGTTAAAATTTTAAAATATTTCGTGTATCTGTCTGTATGATCGTTAAAATTTGGACGTTAAAAGTCGATTTTAAAGTGTTAAATTATCCAAAAATCCGGTTATAATTGGATAGCCCATCAAATTTAGAGTAACATTTGTTAAGAAAGTAGTTGTCTAAACGCAACATTTCACATAGCTATCATACAAAATGCATACGCCACGCGTAGAAAATACAATTCGGTGACGTCACGGATATGTAGCGATTTTATAAGGATGATCCTTTTTCAATTACTATTTATCGATAGTTTACAATCTGGCGTATTACCAGGGCCTGTCCCACTCCGCGTGTAGGTATCGAACTTGCAAGTACATGCGGCGGCCCCTCCGGAGGGGCTAATCAGTAGGGAATCACGAGCGAGCGGCGACGCATGTGCGACAGTTGCTTGCGATAGAAAGAGAACGCACTTCTAGGTATGAAGAATTGTAGGTGTTGAACGCTGGGCGGTCGGAATTTCAACTTTATGTTATGGTAGCTTGAGTCTCTATCCTACTACTATTATAAATGCGAAAGTAACTCTGTCTGTCTGTCTGTTACTCTTTCACGCCAAAACTACTCAACGGATTTAAATGAAATTTGGTATACAGATAATCTAGACCCTGAGAAAGGACATAGGCTACTTTTTATTGCGAAAAAGGGGTTGTAAGGGGTTAAAAGTGGGGTAAAAAGTTACTTTTCCACGCGGACGAAGTCGCGGGCGGCCGCTAGTTTTCTATAAACGGCTTTTAGGAGTGGGCTTTGTGTACTTGTACTAAGTATTCTGTGGTATGGATGACTATTTATAGATAGTTTACAATCTGGCGTATACCTCAGCGGCCTGTCGCTCGGTGAAGGCGCCCTCCCGGTTGTCCTGGATGCGCTGGAACAGCTCCCCCCCGTCCATGCATTCCATCACCACCAGCAAACACCGTTTGCCACCGTATGTATGTTACAAGTACAGTAATGTGTTGTCGTTACAATAGGCCTAGCCCGAACCACGCCTGTCCCACTCCGCGTGTAGGTATCGAACTTGCAAGTACATGCGACGGCCCCTCCGGAGGGGCTAATCAGTAGCACTATTAAGTATTCTGTGTCAGTAAGGAATCACGAGCGAGCGGCGACGCATGTGCGACAGTTGCTTGCGATAGAAAGAGAACGCACTTCTAGGTATGAAGAATTGTAGGTGTTGAACGCTGGGCGGTCGGAATTTCAACTTTATGTTATGGTAGCTTGAGTCTCTATCCATACTAATATTATAAATGCGAAAGTAACTCTGTCTGTCTGTCTGTTACTCTTTCACGCCAAAACTACTCAACGGATTTAAATGAAATTTGGTATACAGATAATCTAGACCCTGAGAAAGGACATAGGCTACTTTTTATTGCGAAAAGGGGGTTGTAAGGGGTTGAAAGGGGGGTAAAAAGTTACTTTTCCACGCGGACGAAGTCGCGGGCGGCCGCTAGTTTTCTATAAAACGGCTTTTAGGAGTGGGCTTTGTGTACTTGTACTAAGTATTCTGTGGTATGGATGACTATTTATCGATAGTTTACAATCTGGCGTATACCTCGGCGGCCTGTCGCTCGGTGAAGGCGCCCTCCCGGTTGTCCTGGATGCGCTGGAACAGCTCCCCCCCGTCCATGCATTCCATCACCACCAGCAAACACCGTTTGCCACCGTATGTGTTGTCGTATACGTCTATTATCTGAAAAAAAAAAAACATTTTTTTATAGTGGTGGGAGAGCCACGCTTCGGCATGAATGGGCCGGCTCGACCGGAGTGATACCACTGCCTCACAGAAAACCGGCGTGAAGCAGCTCCTGTGCTGTGTTTCGCCGAGTGAGTGAGGGTACCGGAGGCCCTAAGGTAGGGGAAGGGGATAAAAGGTTGGCAGCGCACTTGTAACTCCACTGGTGTTGCAAGTGTCCATGGGCGGCGGCAATTGCTTACCATCAGGTGATCCGCCTGCTCGCCTGCTACCTATCACATAAAAAAAAAAATGACAATTACGTTGCGTTGGACCTGAGTTTCACAGCACGGTATATAGCGGACCAAGGTTAGTTGGTTTACCTTTAAAATAGCCACTGGTATCCAAGTAGAAAATCAACGATGTTGTTTCCGAGCAGATACGACCTAGTGATCTTCAAGAAAAGGGCTTATTGCTTCCTTAAGAGCCGGCAACGCATTTGTGATGCCTCAGATGTTGCAGATGGGCGGTGATCACTTACCATCAGGTGAGCCGTCTGCTCGTTTGTCCGCTATAATATAAAAAAACAAAAACTAAAACGATAACACTCACAGAACTCAGTGGTTAAAAAAAACGTTAAAATTCCAATTATTTTGGTGCACTAGTAATTCAAGGCCAAGTTCTTGGACAAAATTAATAGGCAAAGATTTGTTAAAACTCAGTAGTGATGTAGCAATGTTTCAAGTATCGATATTATTAGATATTCTAATAACCAATGTTTCGAATGATTAGTTACTGTGACATCGCCGAAGAAACAAGTTCGCCACTACTGTATCCTCCAAACAACAGCAGATGACGCTAATTTGACAGTTCCATACAAGATTCAAATTCTCATAAGATTCTACATCGCGAAAGCAAAGTTCGCATGATTTGGAATATACAGTATAAACAACAAACCAAGATGGTACACCGGACCATGGTCCCCGCCGAGCCAATACCACCCAGCTCGTCGGAAGATGATGACCTTTTGATGGGGAACATTCCACTCCATATCGCTGTAGGTCAGTTTTGAGGATTCCTTAGCCAAATGGCAAAAAACGCTCGCCGCAACGGCCAATGGCAAATCGATATCCTGAACAGTTTTCAACATCAACTATCGATAGCTCAGCAACTGACACAAATATTGCCACGCTTCGGCATGAATGGGCCGGCTCGACCGGAGTGATACCACATCCTTAAAGAAAACCAGCGTGAAACAGCGCCGTGGGCTGTGTTTTATCGAGTGATTGAGGGTACCGGAGGCCCAAAGGTTGGCAGCGCACTTGTAACTCCACTGGTGTTGCAGGTGTCTATGGGCGGCGGCAATGCTTAAAAAAAAAAGATGACGCTAATTTGACAGTTCCATACAAGATTCAAATTCTCATAAGATTCTACATCGCGAAAGCAAAGTTCGCATGATTTGGAATATACAGTATAAACAACAAACCAAGATGGTACACCGGACCATGGTCCCCGCCGAGCCAATACCACCCAGCTCGTCGGAAGATGATGACCTTTTGATGGGGAACATTCCACTCCATATCGCTCATAAGATTCTACATCGCGAAAGCAAAGTTCGCATGATTTGGAATATACAGTATAAACGACAAACCAAGATGGTACACCGGACCATGGTCCCCGCCGAGCCAATACCACCCAGCTTGTCGGAAGATGACCTGTTGATGGGGAACATTCCACTCCATATCGCTATAGGTCAGTTTTGAGGATTCCTTAGCCAAATGGCAAAAAACGCTCGCCGCAACGGCCAATGGCAAATCGATATCCTGAACAGTTTTCAACATCAACTATCGATAGCTCAGCAACTGACACAAATATTGCCACGCTTCGGCATGAATGGGCCGGCTCGACCGGAGTGATACCACATCCTTAAAGAAAACCAGCGTGAAACAGCGCCGTGGGCTGTGTTTTATCGAGTGATTGAGGGTACCGGAGGCCCAAAGGTTGGCAGCGCACTTGCGACTCTAATGGTGTTGCAGCTGTCTATGGGCGGCGACAAACGCTTACCATCAGGTGATCCATCTGTTTGTGTGCCACCATAAAAATCGTGTTGGCTATCGATATCACAAACAGTTTTCAACATCAACTATCGATAGTTCAGCAACTCACACAAACTATCGAAATCGATACATTTTTATCGATACGCTACTAGGAAGTACCGTCGACAAACAACACTATTTGAAACCAATGAGAATATTTGGCAGAACTAAAGAAATATTTACATTCACGGGTCATTTAGCGCTACGTACACGAACAGTGACGAACGATCCGACGGACTGATATTCTATTGTTGTGTGTAATGTGTCAACAAGAGACGTAAGTATAGACAAATCTCTGTTCAAAATATAATATCACTTAAAACACTTTTTTTCCGTAGGAGACCCACGCTTCGGCATGAATGGGCCGGCTCGACCGGAGTGATACCACATCCTTAAAGAAAACCAGCGTGAAACAGCGCCGTGGGCTGTGTTTTATCGAGTGATTGAGGGTACCGGAGGCCCAATTGGGGAGAAAGGGGGTTAAAGGTTGGCAGCGCAGGTGACTGATGGTGTTGCAGGTGTCTATGGGCGGCGGCAATTGCTTACCATCAGGTGATCCATCTGTTTGTGTGCCACCATAAAAATCGTGTTGGCTATCGATATCACAAACAGTTTTCAACATCAACTATCGATAGCTCAGCAACTGACACAAATATTGCCACGCTTCGGCATGAATGGGCCGGCTCGGACGGAGTGATACCACATCCTTAAAGAAAACAGCGTGAAACAGCGCCGTGGGCTGTGTTTTCATCGAAGTGATTTGAGGGTACCGGAGGCCCAATTGGGGAGAAAGGGGGGTCAAAAGTTAGCAGCGCACTTGTGACTCTAATGGTGTTGCAGCTGTCTATGGGCGGCGACAAACGCTTACCATTAGGTGATTCATCTGTTTGTGTGCCACCTATCACATAAAAAATCGTGTTGGCTATCGATATCACAAACAGTTTCCAACATCAACTATCGATAGTTCAGCAACTCACACAAACTATCGAAATCGATACATTCTATCGATACGCTACTAGGAAGTACCGTCGACAAACAACACTATTTGAAACCAATGAGAATATTTGGCAGAACTAAAGAAATATTTACATTCACGGGTCATTTAGCGCTACGTACACGACAGTGACGAACGATCCGACGGACTGATATTCTATTGTTGTGTGTAATGTGTCAACAAGAGACGTAAGTATAGACAAATCTCTGTTAAATATAATACCACTTAAAACACTTTTTTTCGAAGGAGACACACGCTTCGGCATGAATGGGCCGCTGTGTTTCGTCGAGTAATTGAGGGTAGTGGAGGCCCAATTGGGGAGAAAGGGGGTTAAAGGTTGGCAGCGCAGGTGACTGATGGTGTTGCAGGTGTCTATGGGCGGCGGCAATCGCTTGCCAACAGATGATTCATTATACTCGTCTGCCACATATCACATAATTAAAAAAAAAGCGCGCCCATGACCCACAGCACTACGGAGACAGGTGTCCAAATATAAAATAAGCACGGTAGAGCCCTCGCCAAGACATGTCAAATAACGACAGGGCGCTATAAAACTGTACGAATCGCCTTTAGAGACATCCAAAATAGAAGGAAGATTGTAATCAATTAATCAAGACAAATTAAAATGACAATTAAATATGATTAATACCTAAACTACTTAGGAAGTCCACAATGAACAAAGAAAACGATTATTTTTAATTGCTATGAACATTGTAAGGAAATATTGAGAATATGAATTGCAATGTTATATTTTTATGACTCTTCGGTTTATTAATTTTGAATCTATGTAAGTTCGTATACCGTGATGATAATTTGATTATAAGAAATGTAAGTACATAATACAGATAAAATCATGAATATGTGTAAGTATATTCGAAACATAGCACGGGTTTGTGATCACCGCACCGCATTAGGCAAGCGTGGTGATTAGGCCTAATCCCATCATATTAGCGATGACTTGGTTTCTATGATGGAGGCCTTTGCCCTGCAGTGGGACAGTGTGTAGGCTGATACTTTACCATCTTACTTTTTTTTTGTAAGTACATATGTATATACATTTGTTTGTGTATTTATCAAGGTTGATTTGGTATCAAACATAGTTATTACCTCTAATAAGCAGATGTATGAAATTGATTAATGTTCATTATAATTAAACGAGGCAATTAAGAACGGATTAATCCGTTACAGTCATTTGAATCCATTTAATTAATACATTTTGTTATGATTGACGTAGAAATTATAATAGGTGGGCTAATATTGCGTACTTGGCCTATAACACCGCGCCGCGTCGCATACTGCGGGCGCCAGAGTGCCCGAGTGCGCGTGCACCCGCGCTGTCAATGTGTGCGTGCGCCAAGCGACCTATGTAGGCTGTTACTGTACTGTTCTACATGTGGCCTATAACACCGCGCCGCGTCGCATACTGCGGGCGCCAGAGTGCCCGAGTGCGCGTGCACCCGCGCTGTCAATGTGTGCGTGCGCCAAGCGACCTATGTAGGCTGTTACTGTACTGTTCTACATGTGGCCTATAACACCGCGCCGCGTCGCATACTGCGGGCGCCAGAGTGCCCGAGTGCGCGTGCACCCGCGCTGTCAATGTGTGCGTGCGCCAAGCGACCTATGTAGGCTGTTACTGTACTGTTCTACATGTGGCCTATAACACCGCGCCGCGTCGCATACTGCGGGCGCCAGAGTGCCCGAGTGCGCGTGCACCCGCGCTGTCAATGTGTGCGTGCGCCAAGCGACCTATGTAGGCTGTTACTGTACTGTTCTACATGTGGCCTATAACACCGCGCCGCGTCGCATACTGCGGGCGCCAGAGTGCCCGAGTGCGCGTGCACCCGCGCTGTCAATGTGTGCGTGCGCCAAGCGACCTATGTACCTAGGCTGTATGTACTGTACTGTTCTACATGTGGCCTATAACACCGCGCCGCGTCGCATACTGCGGGCGCCAGAGTGCCCGAGTGCGCGTGCACCCGCGCTGTCAATGTGTGCGTGCGCCAAGCGACCTATGTAGGCTGTTACTGTACTGTTCTACATGTGGCCTATAACACCGCGCCGCGTCGCATACTGCGGGCGCCAGAGTGCCTGGGCACCCATACTATTTATGTGTGCATTTTCCATCAATACAGGGTCTTCTAATTATAGGATAAAGGACTTTAACGACCTAGTTATATATCAATTAACCGGCTTATGTCTCAAGGACATACTGTCAATAACTCCTAGCGTGGCCAGATTGTGACAAAACAAACAACCGAATATGTTTTTATAATTACAATGACATCATGCACAAGTAAATCCTTGGACAGAGAACAATACGTTCAAATGTTGTGTAGGTACAAAATAAGCAAAATTATTTTCTGCACGCTATACTGTAACATTGAATTCTTTGCTAAAACCTTCATGGAAAAAGAACTAGCTACTAAGGCTAAAAACATAATTAAGACAGGTTTTCACATTAGATACGGTGATGTCGAGATGACCTGACTTGATGGTAGATCGATAGACAGATAACACTTTTATTCATAACTAGTAGCCCGCCCTCACTTCGCTTCGGGACCTTAATTCAGAAATGAACCAATAGATGGTGCTGTGTCCAATTACATCGCGCAAGCGTTTCGTGTTTTCGGTTTATCTATTAGCCTTGTCGTTGTTTATAGAAGTTATCTCTTTATAAATAGTATAGATGCTATTAGACTCCAAAAGCTCAACTAAAGTGGGAGTGGGCTGTACACGTTTACCGCAAGTCAGGACACATTTTGGGGCAGAAAAGCCACACATCGACATTAAAGTCGAATCAAAGATCAGGAAGCCAATTCTCGGTTTCGCCTTCTATGTCGAGTCGACTTAATGGAACGTACAACCAATGGGAGAACACAGATTACAGTCGACATTCCTTATCTTGTCCTCCTATTGGTCTATGAGTTCCATGCGACTCGACATAGAAGGCGAAAACCGAGAATTGGCCTCCTGGATAGACTTTCCTTACCTCAATCTCTACAATACGTTAGCACCAAAGAGCATAATAACGACTAATGGAAAGTAATCTCATACGGAAAAGGAGCTCAAGAAAGTTAAATGGGACCTCTTACCTCAACTATATGCATACATCCACTGGCCCTCCAGTGGAGCTCCACTTCTCTTCTGGCTTTCGCACTGTCGTGGAGCACCTTCAGAGCTCGTCTGGCACCAGTCGCTTTTGACTTGCATTCCACTACCTGGAAGAGAGAAGTAAAGTATCAGTCAATATACTGTCCCACTGCAGGGCAAAGGCCTAAATAATAGAAATTAAGTCATCGTTACTATGATGGCAGCTGAAATAATCTACGGATAAAAAATTTAGAAATTTCAAAAGTAAATTACAGAATTTGTAATTTTCTTTTAAAATTAGTAATGAGATACTTTTTTTTCACGCTTCGGCATGAATGGGCCGGCTCGACCGGAGTGATACCATGGCCTTACAGATGACCGGCGTGAAGCAGCGCCTGCGCATTCAATTGGGGGCAAAGGGGGTTAAAGGTTGGCAGCGCACTTGTGACTCTACTGGTGTTGCAGGTGTCTACGGGCACTTACCATCAGGTGATCCGTCTGCTCGTTTGCCACCTATCACATAGAAATAAACAAAAATAAATCGGATACTTTCGGTTACGCTTACGGGCTTCCTAACATTTTTCGTAAACATTAAATTTTCCGAGAAATTTGTCCCGAAATAACCTCTTTTCCCCAAATAACCTGTACATAACCTATTACGCTCGGTCCCATAATCCCCTTTCTAATATCTCTTTCACCTCCTAATATAGAGATATTAGTTTATTTTTGGATCAAATAATCTTTATTGCGCGTAAAGGAGCTCGCATTCATTTCATCTCTTATGACGTCACTGGAATAGGATGTGCCAAAGGATTCACGACCTTGTCCGCTTAAAATTAAATTTTGAAGTACTATGACGTCTTTGAAAGGTGAAACCGCCATATTTATCTCTTTGTAGATGAGAGCAAGTGGTAAATTAAAAATAAATGCGCCAGCCAAATCACCACAACACACATCACACCTGGTCTCAACCTAGGGGCAACCCTGTACATGCGTACACCGAATTAGCAAACTGAAGTGGCAGTGGGCTGGTCACATTAGCCGCAGAACTGACAACCGTTGGAGCCGTAAAGTCCTTGAGTGGAGACCGCGACTCGGCAACACGAACAAAATGGGATGACGACATTCGAAGGCTGGCTGGAGTGAGCTGGATCAGAGTGGCCGAAAATCGGGAGCGGTGGCGTGCATTGGGGGAGACCTATGTCCAGCAGTGGACGAGCGTGGGTTGCTGATGATGGATAAAGATTTGTCAAATATCTGTTTCATCAACAAGCATTTGTGTCGGTGGCGCTTAAACCATTGCGCTAAACGGGACACCTTTTATTTACAGTCATAGATTATCAGACTAATATTATAAACGTGAAAGTTTGTAAGTATGGATGGATGGATGGACTAATGGGGGCTACCGCGTGTGAAAAATCCACTAGATGGCGTACGAGTAGACTGAGGTCCAACTTAAACTTCATTGCTTATTTAGTAACGTTTTGACATCTCACATCAAAAGTAACCAATCACCGTGTAGTTGGATCTCAGGTCTCACGCCACCTAGCGGATTTTTCACACGCCATAAAAGATAAAGATAACTTTATTTGCGTAAAACATGGTATGTAACAGCTGTAGTTGGTTTTAAATAATTGATCACATGTTTTGCAATATATCTATAGCATAGCTCTCATTGCAGTAATAAGGTTTCTAGTGTTACAATAATTTTGAGTTAGGTCACTTAGATTCAAAGAACACGATATACTGATTAAACAAACTTCCGTTAACTATGACCTTCCCACTCATAAACGCAAGTAATAGTTGATTCCCGAAATATCAAGCTTGTAATCATTGCCCCAGTTCGCTATATATGTATATGAGTCACAGCCGTTCGCTGTATGTTTACAAACATATACACTCCAATAACATACAGTATTTTGATAACTTGGGAAGTCCAATGATGAGGGGAGAGGAGATAAGTATTTAATGCGGAAATTGATGACGTGTCATGTGGGACGCATGCCGCAGCCGGATCGTTTAATCCGGATTACATTACAGCTAGCTGTTTTAAAGAACAGGGCCGTTGTGCATTGCGGCGGATCAACGATTGGCCGCATTGTCATTGAGATACGTTCTTCAATAAGGCGGCCCACGTTTAGCCTCATTGTAACTATAGCTGGAGGCACGAAAGTATAGCGATGACCGTTATTTTGCGCACTTGTAAAAAAGAAGACTTTCTATCAAAATTGGTTTCTGCGCACTCAAGGTCATAACTACACTTTCTTGCCTCGGACTATACCTACTTATTATGACAAATGTTGCCACAATGCAAAATTATCTTTACAAGGTTAGGTTAGGGTTATTATTTTTTATGACCACCCAGAAATCCTTAATTTTATTCCGGGTGGTCATAAAAATAATAACCCTTTGGGGAATGCTAACCCTAACCTAACCTTTTACACAGTGATTCCGGGTGAACATGAAAAAAATACCCTAACCTACAAGACTTAGTCCATCCTATGAAATGTTTTTTTTTATGAGATTGGGGGCAGACGAACAGACGGATCACCTGATGGTAAGTGATTACCGCCGCCTATGGACACCCGCAACACCAGAGAGAAATGCGCTGCCGATCTTTTAAGAAGGAATACGCTCGCTTATTGAAGGTTTGTAGGTCGTATCGGTTCGGAAATACCGCTGGTGACAGTTCATTCCATAGTTTTGTAGTGCATGCATGCAGTATTTCAGTTACAGCAATTAACTTGTTGGTATCCACAGTTTAAGAAACTACCTATTTCAATATTTTCTCAATATGCATACTTATTTTCTCAGGATGTTTAATTCTCAACTTGGATCATTGTTTCTCACGGCCTCGTCTTAACAATTGTCTTGCAAGAAGCACTTTATACGTCCTGTGACTGTTAACTTGTCCAAGTAAAAACTAATGTACTCCATTCACATAAAGACTATAAAATATTAATTAGTCCATTAATATCACAATGGGCCATAATATTTCCTTTTTCAGGAACTAAAAACTAATAAACCAACATCCGACCTGTCTGGCGCAGTTGTATGAGCGCCGAACGTTGAGTGGCAAAAGTCGCAGGTTGGAAAAAAAAATTGAAACTTGGCCTTTTTTTACCGCAATGTTTTTTTCGGGTTTTCGTCTCTTATATTACGCAATATTTATGTTTTGTCGCAGAATCTATCACAACACGTTGAAACGTCTATTTTCCAACATAGCATAATGCGACAACGTACGTGATGTACACATCCACTCTAACACCTATGTCATAAGACTTAAAATCGAATAACTGTATGCATCATACTACAGTGAGAATCATACTACTCTAATGCCATTGAAACAAGGCTTATAATCAGTGAATGTAGAACACGTGATGGATTTATCTAAGTGTCAACATTAGCCAACGATAATAGTGTTTAAATTAGATAGTGTTGATGCTAAAAGTTTAGCACTAAGCCTGGTGTGAGAGTTAGATAGGACTGATTGGTGCAAGGGCCCGTTTTAAGTCCGTTTACTAGTCTAGGACTTAGCAATAGCTGGCAGTCCTAGGGTTACAAGATGAAAAATTCATTTCAGTGATGATTTCCACTCAAGAATAATGAAATTTTATTTTATTTTTCAGATAAACACATTGAAGTATTTGTAAAACTTTTAAATAACATAAATTTATAATAAAGGTTGGCAGCGCTTTTGAGACTCTACTGGTGTTGCAGGTGTCTAAGGGCGGCGGCATCAGTCCCTTACCATCAGGTGATCCGTCTGCTCATTTGCCATCTATCACATAAAAAAAGCTGTGCCTTTTTACAGTAGCTCAATAATTACCTTGTAAATAAAATTGATATTTATCTATACATATAATAAAAATGTAAAAAAGCTGTGTCTGTACATTGAAGATATTTATCTCAAAATAACTTAGGACGACTTAAAAACAGTAGCAGAACATGAATCAATGATTTTTAAAATTTTTGTCTGTCTGTTTGTCTGTTTGTCTGTTTGTCTGTTTGTCTGTTTGTCTGTTTATCTGTTTGTCTGTTTGTCTGTTTGTTCGCGCTAATCTCGGAAACTACTGAACCAATCCGAATGAAACTTTTTTTATTGTATAGCTGTAATATCAGGGCAACTTATAGGATATATTACATTTTGAAGACCAGGCTCCTTGATGTAGAACTACAACAGCCCAGCTCAACTATAAGAGGTAGGTCAATGGCACCTTAACAAAAAATGTTCATATTGATGAGCAGTTTATGATGCCATGAAAAAAAATCAAAGATCATGGAACATCTGGTTTGGACCTCTAAGAGCCCAGCTACACTATAACAAATATGGAATGAAATGGAATGGAAAATGGTCAAATGTGATGAGCATTTTTGGATGAGATCCTATAAGGAAGGATATTCCGAACTTAAACCCCTAATGGAGCGAAAAGGGGGTTCCAAGTTTGTTCATCTTTAAGCCAAGAGTCATAAAGTTCACGCAAACGAAGTTGCGGGCGGCCACTAGTTTATAAATACAATAAAAGTTAAAGATGTATACTTATGTTGATGATGGGTTTATCCTTGTAATTATAATAATTAAACAAATAAGTAATTAATTAATGGTATGATAATAAGATTAATAAGCAATAGGAGAGCCGTACTAACTAAAGATGCGGTGACATGACTTCACATATTTTAGCAATGTCATACTGGCCTACTGGCGAATGGTGCCCTAGAATAGGCAAACGAAATCCTGGTCGTCCAGCGTCACGATGGGTCGATGATATTACCAGAATAGTAAGTCCTACTTGGATCCGAGCAGCTCAGGACCGGGAACTTTGGCGAAAAAGGGCGGCCTATACTCAGCAGTGGGTACTGCCGAGCTGATGATGATGATACTGACCATTACGATTCAAAAAAAGACTTCTACTTCGCCGGATTCCGCGTAACTTTACAAGATCGCTGTTGTAATAATTTCGTGACGTAAACTTTTATCCCTTCTGACAACATTCAAGGTAAATTCCACCAAGTAGTACATAATATGACGCAATACCTTGCAGAACGCTACGTCACAGCAAGCGAATCTTTGTCAGTATAGATACGACGCGGCCATGACACGGCATAATCGTTGTCTTTTAGACTGATGTTAAAAACTGTATAGTGTTACGTAGTTAGTGTGTACTTTCTAGGTATTTCTGCTCTCCTGGTACTTTTTAAAATCGATTTTAGTACACCAGGGTAGTCGCAAGTGCGCTGCCGACCTTTTAAGAACTAATTTTTAAAGGATCTAAATCGGACCTATTTGGTTTCTGTTTATGTATGTGCTTCAGTTAGTGCGCAATTTTATAATATTTCTGTTTTCCTGGTGCTTTTAAAATCAGATTTTCAAATAATAATAATTATTATTATTTTCAAATAGTATTTGTAGTCAAAATCAAAATCGAAAGAGCTTCACGACCTGATACCACCTTCTCCTTTCTACCACCGGACAATGCGGAAGACGAAAGGAATCTACCCTTACACTGTGGAAGTTCCACCAGCTCGTACTAAGCGTTTCGCTTCTTCTTTCTTGGTACGAACTGCTAAGGAATGGAACAACTTGCCGGCTTCTGTATTTCCAGAGAGCTTCAATTTGGGTGTCTTTAAGTCGAGAGTGAATAGGCTTCTTCTGGGAAAGCACGCTACATCTTAGACCTCATTGTCACTCTCCATCAGGTGAGATGAGGTCAAGTGCAAACACATCTTATATAAAAAAAAAAGAAATAACTAATGCATCCAAAGCGAACTTATAAGGTTTCCAATGCTGAGCGGCCAAGATAGCAAACCTTTTTTTTATGTGTTGATTGGCAGACGAGCAGACGGGTAACCTTGAGGGTGGCATCACCAGTGGAGCCACAAGTGTGTTGACAAACATTTAAAACCCTTTCCCACCTATTGGGCCTACGATACCCTCACTCACACGTCGAAACACAGCGTAGGAGCTACTTCACGCCGGTCTTCTGTGGGCGTGACCAAGCATAAAATTTGCTTTAAACGGCGACGAGGGGGGTACATTCTTATACACTTGCCATTGAAGTCTAAGTTAGTGATTTCATACATTCGTCCATAAAAATCTCTAATTCGACTTCAATGTCAAGATCATGAGAATTGCCCCCCAGCTGTCGAGGAAGTAATAGGATCTATAGAAGCAATAGGAAAACGCATCGCCTACGTCATCAGCGAATCATTATCATTAAAAGGCGGCGCCTATCCTGAGCATTGGCTTAATGACGCACAACACGACATGTCATTGTTTAGAAGTTTGTAAAAGTACCTATTATTATAATTTCAACTTGTGGGAGCGCCATGCTTCGGCATAAATGGGCCGGCTCGACCGGAGTGATACCACTGCCTCACAGAAAACCGGCGTGAAGCAGCTCCTGCGCTGTGTTTCGCCGAGTGAGCGAGGGCACCGGAGGCCCATCGGGGGGAAAGGGGATAAAAGGTTAGCAGCGCACTTGTTGCATGTGTTCATGGGCGGCGGCAATTGCTTACCATCAGGTGATCCGCCTGCTCTCTGCTACCTACCTATCACATAAAAAAAAAAACTTACTAAACTTTTGACTGGCCGAATGACGCATTTGATAGTGACCCTGCCTCATATAGCAACCAAAGGTCGTGGGAACCCTGGATTATTAGTATTTGTTCAGTGTCTGGGTGTATTTATCCATACTAATATTATAAATGCGAAAGTAACTCTGTCTGTCTGTCTGTTACTCTTTCACGCCAAAACTACTCAACGGATTTAAATGAAATTTGGTATACAGATAATCTAGACCATGAGAAAGAACATAGGCGACTTTTTATTGCGAAAAGGGGGTTGTAAGGGGTTGAAAGGGGGGTAAAAAGTTACTTTTCCACGCGGACGAAGTCGCGGGCGGCCGCTTGTGTATTATATTTATTTTGTGTGTCTGTTGTCTGATACTTATCTGTGTGCTACAGAAGTGCTTAAGTTACGTAGGTACTAAAAAAATTTCGACGAATTTCGAAAAGTTGTTGAACAAATGTTGTTCAGAATGGTTGATAGAACACGTGGTTAAAGGGATGGAAATGTTCACAGATACACCCGTATATAAGATGTTGTGTGAATTTATTTATTATTTTTAGCTCAGAAGAAATAAGTAAGAACAGGATAATGTTTTAACAGGAAATAAATTGAGCCTACGTCAGAGCCTTCTTTTACTGACGTACGGACAAACAATCCTGGTTCAGACAGTTGTTGATTTTTTAAATTGTTTTTATGAGAGAAAAATGTTTATAATCTCTGAAGCCTTTGGCGTTTTGAGATATTTTATTTTGTAGACAAAAGAGTTAGGTCAACAAAATAAGTGAAAAAGGTCAGTTACATACATTTTTGAGTGGGTGTAGGATTTTTTATGAATATTTTTTGCTTATTTCGTTTATTTAACTTGCTAAAAGGACTTGAAATTACGCAAAATTACCCTCGAAAAAAGTTAAAAGACAAAAAGTAAAAGAACTAAACCCAACTACGACAAAAAACGACGCTGAAAAAGTATAAAACAAGCCTTCGTTGTCAATTTACAATAATTTCATACAATACTATACTAAAGTATGCAATATTCACTATGTAGAGATAAATTTTCATGTTTGGAAATCCGCAGTCACACGTTGTCAAAGCGCTACGGTAGGTAGGTGGGTATATGAACGTGTGACTACAACACACTTACACTATATTTCCACATCAAAATTATTATCGTAGACTTGAACCAAAGATATCTTAACATTTGACAAAAGACAACTACCTATCTATACATAATGTTAGAGTATGCCAAAAAGCATTTTCATTTGTTGTCCGAGAAAAAAGTTGATATAGTTTTGCAAACGAGAACCAACTCTCATATCAGATTAAATCAAGTTATATTTTAATAGACATCCCACTAATTTTCCTATCTAAAGTTTGATTAATATCGAAAGTACCTACCTAACTTTTTCTAATCTAATCTAGACACAGTTAATGTCCAATTAAGGTGCACCTTTAAGACATTGTACAGTGATTTTTATCAAATCTATACTATTTATAAAGAGATAACTTCTATAGACAACGACAAGGCTTATAGGTAAACCGAAAACACGAAACGATTGCGCGATGTAATTGGACACAGCGCCATCTATTGGTTCGTTTCTGAATTACGGTCCCGACGCGAAGTGAGGGCGGGCCACTAGTGCTTATATATTTTTGATAGGTTTGACCGCTAAGATATTTTTGATGCTAACTGTTCACAGAATACAAATAACACACATCCGTCGTATTCCATGAACCACATATTAATATCCTGTTTTTAATTGCATTTCACAAAAGTTTTATAATTGGATGACAATTATAGATACATATCTTGGCATCTTACCAAATATTTAGTTATCTTAATCAGGGATGTAACGGAATAGTTTTATCGGAACCGAAGCCGGAATCGGAGTTTTAAATGTTCTTTATCGGAATCGGAACCGGAGTCGGAATAGGAATCGGAAGCAGGGTGACATGAGAGAGAATTAATTTAAGGACAAATAAAACATTATGTAGTATTTTTTTTTTATTTCAAGATTCAGTTGTAACATCTATACTATTAATAAAGAGGTAACGCCTCGGCCTGTGACTGACTGACTGACTGACTGACTGACTGACTGACTGATCTATCAACGCACAGCCAAAACTACTGGACCTAAAATCATGAAATTTGAAACATAGGTAGTTCTTACTATGTAGGCGCGCACTAAGAAGGGATTTTGCGAAATTCACCCCCTAAAGGGGTGAAAGGGGGGGTTTACGTTAGTATGAAAGTCTTTCAATTTTGATGTTAGAGATTTGAAAATTTGGATTATGGTTGTTTATCAAAAATAAAAATTGACCTGTTTAAGTTTTTTTTTAAATTCAAGCCATAAAGGGGTGAAATGGGGGTTAAAACAATGTATGGGAGATTTATTATTTTTAAAGCTAGAATCTTGAAAATTGGTATTTGGGTTTTCCCTACAAATTAAATGAAAGTAATTTCAGCATTTTTTTTTCTTCAGCTTACAAAAGGGTGAAAGGGGGTTAAAGCGTCGTATAGAAAATTCGTCACTTTTAAAGCTTGAGCTTTGAAAATTGGTATTTGGGCTTTGCATGCAAATGTAAAGAAATTGAATTCGGCATTTTTTTCTTCAACCTAAAAAGGGGAGGAAGGGGGATAAAACGCCGTATTGTCAATTTTAAAGCTAGATTCTTGAAACTTGGTATTTGGGCTTTGCATACAAATGTAATGAAAGTGAATTCGTTATTTTTTTCTTCAACCTAAAAAGGGGGGAAAAGGGGGTTGAAACGAAGTATTGTCATTTTTTGAAGCTAGAATCTTGAAAATTGGTATTTAGGCTTTGCATAGACATTTTATAAAAGTCCCCCCCTATAGGGGTGAACGGGGGAACTGATTAAATTTGACAAAGTAAAGTTATAGAGTTTCCAGCATTTTTTAAATCAAATCTTTTTGAGATTTCTTCATTAAGGTTTACGATCACCAAAATTATCAATCCTATAAGTATCAGTAAAATTTCTTTTTGTTAATTACTTTGATTGTTGTGAATTCTACTTCGTTCAAAAAATTAAAATACCGAAGCGAAGCGAGGGCGGGCCACTAGTAAAACATAAAAAAATAACAAAATTGGCATATTTCCAATCGAATCGTAACAGTCGGTCGGCACACGACGCCGCACTCGCCCGCTATCTATGCTTCGACCTCCGATTAAAAAATATCTGAGCTGGAGTCGGAACCGAAAGTATAATAGTAATCGGAAGTTCCGACTTAACGGAACCGGAACCGAAGCTCCGTAACATCCCTAATCCTTAATTAACACAACTATTTTAGATAGTCTCTATCCGCTTACTTGGTTACTATTGACAACGACTTACTAGTTAACTTACTAGTAAACAGTACTAATGACAACAACAAAATGACGACAAGATGGGATGATGACATTCGAAGGCTGGCTGGTGTGTGCTGGATGAGAGTGGCCGAAAATCGGAAGCGGTGGCGTGCATTAGGGGAGACCTATGTCCAGCAGTGGACGAGTGTGGGTTGCTGATGATGAAACAGTAGTAAATTTGGCAACTGTTAAAATTTTGGCTATAATAAGATGTATAAAACAGTATCCTATCTTTTTTATGTGATAGGTAGCAGACGAACAGGCCAATAAAAAAAATTACGTCTTCCCGTTGGAATGAGCTTCCGGTAGATTTTGGGTTAGTATAGGAAGGTGAACGAGCAAGCGGGTCACCTGATGGTAAGTGAACACCGCCGGACATCAGCTACACCAGAAGGAGTGCGGATGCGTTGCCGGCCTTTTAGGAAGGTATAGGTATCAGTTGCATACATCAATTTAAATAAATTACATACAGATCTTTCCTCTTTATAATATTAGTTTATAGCTATGCAAAACCACTTAAATGTACCTTGTTGAGTATTCACGGAATCAATACTAAATGCAGCCACTATATAAGGTCATCGAACTATGGACAAGACCACAACATAGAGACATTAACAGTAAGGCATCGACAAACAAATTGTCAGTTTGAGTTACTAAAAAAAAAGACGTTCTAAAATTGAACAATCACCTCTATGTAGTCCGAGCAATTTCTTATTGTACGCCGAAATGGCAGGTTATAGCGATTAAAGAACTTAGATGTACTAACCTATAACTAAAGCAATATTTGATATTTGATTTGATTGCAAAAATCAGATCTTATTAAACACACGATACTCAATCCTGCAATTTTTTTATATGGTATGCCTATCAGACGAGCAAGCAGATCACCTGATGGTAAGCGATTGTCACCGCCCATAGTGCGCTGCCAACCTTTCACCCGCTTCCCCCCCAATTGGACCTTTGGTGCTATCACTTACTCGACCAAACGCAGCGCAGGCGCTGCTTCACGCCGGTCTTCTGTGGCTATGGCTTCCAGCTCATTAATGCCGAAGCGTGGCTTTCCCACAGTTAACAATTCCCACTGTACGGGCCTCTTGAGCGCAGTAGTAGTAAATTAGTAGTTTGAAGATTTAACCCTTAGCTGGTTTCGGGGGTCAATAATTACCCCAGGCGCTAATATAGAATAAAGATATCTTTCCTGTTTAAAAACGTATACTCTTGCGCGTCGGTGTAATCTCACTACGTCGCGGGGTGCGGCGGGTGACGGACGCACGTCGCTCTGCCATTGCTGGAAGCCGAGGTACGTACACTGTTGGGGTCAAAAATTACCCCCGACACCAAAAGTGCTGTTTTTTTTTTTGCGCGCGCATGTAACGGTTTTTTTGTTATTTTAGGAAAATATCGTTGCAATGACGGGGTTTCTGAATGAAAACGCAAAAAAGACTTAAAGTGTATCAAAAAGTGTAGCAAGTGCTTAGTCTTTATATGTAAAGAGCATACTGCCAAAGCAATCACTTGTACCAAATTTAGGAGTAGTTTTTAGACTTTGATTTGCGTTGTCAGTTTTTTATTTATTTTTTTATTTTAAAAGAAGTTCCTAATTTTTTTATTAAGATTATATAAGAAAACTATGAGAAAAAAGAAATTTAGTTATGTTTACGTTTTTATATAATAATAGTTCCTAAAGTAACAAGTGCCTAACTAAGTACAAACAATTTAAAATATTTTAAATAAGTAAAAAAAATGTGATTTATGATTGTAATATACCTTAAAAACTAATTGATCTCTAGATTCAAAGTTGTATTTCTATAAATAAAACAAAAAATTATAAAAAAAATGTTTTTTCATTTTATTTTTTTATATTTTTTTAGTGGGGTCATGTTTCACCCCCGATACCAATAACGTTACTAATTTTAGCGAAACCAGCTAAGGGTTAAGTTTGAATTGCGCTCCTTGTTTATTTACATTTCAAACAAACCTACATCACTGCTTCCCACTACACTGTGAGAGTGATGTGGGCGAACTATCTGCTAATACTCTGTACAGTCACCAATCATTAATGATTAATGAAATTACAACCTTAGGCCTTTGAGATAAGCTCTACGTCTTGTTATTTTGGTGAATGATGAATCAGAGTCATATGTTGTACTGCGTCACAGATTACTCGCAGTACCTAATTGAAAACAGAGATTTAAAACAACTGTGGTTTCTTTATCTCATACTAGTGGCCTGCCCTCACTTCGTTACGGATTGCTATTAGTTTCAAACCTAACTAATAGATGGCGTTATGTGTAGATTGCATCGTACAAGCGTATCATGTTTTCGGATTGCTTAGCCTGGTGGTTGTCTCTAGTATTTACCTATATTTATAAACAGTACATATAAGACTAGGCCGCTTTCAAGTTCGTTACTATCGCACCGCTATTTAAAACCACACGTTCAAAGAAACTGATTCATTTTGTAAATGTAATTGGGTTGAACTTTTAGAATTTTCAAATGCAAAACAGTTTCTAGAGTAAAAGGAATATATCGAAATGTTTTTGAAATTACGACAAAAAGTTAATTAACATAAAGTGAACTACAGTACTAGTTAGTTACTGCTTAAGGTTATGTGATTTGAAAACGCTATAAGAACATACTTAAAAAAAACATGTTTTGGAGTTAGAGCATCATCAGTTTTAAAATCATCTCATTATTTCGAGGTTATCATTACACTGCAGAAAAAGAGAATTTCATAATATTACCAGACCTGACTTGCAACTTTGCAAGACTGTCAGTCAATCAACGCCTGAGGGGTAGCACGAAAGTATCATCATAGTAGCGATGACTTGATTTCTATGATGGAGGCGTTTGCCCTGCAGTGGGACAGTGAATAGGCTGTTACTTTAATTTGTATTTTCATTATATAGCAGAGATGCCTGGGCTACTAAAGTACCTAAAGTATCAGCCTATATACTGTCCCACTGTAGGGCAAAGGCTTCCATAATAGAAATCAAGTCATCGCTACTATGATGGGATTAGGCTTAATCACCACGCTTGCCTAATGCGGTGCGGTGATCACAAACCCGAGCTGTGTTCGAAAAATTCAATATATACTTTTGCTCGATCCGGGATCCCGAGATAACGGCCTGGTACTTAAACCATTAGACCATAGGGGCGATTGGGTCATCAAGGCTGGTACGATTATTTTAAAGAATTCGTATCGTAAATGTATCGTGCCTACGTTACGATTACGCTGGTACTCAGCACGAAGTATTGTCGACGTATCGTTTCGTACCAATTCCTTCAAAAATGTATTGGATACTGTTGTTTAATCTGTGGACGGGCGCTTACGATTCTAACGTTTGCACTGTTTAGATGCTTACGTTAACGAGCTCTTAAATTTTTCATACAAATTCTGTACGATACGCAATAACACGCATACGATACGATTTCTTTGAAACGTTCGAGCTAGACCGTCTGATATTACTTTCGTCTCTTCATCATCATCATCATCCGCAACCCAAGCTCGTCCATAGGTCTCAGCCAATGCGCGCCACCGCTCCCGATTTTCGGCCACTCTCATCCAGCTCACTCCAGCCAGCCTTCGAATGTCGTCATCCCATCTTGTAGCAGGGCATCCAACACTACGTTTACCGAGTCACGGTCTTCACTCAAGGACTTTATGGCTCCAACGGTTGTCAGTTCTTCGTCTCTTCATGCATAGATTTATCAACGGTGTGAATACGTTCGTGCTGTCAATTTTAGTTCTGCTTACGTACGATAGCGGGAAGTCTTAAATTTTTCATACAAATTGTTTACGATATGCATACGATAAGATTTCTTTGAAACGTTCATACTAGGCCGTCTGATGTTACTTTCGTATCGTCATACCTTCATGTACGTTTATCAATGGTGTGAGTCAGTAACCCAAAGTCATCGTATGACTACCTTTAAGTTCCAGTTATTAGGTGTAACTTTACTATTAATCGAGATATTTAGCAGATCATGTTGCTAACCTTTGAAGTACTGTCAACAGCATTGATCGATAGGAACACACACTTTAGGCAGCAAAACTTACAAGGTATTTTCTCTAATCATCATCATCGTTTCAGCCAATAGACGTCCACTGCTGGACATAAGCCTCCCCCAACGTTCTCCACACAGATCGGTCGTGTGCCACCCGCATCCAAGGGACTCCCGCGACCTTCACTTGATCGTCGGTCCACATGGTGGGAGGCCTGGCACGGCTGCGGCCTCCACTCAAGGACCTTTCCACCCCAACAGCCGTCTGGTTCTCCTCGCAATGTGCCCTGCCCATTGCCACTTGAGCCACGCAATTCTTTTGGCTATGTCCGCAACCTTAGATCTTGGGATATCATCATTGCGGACACGATCACGCAAGGAGATTCCGAGCATAGCCCTCTCCATTGCCCTCTGAGTGACTTTGAGCCTTCTTAAGCGCCCATTGTAAGCGGCCACGATAGAGGAGTGTTGGCGGACAAACTGCTAGATGGTCCGACGACATCAAGGCTCAAGCTGCGGAAGCGTGGTCCAGTAGGCCTAACATGCGCACCGCGACAAAATTTTGTCGACTCTCGTTCGCGAGAGCGCATCCTTCTATCCCGCTCATCGCTCAGTCAGATGAGCGAGAAGCAACTTGCGCCGACACAATACGAGTGTCGACGAATTATCTCGTGGCGTGCATGTTAGCCTGGCAGAAATACCAACGATAGAAGAAAGTGGAGAGAAATTTGGTAAAGCACGGGCAAAAAAAATACAAGGCTAGACAAGACCGAGACAAATGTCGACATCTCATATCGGAGGCCACGAATCGTTTTGGGTCGCTGAGCCATCATAGAAATAGAAATAGAAATATTCTTTACTAGCGGCCGCCCGCGACTTCGTCCGCGTGGAAAAGTAACTTTTTACCCCCCTTTCAACCCCTTACAACCCCCTTTTCGCAATAAAAAGTAGCCTATGTTCTTTCTCAGGGTCTAGATTATCTGTATACCAAATTTCATTTAAATCCGTTGAGTAGTTTTGGCGTGAAAGAGTAACAGACAGACAGACAGACAGACAGACAGACAGGACAGACAGACAGACAGAGTTACTTTCGCATTATAATATTAGTATGGATTCAATTTAAGTCCTTATAGAACATTTATGAATGCCAATATTATGTAAGCTACCGCTGATTCGGAAAGTCGATTTCTACCGAGAAGAATCAGCAAGAAACTCAGTACCTAGTCAGTTAGTCACTCTTTTCAAATTATGATCATTACATTACAATTTTCATTCTGATAATAAAAAATAATAAAGTGACGCTGACTAGAAGGTTGGCAGCGCGTTTGTGACTTCAATTGCTTGAAACATGATCCGTCTATTCATTTACCACGTATCATAATGAAAACAGCTTACATTATATCCACTGAGATTTTGCATAAATAAGCTACCTCTATGGCTAAAAAAATGGCGGATTTTTTTTAATATCACAAAAGGCTCGAATATCAACTTTAATGTAGTTAAGAGACGATAATAAACATTATCATTATCTATTCTCCAGCCGTTTGATAAGGCTTATCGGTTAGAAACATAAATTACTTTTTTTTATTTCTTCTTGTAATCGCCTTATAGTTTTAGGTGGGTTTGATGGACCGACATGGCTTCGCTATATTGGCGCCCTTTTTTTGTTATTGGATAGTGGATACGCTAACCAAAGCCGTTAGTGGTCTATTTACCTATTTAATTACAGTAAATTATTCATAATCTAAAAATAATTACTTAGGTTCACTCTGGTTTTTATGTGGAGTAAACTGACAGATGTCAATGTGTCATCCCCATACATTAGCACTCAATTTGACAATGTAAAATGTCAAAATGCATAGAAACTTGTCATTTTCATCTGTCAGTTTACTCCACATTATTAAAAACCAGAGTATAGTTTGAGATTTTTTTTTTAATTTATGATTATTTCTCAATGTTGTGTAAGCCTACCTGCCTACCTAAGCCTACCTAAGCCTGCAAATAAAGATTATCTTAACTTTGACTATGTTAACCCCTGTTTAACTTATTTTAACATAGACCATTGTCTTCTTACTAATAGGTACTTTTCTAGTGTCTATAATTGACCAATCTGATAAATCATGAATAAAAACCATTAATTAAGTCATTACGATAATGACCTTCCCTTGGAATTGCTTCATTAGAGGTAAAACCCCCTTTTGATGCTATTTATACGCAAATCTGATGAGTCATCATAAAAGATTTTGCCATTAGGGATTATTGATGCTTTTGAAGAAAAAAATACATTGTGACACCACTTTTGATTACGTAAAAAGGAAAGTTATTATTAGAATCCATACTAATATTATAAATGGGAAAGTGTGTCTGTCTGTATGTTTGTTTTTCTTTCACGGCAAAACGGAGCGACGAATTAGCGTGATTTTTTTAAGTGGAGATAGTTAAAGGGATGGAGTATAACATCTTACGTTACTTTTTGCCCCTTTCTAAACTCCTATTTTACGGTCTCACGGTCATCATCATCATCATCATCATCATCATCATGGGACCATTCAAGTATTACGTAAGCAGATTTTTTGGGAAATTTGACCCCCCTCCCCCCCTTGTCAGCAAAAATTGGCGATAAAATATACTTTTTGTTCCTGAATTTACCAAAAGTAAGCAAAGCCAAGACCCCCCCCCCCCCCCATCGATGCTTACGTAATATTGAATGGTCCCCATCATGTCAGCCCACATCCACCCACTGCTGAGTAATAGGCCTCTTCTTTATTACGCCACACCCTACGGTCACCAGCCAGCCTCATCCACTGTTGGTCTCACGGTAATTTATATTTTTTTTTTTTATAGTATAGGGGGCAGACGAGCATACGGATCACCTGATGTTAAGCGATTACCGTCGCCCATGAACACCTGCAACACCAGGGGCTTCACAGGTGCGCTGCCGGCCTTTTAGAGCGAGATTATTATTTTATCAATTAGATAATCACTTTTTATTACATACAATGTACCTACCTAAGTCAATTGGCGACGCTAGTTTCGTCGCAGTGACATCTTAACTATTAAACCAGTTATCATGATAAATGTTTTAGTTCTTCAGCAGCGCGAAGGCGCTGGCAGGTTTCCTAGAGGAACTTGGCCGGTTGGAGTGAAGACCGGTCAACGTCACCCTCCGCACGCGAAATGGGCACATTTGCAGCCTAATTGCGGAAAAGCCCGTGAGAAAGAAGAAGAAGAAATGTTTTAGTTAGCTTTACGATATCACAACATACCTACTTTAGTATTAAATACGCAGCATAAGAATATTGACATTTATACACTTCATAGTAGTTTATTGTATATTTTAAATATTTAATCACAATATTGTTAATACCAGGATAATGGAACTTTACTGGTATTTTAAACAATGTGCAGATGAGTTTAGCTTGAATTCATATCATTATTATCGCTCAAGTAAAGATACCTTACGTAGATAGAAACCTACTCTTAGATATCTAGATTTCTTCAGAAACAATTTATGTCTATTATTGTCCTTTTAAGTTGACCATGGTTGTGGTGACTGTGGGCAGCTACACTTGGGCATGAATGGGCAAGCTCGACTAGAGTGATACTACAGATAATAGGACTACGATCATAAGACATCTCAGTGATATCGACAGGGGGTGTTGTAATATTGCTGCCGATTTGCTTGCTTGAATTTTCACTTTCAATAATGTCGAAATGTTCTCTTACTCTTAAATAACTGCAGGGCGACTGTACTGTAAATGAAATGCACAGCGATTTTCTGAATTCAATAATTTACATGATAATATTTAGGTGATCTGATTATTGATAAATTATCATCAGTATAAATCAGTTGTCTACTCAAGGACTTTATGGCTCCAACGGTAAAGTCCTTGAGTAGAGACCGCGACTTGGCAAACATAGTGTTGGACGCCCTGCTACAAGATGGGATGACGACATTCGAAGGCTGGCTGGAGTGAGCTGGATGAGAGTGGCCGAAAATCGGGAGCGGTGGCGTGCATTGGGGGAGACCTATGTCCAGCAGTGGACGAGCGTGGGTCAGTTATTGAAAATAAGATCTTTAAGTAATACAATGTTTAAAGTAAATAAGACTAGATTTAAGTACTTAATTCAGTTGTATGCCTTTTGTGAAATTCTTATTGGTTGAGATAAAAGTGTTTTCAATTCTTAGATCTTATAAGATATTAACCTTTGTTTACTCAAACTAATAGAAATGTTATTGGAATCATAAACTCATTACATTAATCTTTACCTACTATCGATTGTTAATACCTAGTTTCCTCAGTGATTATTATGCGTAGGTGTATAATAATAGTCTAAAGTTTAAATTCTAAGTTTACAGAATCTAACATCAAACATTCCAGATTTCTTGGAAACTTCACGTATACTTAATTATATTCGTGAGAAAACTCAACTTAATGATCATAAATAATGATTCTTTAATACATTTTAAGGTGCACAAGGAAAAAAAGTTTCCAAGATGCTATATTTGTAGGTTTACGTCATATGTAAACAAAATCAGGTACAGCCAAGGCTCGTGTTAAAAAACGTTTTTGTTTGAATTTCTCGCATTGTTTCTTACCTTTCCATTGATCCCAAGGCCAAGAACGGTGTTTGAGATGTGGTAGTCATCCGTAATTGGCGTAGTTTTCGGAGATTTTGTAAAATTATTCATTTTTGTTCACACACACACAATTCACAATTTGTTTGTAAAACACAGCACTGTTACCCGCGTTTGTGGCAGAAACTGTATCAACAGTTATTTACTACACCACGTAAATTACGCGAGCTCTCATTCAAGGAAATATTGTAGTAAGTTTTTATCTAATTTTGATAGTATGACAAATTCAACCCGCTCCGTTGAGCAATCGACGGAGTGACAACTTGAAGAAACTGAAATGCCAACATGTTCGTTCGGAAACTTTGGATTCGGAACGGGAAGCATAGATTAAAAAGATTCGACCAAAGCGCCCTCTATATTTTTTTATCTTAGGTTATAAAGACGATGCGTTGTTCATAAAATTGTTGTTTGTGCAATTATATTGCAATTTTTCATAATTCAACAAGGACAAATAAACTTGAAAAGGAGTGTAATAAAACAGAATACTGCAAAAAAACTTATATGAAACCAAAATGCTTTTTTAACTATAAAAAAAAAATATATATTATTATATTACTATAAAAAAAAAATATATTATTAATTATTTTTTTATAATGTTTTGTATGAGCAGTTTGTTCTTTTTGATGTGAATATTAAAATCTTCATTAAAATAAATATTTTGTTTGAAATGACTGTGACAAAGACCTTTATTGCAACTACAATCCAAGTTTATTGACATTTAACAAATTGCAATATTAGATACTTAGCGAACGACGTGATGTCATTGTCAGTTAAAACTATTCACCGCATAGCAAAAATAGCAATTGTGTCCCAGACATAAGGACGGTCAAATAATGTCCAAAAACTCCACATGATGCTGTGTGTGTGTGTGTGTGTGTGTGTGTGTGTGTGTGTGTACTGACAATCATATTACATAGCACTCATACCAGAGTAAAGACTATATTTTTAATTACTAGTCAACTTATAAAAGTGTCATAAGTTGTAATTAATTTAATAAAATTGATGGCGCCTCTGCCACTTAAGTCATAAAATAGTAATACCTACCGCATGGGAATTCAGTTAGTTCCTTTAAATCCGTTATTAAGACTTTCTTAGCATTAAACAATGCAACGTATTATAGGATAATATTATTTGAAATCAAATGATTGGATGAAGGCCTTAGAAAAACATAATTATCATAAATTAATGTTAAGGCGGTATTTAATGGATTAGCGTACCGTACCGTTACCGTACACATACATTCCCCTTGTTATCCTTGATCAATCATTTTTCATCATTTAAATAACCCTCATTCAATTCGTTCACTATTTCTGAACGGACCAATATCCTTGCAAAATTCAAAAGGTGTCCAAGATTAAGGAAGAATAATGTTTGACACATCTTTTTTAATCATACGGGTTATATAGTAGCATTATATTTTCTGTGTTATGGCAGTACTGATAAAGAGCGCGAAAAATAAAAAACCTCAAATAAAATCGTACACTCGACCAACATTGAAGTCGAATTAGAGATTTCAGACATAGGTCTAAACAAAATTCTAATTCGAATTCAATGTCGAGGATGATTGACCACCCGATAAAACTAGCAGGGCGACATCGTTTAAGAGAAAATCTTAATGCAACTTTTATCTACAGAATGGTGTGGCAAGGTTTACGAATCATAAACTTTATTTATTGTCATTTTCATAAGCATTTTATACTTGTAAAATAAACCACACAATGAACACTAAACAATAAAAATACAGATTTGAACGTTTGATTTTTCCAATCTTCCACAATTTTATTATAAATCATTGTTTTTGTGGTTTACTTACTTACCACTTCACTTATTTAATGTAGTTACCAAGGTACTATCGTAAACAATGTTCATAGATAAGTAGGTACAGATAGTCACACATCAATGTATACAATCTGTCAAATTTCTTTAATCAATTCTCAACTCTATGTCAAACACGCTTGGTTCAATATCACCTGAGGAATTTTGACATAATGTGGTAATCTGATGTGTGTTTGTCTGTACACCCCATATAACAGGTTGTTGTGAAATGCTACAATACTTATTATTCTTAATAAACAACTGTAAAGATGAAGATAATAAAGTATTGCCCTAAAACCAGAGGACCTACAACGAAACAGATACAACTGAATCTCTATGCCCGTCCCTTTCACACTTGCTGACCGTCTCTTATATTTGAATGAGACAGGTATATTCTCGTTTGTTACTGGACGGTTTCGTTGTAAGCCTTCAGTTTACATAATTCTGAGAAATAATTTATTTGATGGTATGATTTTGTAATGAAATAATGTTTTGATAAAAATCTTAAAATGCGTAAACATGGCCAAGGGAGTGTAATAAAATAATTGGATACCTAAGTTAAATTAATATTCATGGAAAATTTTGTTGTAATATACAACCGTGGGAGAGTCACGCTTCGGCATGAATGGGCTGACTCGACCGGATTGATACCACGGACGGCCTCACAGAAGACCGGCGTGAAGCAGCTCCTAAGTTCTACGCCTGTTTCGTCGAGTGAGTGAGGGCACCGGAGGCCCAATTGGGGGAAAGGGGGTTAAAGGTTGGCAGCGCACTTGTGACTCTACTAGTGTTGAAGGTGTCTATGGGCGGCGGCTTTCGCTTACAATCAGGTGATCCGTCTGCTGGTCTGCCACCAGTCACATAAAAAAAACTACTTGCATACTTAGTAGTACCTACACGCTATAGAAACCAAAACCCTGCCCGCTTCGTAGTATCAAATGTGTGTAGGTACAGGGTGTATCTGTGAACATTTACATCCCTTTAACCACGTGTTTTACCAACCATTCTACCAACCATATAAAAAAAAAAATATATTATTAATTATTTTTTTATAATGTTTTGTATGAGCAATTTGTTCTATTTGATGTGAATATTAAAATCTTCATTAAAATAAATATTTTGTTAGACTTTACTGTGACAAAGGACCTTTATTGCAACTACAGTCCAAGTTTATTGACATTTAACAAATTGCAATAATAGATACTTATCGAACGACGTGATGTCATTGTTAGTTAAAACTATTCACCGCATAGCAAAAAATAGCATTTGTGTCCCAGACATAAATGCCCCGACGGTCAAATAATGTCCAAAAAACTCCACATGATGCTTGTGTGGTGTGTGTGTGTGTGTGTGTGTGTGTGTGTGTGTACTGACAATCATATTACATAGCACTCATACCAGAGTAAAGACTATATTTTTAATTACTAGTCAACTTATAAAAGTGTCATAAGTTGTAATTAATAAAATTGATGGCGCCTCTGCCACTTAATGTCATAAAATAGTATATCTACCGCATGGGAATTCAGTTTAGTTCCTTTAAATCCGTTATTAAGACTTTCTTAGCATTAAACAATGCAACGTATTATTATAGGATAATATTATTTGAAATCAAATGATTGGATGAAGGCCTTAGAAAAACATAATTATCATAAATTAATGTTAAGGCGGTATTTAATGGATTAGCGTACCGTACCGTTACCGTACACATACATTCCCCTTGTTATCCTTGATCAATCATTTTTCATCATTTAAATAACCCTCATTCAATTCGTTCACTATTTCTGAACGGACCAATAACCTTGCAAAATTCAAAAGGTGTCCAAGAATAAGGAAGAATAATGTTTGACACATCTTTTTTACTCATACGGGTTATATAGTGGCATTATATTTTCTGTGTTATGGCAGTACTGATAAAGAGCGCGAAAAATAAAAAACCTCAAATAAAATCGTACACTCGACCAACATTGAAGTCGAATTTAGAGATTTCAGACATAGGTCTAAACAAAATTATAATTCGAATTCAATATCGAGGATGATTGACCACCCAACAAGATAAAACTAGCAGAGCGACATCGTATAAGAGAAAAACTTGATGAAACTGTTATCTACAGAATGGTGTGGCAAGGTTTACGAATCATAAACTTTATTTATTGTCATTTTTATAAGCATTTTATACTTGTAAAATAAACCACACAATGAACACTAAACAATAAAAATACAGATTTGAACGTTTGATTTTTCCAATCTTCCACAATTTTATTATAAATCATTGTTTTTGTGGTTTACTTACTTACCACTTCACTTATTTAATGTAGTTACCAAGGTACTATCGTAAACAATGTTCATAGATAAGTAGGTACAGATAGTCACACATCAATGTATACAAATCTGTCAAATTTCTTTAATCAATTCTCAACTCTATGTCAAACACGCTTGGTTCAATATCACCTGAGGAATTTTGACATAATGTGGTAATCTGATGTGTGTTTGTCTGTACACCCCATATAACAGGTTGTTGTGAAATGCTACAATACTTATTATTCTTAATAAACAACTGTAAAGATGAAGATAATAAAGTATTGCCCTAAAACCAGAGGACCTACAACGAAACAGATACAACTGAATCTCTATGCCCGTCCCTTTCACACTTGCTGACCGTCTCTTATATTTGAATGAGACAGGTATATTCTCGTTTGTTACTGGACGGTTTCGTTGTAAGCCTTCAGTTTACATAATTCTGAGAAATAATTTATTTGATGGTATGATTTTGTAATGAAATAATGTTTTGATAAAAATCTTAAAATGCGTAAACATGGCCAAGGGAGTGTAATAAAATAATTGGATACCTAAGTTAAATTAATATTCATGGAAAATTTTGTTGTAATATACAACCGTGGGAGAGTCACGCTTCGGCATGAATGGGCTGACTCGACCGGATTGATACCACGGACGGCCTCACAGACGACCGGCTTGAAGCAGCTCCTAAGTTCTACGCCTGTTTCGTCGAGTGAGTGAGGGCACCGGAGGCCCAATTGGGGGAAAGGGGGTTAAAGGTTGGCAGCGCACTTGTGACTCTACTAGTGTTGAAGGTGTCTATGGGCGGCGGCTTTCGCTTACAATCAGGTGATCCGTCTGCTGGTCTGCCACCAGTCACATAAAAAAAACTACTTGCATACTTAGTAGTACCTACACGCTATAGAAACCAAAACCCTGCCCGCTTCGTAGTATCAAATGTGTGTAGGTACAGGGTGTATCTGTGAACATTTACATCCCTTTAACCACGTGTTTTACCAACCATTCTGAACAACATTAATTCTATGACTTTTGAAAATTCGCATAAAAATTTTTCATCTTTCCATACAAACTCGGTCACGTGACTTGGTTAATTTGTGTGGGGAGTCGAAAAATTTTTCGAAAAATTTGGAAAAGTTGTTGACCAAATGTTGTTCAGAATGGTTGATAGAACACGTGGTTAAAGGGATGTAAATGTTCATAGATACACCCTGTATAGTATGTGAATGCGCCTGTGTTCTTGATTGCATGAAGAGATGAATAAAACTCCCAAATGATGATGATGATGTATAATGATGAATACTGATGATTTTAACAATAATAGATGATGAATGTATAGGTTATGTGCAAGTCACTCGGGAGCCGTAAGCGCACTGATTTGTCACTCGTTCCTTGCGAATTTGACAGCTGTCACATTGTTATGTGAGATTGCCTTGATTTTGGTATCAGGCGTTATCTAGGCCTGAACATCCTCCCCCCCCTCGAAGTCCTTGGGATTTTGAGTTGATGATGGGTCTGGCAGTAGGCAGAGGTTGTGTGCTGCTCGACGGATGACGCCCTTGGAAGTGGCAACGTCCACCACCCTCGAAACGCCGTCGGAACCCGGATAAAGTTTGTGAACTCGTGCCATTCGCCATTTGAGAGGAGGCGTGTAGTTGTCCTTGATGACGACCAGGTCTCCTTCTTTTAGTCCCCGCTGGTTGACTCGCCATTTGAGTTTCTGCTGGAGCTCACTAAGGTACTCATTTCTCCAACGGTCCCAAAAGTGTTGCCGCATCTGCTCGATGAGTCTGTACCGGTCGAGTCTGCTTGGCTTCTCATCTAGGAGTCCCGCTGAAGGTAGAGATGTAAGCGGCCTGCCGATCAGGAAGTGTGCGGGAGTCAAAGGACATAGGTCATTTGGATCGGAAGAAAGAGGGGTTATGGGTCTGGAGTTAAGGATAGCCTCGACTTGTGTGAAAAGGGTCGATAGCTCCTCAAATGTAAAATGTTTGTCACCTAATATTCTAGTTAAATGGTACTTTGCACTTTTGACCCCTGCTTCCCAAATGCCCCCAAAATGCGGCGAATACGCAGGAGAAAATTTGAATTGTATTCCTTCATCGGCAGCAAAACCAGTAATGTTTTCGTTGTTGCACCTTAAAAACGCTGTGATTTCATTATTGGCGCCGACAAAATTTGTGCCATTGTCGCAATACAGCTGCAATGGCTTTCCCCTTCGGGATATGAAACGTCTTAAACATAAAATGAAAATATCTGTTGAAAGATCACTTGCAACTTCAAGATGCAAGGCCTTTGTAGCGAGACACACAAATAAACAAAGGTAGCACTTCGTGATTCTACAGCCGCGACCCTTTCTATCAGTAATGTAAAATGGCCCGGCGAAGTCGACACCGCTGATGTGGAATGGAAGGCTTTGAGTAACCCTACTGGCAGGTAAGTTTCCCATGATTGGATTTAAGCCTTGAGCCTTAATTATTCTGCACAATCTGCAATTATTTGTGGTGCTTCTAGCTAATATTCTACCTTTAATTGGCCAATAATTTTCTCTTAATGTACTAAGTAATAATTGTGGTCCACAGTGTAAAAGTTTTTTGTGATTATGAATGAATAATAATTTTGTGAATGTATGATTTGAGTCTAATAAAATGGGATGTTTCTTTTCACAGGTTTCGTTAGAATTTTGGATGCGACCACCTACACACATAATGCCGTCGTGATTCAAGAAAGGAGATAAAGACAACAAGCGTGATTTTACAGGTAAGTTTTGTTTTTTATTTAATAATTTTAGTTCGTCAGCGAAGCATTCACTCTGATGTTGTTTTATCAAAACGTCTAAAGATTTGTTTAATTCATTAAGTGTTAAAGGACCAGTAACCTTATTATTTTTGTTTCTTAAATTGTGAATGAATCGCATGACATATGCTAAACTTCGTTGTAGCACTGCAAACCTTGAAAATCTTTCAAAGTTTACAATGTCCAAAGGAGTTGACGGCATTTGTATAGTTGTAGATTGTAGTGTGATTGTTTGTTTTTTAGTTTTAGTCTCAGGTAATTCAGGCATAATGATTGGATCCACCGGACGTGGCCAATAACTTGAGTTTTCCTTAAGGAACGTTGGACCGTCCCACCATAGCTTGGCAGATTGAATTGATTTTGGGTTGACACCACGAGAGGCTAAGTCTGCAGGATTGTTGTCACCAGGCACATGTCGCCAGATACCTGTCGCAGTCAATTCTTGTATTTCGCTGACGCGATTGGCAACAAATGGTTTTAAATCACAAGATTGTGACGCTAGCCAGCTCAGAACTATGGTTGAGTCAGTCCAATGTACGAGTGTGTCAATTTTGCATCGTAATGATTTTATTGTTTTGTTGCTTAGCCGTGCTGCAAGCAAGGCACCACATAATTCCAACCGCGGTATGGTCGTGGATTTAAGCGGAGCTACCTTCGTTTTGGCACAAAGCAATTTAACAAGAACATTGCCTGAATTATCCCTCGATACAATGTAAACGGCAGCAGCATAAGCTACTTGTGATGCGTCTGAAAATGTATGCATTTGAATTGATTCTGCATTGTTTATAATAACGCACCTAGGAATTTCAATGTTGGATACCAAAGATAAATTAGATTCAAAGTCAAGCCATGCCTTTTGTAGCTCATTGTCGACTGGATCATCCCAGTCTAGTTTAGACTGCCAGAGCTTTTGCAATATTAATTTTGGCAAAATAGTGCATGGGCTAAGTAGACCTAATGGATCGAACAATTTTGCTGAACTTGACAAGATTGTCCTTTTAGTAATTCCTGAATTAATGCTTATGTTTATTGGAAATTGCAAAATATCCTTTGAAGGATCCCACTTTAAACCTAGAACACTTGATTGTGAAGTTGTATCTAATGTTTTAGGCAAAGCAGTGTTGGATTTATTGACAACTATAGACTGAACATTGGATCGCCATTTTCTCAAAGGTAAGCAAGCTGAATCTAGTTTATCAGTAACAGAAGCAATTAATGCTTCTAATTCATGTTCAGAGTCAGTGCCTGAAAGAAAGTCATCGACATAAAAATCCTCTCTTATCGCTTGAGACAATTTAACATCATCACCGCACTCCTTAGACAGTTGCAAAAGACATCGAGTGCTTAAATAAGGAGCAGAGGATGTGCCGTATGTGATGGTTTTTAACTGAAATATTTTAATGGGCTGTGATGGCTCGTCACGCCACAAAATAAGTTGTAAGTTACGCTGATTTGGATCGACCAGAATTTGGCGGTACATTTTTTCCACATCGGCTGAAACGACATATTGATGTTGTCTATATCTTAATAATATTGAAAATAAATCGTCTTGGACTACAGGGCCAATATGTTGTATATCATTTAATGACACCCCAGTAGAAGTCTTAGAAGAAGCATCGAACACTACGCGAAGTTTTGTCGTTTCACTCTGTTCTCGTATGACTGCATGATGTGGAAGGTAATAGCCAAAGTCTGGTTTCACAATCTCGCACATATGTCCTAAACGTTCATATTCATGAATAAACTCAGAATATTGTTGCTTTAATTGTGGTTTATTTTTTAACTTTCTTTCAAGCATTTGTAACCGCTTTTCTGCAATTTCATAGGAATTACCCAAAGTATCAATAGAATCCTTTAAAGGTATTTGAACACAAAATCGACCATTTGATTCTCTACGAGTTGTTTTATTAAATAATGTTTCACAATAATCGTTAGTGTTGTGTAAATTGTGTTCATTGGATGTAGGTACTTCCTCAAGTTCCCAAAACTTTGAAAGTTGGACTTTAATGTCCTGTGAAAAATTACATTGAATGTTTGTGCGATTATTGTCATAAAATGTATTTGGAATAGAACCTGCTACTATCCAACCCAAATGAGTATCTTGTAGTATTGGCCTTTTAGGTCCTAGGTTTATCCTAGATGCCCTAATCAGGTCCCAAAATATGTCAGCCCCTAGTAAAAGGTCGATTTCTGAAGGTTTGTAAAACCTTGGATCGGCTAGTTGGATATTATCAGGAATGTCTAACTCTTGTATTCGCACTGCAACATGCGGCAGGCGCTGTGTGATTTGTGGTAAAACAAAACATTTAATTTGTGTGTTAAAAGAATTGTGTAATGAATGTAAATGTATATTGCAATGTTCTGTAATATTTAGCACTGTGTTGCCAATACCAGAAACACTATGATGATAATCTTTTATTTTACAGGAATTGATCTCCCGCTGAGCCCTTTCACTGATAAATGACGACTGGCTGCCACAATCCAGTAAAGCCCTCAAAATAACAACTTTGTCATGGCACATCACCTTGACCAATGCTGTGGAAAGAATAGCTTGATTGGCGGTAACAGCTGACATGGAAACACTAGTTGAGGGTCCGGGAGCAACGACGACGTCATCTACAGGATCGGGTAAGTTGTTTGAATTTTGAATAGCTTGTAATGAGCCTTGTCTATGTAATAATGTATTGTGTTTTTTATTACAGATTTTACAACCACTTAATCTGCATTGAGGTTGCTGATGTCCACTACGCAGACAATTGTTGCATAATTTGAGGGTAGAAGTTTGAGTTATACGCTCCGCTATAGGTAACGATTTAAATTTAGTACACTCAAATATTCTATGCCTTTGATTACAATAAGGACATTTTCTTTCAGGGAACGATTCGATGGATGAAGCAATAAACGATTTTGTATGTGGTAAACTATGACGTTTTTCAATTTTAACAGATTTCCCAGCATTAATTGTTTCCAAAAGTGTAGCCCGCTTGCGAAGAAACGAATAAAATTCGTCCAGAGAGGGTGAATCATCACTGCTCCTGTATTCCTCCCATTTTCGCGCGGTCACACTGTCCAGCTTCGCCGAGGCCATATAAATTACCAATGAATCCCAATTATGTGTAGGTTCACCCAAAGAATTTAAAGCGCTTAAGTTTTTTGATAAAGTGTCGATTAAACCACGAATACCATGCTCACTTTCTTTAAATAATTGCGGAATCGAAAATAAACATTTAATGTGCTCGTTCACTAAAAGTCGCTTGTTATTGTATCTATCACACAATAGATTCCATGCCACAATGTAATTGTCGGAAGACACCGTAATTGAATTAATAGCGGAACTAGCCGCACCCTCTAAGTATGATTTTAGATAATGGAATTTACTTATATCTTCCATACACTCATTGTTGTGTACAAGTGACACATAAGTATCCCTAAAAGAAAGCCACTGGGCTGGATCGCCACTGAAAGGAGGTATTTTCAAAGGAGGCAACTTAACTTGTACATGGTTCCCTTTGACCGAATTGTTGGACGAACCTTCTATTTTAATTTTCGTTTCAAAATGTTCTAATAATGATTGTGCCTTTGCAATTAATGAATAGAATAAATTTTCGGTAATTTCCCGTTCTTCAAGTTGTTTCGTGCTATCCTCATCCAACAATTCGATCCGAGACTGTATTTCGTCGAAAGTGCATGAAAGATCACGTATTTTATCACTCCTTAAGCGAAGTTCATTTAATTGTAATGAATTTGTCTCCTTAATATCCATTAAAGGAGTCAAATATTTATCAAATATTGTTAATCTGCCTCGAATGTTTCCTCTTTGCTTTGTTAACTCTTTTAATTCAGTCATTTTGCCGGCGAAATAACGAACAAGAAGTTGTTTACAACGATTATGAATAGAATGATAAAATAGGTACGTTACGGTTACGTTGAATTCCTTGCTGCCGCTTATAACAAACTGGTTTTGCTCCGTCCGGCCGCCGACAACTGATAATGATTCGCAGGTTACTATCACTCACTTGTTATGATATTTCACTAAGTAATCCCACGTATTAAATCCTGGAAATGTTTAAATGTATGTTTTAACAACTGAATTAATAATTAACTGAGTTTACTAAGTTAATTTCCAAAGAGAAAAACCCTATGTTACTATGGGATTAAAAAATGGAATAATTTGATTTATTTATGCAAATATATACTAGAAATAGTTATGTAATTGGATGGCAAAGTATTATTTAACGTTTTAATGAAGAAAAATGTGAAGATTAACGTAGAATTTTAAAATGGAAAAAATATATTTTTAATGTGGGTTGGTTGAACACGAAATTTCAACCGATTTCACACAAATCGAAGTGGAATGGATGGATGAAATATGGATGGATGCACAACTTCCCTCGGATTGATGCTGCAGCTGGATGTGCTGGCGGTGTCCTGGAGGATGGATGCCAAGTTTCTACTTTTCCACTCGATTTGCCGGATGATGGATCGTATCTTCTCGCGTTTTGATCACGTCGGGGTCACCATAAAATGAATGCGCCTGTGTTCTTGATTGCATGAAGAGATGAATGAAAACTCCCAAATGATGATGATGATGTATAATGATGAATACTGATGATTTTAACAATAATAGATGATGAATGTATAGGTTATGTGCAAGTCACTCGGGAGCCGTAAGCGCACTGATTTGTCACTCGTTCCTTGCGAATTTGACAGCTGTCACATTGTTATGTGAGATTGCCTTGATTTTGGTATCAGGCGTTATCTAGGCCTGAACAGTATGTGACTATAGTGTGTGAAAAATCCGCTAGGTGGCGTACTGCTAGAGGTCCAGCTTTAACGTTGGTTAGTGATATTTTGTCCTATTATCACATCAGAAATAACCAATCGCTCAGTCAAGTGAGCGAGAAGCAACTTGCGCTGACGCAATACGAGTGTCGACAAGTTATCTCGTGGCGCGCATGTTAGCCCGGCTGGAGAGGACTCCCGACACGGACACGTCGTATATATAGCTTTGACAAGGGGGGTGTCCCACATTGCAAAACAATTACAAATCACCCCCCCCCCCCCCGTGCTCGGATTTAAAAATTTCCCTAATTGTAATAATGTGGCTCTCCCAAGCACCGACTGGACCCAGCGTGCGTTATTACATGTACGCATTCTTGAAGAACGTGAGGTTGATTTGCTGATTTGCCGTCCCAGGGCTATCTACAATTTGCTACCCCACCAACCTTGCCGACCCCTTAATTAAGTCGCCCTTGGCTATAGCCGATTCAACCTTATGTCAAACCAGACCTCAATGGGGGGGGGGGGGGGTCCTGACCCCCTGGACCCCCCCTTATATACGTCCATGACTCCCGACAAGGTGCTGCTGGGGCGGCCTTTGACACCGGTCGTCACACTTCACTGCTCAAGAGCCACACATGTGAGCACTAAGGTCCGGGCCGCATTATATATTGTGAAGTACGGATGTGTAGTTACCTACTATTAATTAAAGGAATCTACGTCCGCGGGCCGCACGACTAACGTCCGCGGGCCGCAGTTTGACGACCACGGCCGTAGGGCCTGCCAGCTGCCCTGTTGCACTCATCTGTCTGGGAGGGGAATCACCAGTGGACCTCAGCTCTCCTACGCCATTACCGGATTTTTCACACGGGATAGCTTCCATTATGTGAGAGATACCTACCTAATTTTCGCTAAACACAGCTTGACACACTACCCAGATAACAATTTAAACTTGAAACTGACTTGCGATAGGTTTGATGTATCAAACATGAAGCTTTGTCTCAAATTTGCCGTGGCAAGTGTATAAACTTGAGGCGAGGTTAAATCAAACTTTCTAGTTCCGAAGCAACAAACTTACTAGAAAATTATTCTATAAAGTGTAATTAAGTGTATGCAAGTTTGACATAACAAAGTTTGGAGGCCAATCGGGGGGGAAGGGGATAAAAGGTTAGCAGCGCACTTGTTGCATGTGTTCATCATGGACGGCGGCAATTGCTTACCACCAGGTGATCCGCCTGCTCGTCTGCTACCTATCATATAAAAAAACCTTGTCTCAGTTCCACACACTTTCCCAAGCAGGGCGCAGTGGCAGACGTCCCCGAGTGGCGCTCCACAACAGTCACGATTGCAATAAAGAATCCAAGACTCTAGTATTAATAACAAAGTGGACTTCTGGTAGTCATTGTTTGGAAAAAAATCTCGTCATCGCGATGTAGAAAATAAACACGTCAACCGCACAAATAACTTGGTAATCCAGTACAAATACATAGCATTACAATTTTATATTTGCGGTTGTCGCCTTTCTTGAAGAACAACACGAGTATCTTTGAAGGACCACATCAGAAATGATGTAATCCGACAAAAAACCAGAGTCACCGACATAGCCCACCGAATTAGCAAACTGAAGTGGCAGTGGGCTGGTCACATTAGCCGCAGAACTGACACCGTTGGAGCCATAATTGAGTGGAGACCGCGACTCGGCAAACGTAGTGTTGGACGCCCTGCTACAAGATGGGATGACGACATTCGAAGGCTGGCTGGAGTGAGCTGGATGGGAGTGGCCGAAAATCGGGAGCGGTGGCGTGCATTAGGGGAGACCTATGTCCAGCAGTGGACGAACGTGGGTTGCTGATGATGATTTGCGGTTTGCTTTGCTAAACAAAATGCACAGAGTTCGTTTCTTTCCCTGAACCGCACAAATAACTTGGTAATCTAGTACAAATACATAGCATTACAATTTTATATTTGCGGTCGAACTTTGCTTCAAAATTATCAAAGCCTTGAAACATCATACCTTAATCAACAAGCTTACAGCAAATTTTGTCATAAACTTGATTTTTCATGTTTGACGTGACAATCTAAAAATCAAGTTTGAAGCAAGCTCGCTTGCTATCTGGGTAAGGTAGACATTCGAGCCAAGGTCTGGTCTTGGACCGTGAAGGGACGTTGTGACATGCTCAAATTGGCAGGTACGAGGGTTTTTGTGACGATTAGAATAATATAGCTGGCGGCATGAAATAATAGCTATGACCGTTCGGATGGCGCATTTGGTAGTGACTCCGCCTCATACGCCAAAAGTCGTGGGTTCGATCCCTGCCCTGGACAAACATTCGTGTGATGAACATTTGTGATTGTTTAGTTTCTATCCTGCGCCACACTAACAAACCTCTCAGACTCTCCCTAATAGGGTATTTGACAAAAAAAAATTATGTGTTTAATCAAAAGACCTCTCAATTTAAGAAACATTATTGAAAGAATTGCTCGATTCTGATTTGAATCACCTGAGATATCACAACTTTAAGAGCACATATTTTGGGCAAGCCCAAAAACGCTCTATACAAATGGCTACAGGCAAGTGACGTCACACGCCCGTATCTTGTATGCGCGTCTAGTAATTTTGTTTGGTAGCTATATCAAATGTTTCGTTTATGTAAATGGTTTCATAATAAAAGTTGGTGAAAAATGTACGGGTAGTTCGATGATATATATATTTTTTTAATTTTATACTTTAAAAATAGACTTGCCCATGAAACTTTAAATGCTCATAAAACCAGCTAGACGTTATATTTTTAACTGAAAATGTTGGCCATTGGTTCTCATTTACCAGTATTTTGGAAAAGTATAAATATTTTTTACTATATCGAGATTAGTCAAATACCCTATTGGTGAGCACCACCAGATTTGTAGCCCATAATATATTGCTAAAATGGTGACATATAGACCGCCAAATCATTAAATTCACCGATGGATTGACGCAAGAATTTCGAACGCAAGGATAAAGCCCTAACGCCCTATTGGTTTAGTGGTTTTAGTACCGGGCCGTGATCTCGAGGTCCCGGGTTCGATTCCCAGGTCGAGCAAAAGTATGTTTCGAATTTTTCGAACATAGCTCGGGTTTGTGATCAACAATCCGCATCAGGGTAGTTCGCCGCAAATATTAAATTTTGCCTAATTTCCTTGGTACATATAAAACATCATTTTTTCGTACATTTCTGTTCCATTTAAGAAAGAAGAGGGAAAATGGTACTGAATTTTGTAAAAGGGGTTTCACAAAAAGTTTTAGAAAAAAAGTTATAGGGTGATGAAATTTTGGTAGCCAAGGAAATTGGGAAAAGGCCATTGAAATTATAAAACCGATACAAGGAAATTATGAGGTGTCATGGAAATTAGAAAAAAATATATTTCTTGTGATATTTTTCATTAATTAGTTAGTAAAATCAGTTCAATACGTAGCACAAAATAATTATTTTAAAATAAAGAGGTATTTTTTACATTATTGGTATTAAATTGTCTGCTACTCACATAATAATCATGGTAGTGGAATCAAACATTAGAATCATAATTAAATAAGAATAAAACATATTGATAATGAATTTAATTTATTTAATTATTTTACTGAATTAAGGGGATGTAAGGGGGTGAACCAACATCATTTCGCCCTCAAAGCCAACCTCATCTGCCCGGGGTGCATCCTGCCGACTAGGAAACGAGGGTCTGGCGAGACCGACTGATGTCGGTATAACTATCCAAATCTAAACGTAGATAAAATCAACAACCTGGTGATGGGCAGGACTTAAGGTGGAACTTGGGAATATTAGGTGGCACATTCGACGAGAGGGAGAGGATAACCTTGGGGTCAGGCCATCTGCTGTACTTTCGCGAGGGAGACCAAACTTTCCAACGTGGCGTCGGGTTTCTGGTCAATAAGTCCCTTTCCGACAACGTAGTCGAAATGTCTAGAGTGTCGAACTGGGTAGCATACCTCATCATTAAGCTCACCGAGAGGTACAGCCTCAAGGTGGTGCAAGTGTGTGTGACACGCCCTTCACGTACTCAGACCATAAAGTGGAGGAAATGTTCGAGGACATAATTCGAGGGCCCTCCACTGAACTACCAGGGTTCACTACAATGTTGTCATGGGGGACTTCAACGCTTAAGTGTACAGAATTGCAGCTATAGGATTTGGAACTTTTCGAGGAGACTTTAGGACTAATGAGGCATCGGCGTGAAGACTTATTACTTCGTCGAGAAAACGGGCTCTTAATCGAGAGATCAATAAGCTTGTGCGACACGACCTGCGGTGTTCGTACAATCTCTCGGAAGAAGCCACCTGACAAAGCTGACTACAGCAAGTGGAGAAGTGGTTGCCTCAAAGCCGACAGTCCTTTCGGAGATTGAAGATTTTTATAGCCGATTATACGCTTCGCATGCATCTCAAACTGATCCTGAAAATGAGGACTCTCGAGACACATTAACACGTCACTTCAGTAAAGACCTGCCAGAAGTCAGCGTTGGCGATATCGAGATTGGTCTTGGGCAGCTAAAAAACGGACAAGCTGCTGGAGAAGATGGCGTAACAAAGAGTTAGTCAAAGGTGGAGATAAACCCGTAAAGAGGGACCTCTAAAAGCTTTTTAACGCTTTCCTATTTGAAGGGAGAACTCCGAAGGAGTAGAAGTGTGGTCGTCTAGTTCTACAAACAAAACAAAAGCCTGCAGAAGAAATATCGACCCATTTCTGTTCTAAGTCACGTTTATAAGCTCTTCTTAAGAGTTATCACGAACCATCTTGCGCGAAGACTCGACGAATTCCAACCACCGGAACAGGCTGGATTTCGAAGTGGATATGGCACACTAGACTACATTCATATAGTGCTGCAGATTATACAGAAGACCGAGAAGTATGATCAGCCTTTGTGTCTAGTTTTTGAGAACTATGAAGGCCTTTGAGTCGGTTGAAATCTGAGCTGTTCTGGAGTACCTGTAGCGTTGTCAAATAGATTGGCAACATATCCAAATGATGGGATATCTCGACGAAGCTGCCACTATGTCCGTCCAAGTACAGAACCAGCAAACAAAACCTATACCATTGCATAAAGGAGTGACACAAGGGGACGTCATTTCCCTGAAAATGTTCACAAATGCAATGTTCAAGACGCTCAGCTGGAAAGGACGTGGCATCAACACAAATGGCGTATAAATCTCTCATTTGCGATTCGTAGATGACATCGGAAAAAAACGCATAGGTACAGTACCTATAAGATTAGTATTGGGTCAAATTAAAATCGTAATTTTATTGATTATATAATTTCCCTGATACTTCATAATTTCCTTGGCCAATTTTGAGCCACGGAACGCAAGGAAATTAGTACCAAGGAAATTAGATTTATGCCTATAAACCACTACAACCTAGAAAATATTCACTTCTAATTATTGTTATTTAAAATGTAGGTTAAGCCCTATATATACTATTGTTGTATAAAAAAACACTTAAACGAAGTTTATTTTAAACTTACAAAAAAGCGGCCAAGGAAATTGTCAATTGTAGAAACCAAAGCCCAAGGAGGGTGTTACTTACGCGACTGGCGCGAAACCGATCAAAGGTGCGCAGGTCCTGCCTCGATAGCCTCTCGCGGCCAAATGGCTTATGTGACGTGGTGTAGTCCGTTGAATTCAATTATTTGTGCGTTTCGAGCTACGCTGCTGGAAATGTCGACCCAAGGAAATTATAGTTTTGACCCGGACATTAAACAAATTACGCTTTCTATATTGGTTTTAGCCATTTTGATATGAGTAAGTATAGTTTTTAATTAGAATCATATCCCTAAATCATAAAACTTGCCCTTTTGAAATGAAATAATAATACGATTAGATTTTATATACCGTCATTGAGAAAAAGTAAACAATGGGACATACCAGGGAAATTAGAATACTTGCTTTCGGATAGTTTTTTTATAGGTCTAAATTATAGATTTTTATGTATAAACAACAAAAACAAATCAAAATTAAGATATTTATTACAAAAAAATCGTTTTCAGCATAAAAATAGTACAAGAAATTGAGTTCGCCTGCCCGGACATAGAAAAAACACCGAAATGGCGAATTACCCATCAGGCAAGCGTGGTGATTAAGCTTAATCCCATCATAGTAGCGATGACTTGATTTCTATGATGGAGGCCTTTGCCCTGCAGTGGGACAGTATATAGGCTGATTAGGTAGGTTAGGTATTAGGTAGGATAAAGCACGGCTCCCGCACAATGGTATACAGTCGTCTCAGTTCAGTTTGGTTGGATAGATTTTATAGAAAATTTAATTCTGTAGACCACACAATTGTCTGGGAGTATTCTGAAAGGGATAGGTAATGAGATTGGCTCTTGGCATTAAGTTCGCCTATTGCACGAAGTTTTGTACAGTAAAATTCTGAAAATAAAATAGATATAGTCTGCGGCAAGAAAGTGTAGTTATAACCTTGAGTGCGCAGAAACCAATTTTAATAGAAAGTCTTCTTTTTTACAAGTGCGCAAAATAACGGTCATCGCTATTTTTTCGTGCCGATAGCTATAATAAAAGATCTAACCTGTAAAAATGGCAGCTACTTTGCAATGAAACCACCTCATTAATTTCAAAGTAACTATCATTTATTTAATACTCTGTAATCCAATAACCCATTATCTTCCCGCCAAAACTCCCACACTGTCAAACTGACATTTATGCTCGAATCGTTAAAGCAAAGATATCAAATATGATTCAGCCCACGCCAGCCTACGGTGACGTCAGAGCAATATCGCACTTTCTACTGCGCAAGAGTGACTCATTGGGTGGGGCTAGAGAAACCGCGATAAGCGGAAATAAACTGGTGAAAAAATGGATATTGGAAAAAATAGGTGGAAGACGAGCACACGAATCACCAGATGGTAAGCGATTGCCACAAGTGTCACAACCTTTTATCCACTTCCCCTCCGGGTGGGCCTCCAGTACCCTCACTCACTCAGCGAAACACAGCACAGGTGCTACTTCACGCGAGTTTTCTCTAAGGTAGTGGTATTACTCCGGGCGAGCCGGCCCATTCATGCCGAAGCATGGCTCTCCCAAAATTTAATCTTCCTAAGTGACCCTAGTTTTCCTAAAATCTTCTTCTATACTGTTTATAAAGAGATAACTTCTATAGACAACGACAAGGCTTATAGGTAAACCGAAAACACGAAACGCTTGCGGGATGTAATTGGACACAGCGCCATCTATTGGTTAATTTTTGAATTACGGTCCCGAAGCGAAGTGAGGGCGGGCCACTAGTAAATATATAAAATCAAACGCACATTCTCGACAGAATCAAAAGCTTTCTCATAGTCCACAAACGCTAAGCACAATGGCAGATTGTACTCCTCGGTCTTCTGTACAACCTGCCGCAGCGTATTAATGTGGTCTATGGTGCTAAAGCCTTTGCGGAATCCGGCTTGTTCGGGAGGCTGAAAGTCGTCCAACCTACGTGCGAGACGGTTCGTCATAACTCTCGAAAACAGCTTGTATATGTGACTCAGCAGTGTGATAGGCCTGTAGTTCTTCAATTGGGATTTATCTCCCTTCTTGAAGAAAAGCCTCACCACGCCAGTACGCTCGATGATGACGAAGTTAAATAGCTTCTGAAGGGCTTTCAGGACCGTTCGTCCACCTGCCTTCAGAAGCTCCGCTGTGACTCCGTCATCACCCGGTGCCTTGCCGGGATTTGGGCCGTGCTACAGTCTCTCGAAAGGTGCCGAATTGACTACCGGTACATACAAGTGTTGCAGTCCCTGTACGCAAACGCCTCCATGTCAGTCCGTCTTCAGGACCAGAAGTCTAAGCCTATACCACTCCAGCGAGGTGTGAGACAGGGTGACGTCATATCGCCGAAACTGTTTACAACTTTGTTGGAGGACGTTTTTAAGCTTCTGGAATGGGATGGACTTGGCATCAATATAAATGGCGAGTACATGACGCACCTTCGATTTGCCGATGATATCGTAGTCATGGCTGAGACCTTGGAAGACCTAAGCAGAATGCTTGACGACCTCAGTAGAGTCTCTCAACAAGTGGGTCTCAAAATGAACATGGACAAGACGAAACTCATGTTGAACTCTCATGTCGTACCCACTCCTGTAAAAGTTGGAAGCTCTACACTGGAAGTTGTAGACGAATATATTTACCTCGGACAAAAAGTGCAACTTGGTAAGTCCAACTTCCAGAAAGAGGTCGACCGGCGAATCCAACTCGGCTGGGCAGCGTTCGGGAAGCTACGCAGCATATTTTCGGCTCATCTACCACAGTGTCTGAAGACGAAAGTCTTTAATGCGTGTGTATTGCCAGTGATGACATACGGAACTGAGACGTGGCCGCTTACAATGGGCCGCTTAAGAAGGCTCAAAGTCACTCAGAGGGCAATGGAGAGGGCTATGCTCGGAATCTCCTTGCGTGATCGTGTCAGAAATGATGAGATCCGCAGGAGATCTAAGGTCACGGACATAGTCCAAAGAATTGCGTGGCTGAAGTGGCAATGGGCAGGGCACATTGCGAGGAGAACAGACGGCCGTTGGGGTGGAAAGGTCCTTGAGTGGAGGCCACGCGCAGGAGGCCGCAGTCGTGGAAGGCCTCCCACCAGGTGGACCGACGATCTGGTAAAGGTCGCGGGAGTCCGTTGGATGCGGGTGGCACAGGACCGATCTGTGTGGAGAACTTTGGGGGAGGCCTATGTCCAGCAGTGGACGTCTATTGGCTGAAATGATGATGATGATGAAACGCACATTATCTGGCCGTACAATTGCGACTGCTGTATCTGAGACGATCAGTCTGTTAAATAACGCTTGCCTTAAGAATAACTCTTATTTGGTAGGCTTATAATTGCATCACAGCAGCCTTTAAGGATCTTCATAACGTAAGCCCCTTTTAGGAGAGCGCCCAATATTCTTTCGCTACCAACACCGTATTAGGAGTCATATAAGCGATGTTCTCTCTCTTAGCTTAGTGTATAAGTAATTCCTGGTTGCATCGAATGATTCCACTGGTATTACGGGTGTCTATGGGTGACGGCAACTGCTAACCATCAGATGATGTCTGCCCATGAGTGTACCCAGGGTCTGGGCCAGAGGGGACAAATCGGATTTTAATAAGCTAGGAGCTTAATAAAGAATAAAAAAACTTAAATTAAAATAGGTACCTATGTTTTATATAAATTCTTTAACTACCAAGGTAATTTTTTGTGATAGGTGGCAGACGAGCTGACGGATCACCTGATGATAAACGATAGACACCTGCCACAACAGTAGAGTACAAGTTCGCTGCCGACATTTACAGACAAAATATTTTGATCACTTCAAGACCTTATCGAAAACTATATTTTCTAAGTTGTCTTGGGTCTGGGTGTTCTGGGTTGACGCCCCCAGTTAATTATCGTTACGTACTCATAGTACAGGGGTTGCCCTAATTTGAGACCAGTTTGATTGCTGTGATTGTCTGGCGCTTTATTATTTAACTAGTGGCCCGCCCTCACTTCGCTTCGGGACCGTAATTCAGAAATAAACCAATAGATGGCGCTGTGTCCAATTACATCGCGCAAGCGTTTCGTGTTTTCGGTTTACCTATAAGCCTTGTCGTTGTCTATTGAAAGTTATCTCTTTATAAATAGTATAGAAGAAGAAGTAATAGAAGAAGATATTATTTGTGATCTTTTTTTCTTGCAAAGAAAATTATTTAGTTGTACGCCACAGTTTTAGGAAACACTATCTGTGCCCTCTTCAAGATCTTCATCATCAGCCTGTCTCAGTCCACTGTTGGACATAGGCCTCCCCTAATGTTCGCTATTTGACCCTGTCCTTGGCGAGACGCATCCAGTCTATATCAACGGCTTTTCGTAGATCGTCACTCCATTGACAACCCGGTTGGTTCAGTGAAGGCTGCGTCTGGGCCAAGGGTTGCGGGTTCGATCCCCGCATAGTACAAACATTTGTGTGCATGAACATGTCTGTTTGTATGGGTCTGGGTATTTTCTATGTATTATAAGTATGTATTTACAAAAGAAAAGTATTATATGTATATATTTGTAATCCCACTATTGGTTCTGATATCTGTAACACAGGTGCTTGAGCTACCTATCTCAGAGTCAGACCAATGTATGTGATGCAGTGAAAAATATTATATTATATCTAGCCGGAGGCCGTCCTACACCGCTTCTCGGGTCGCGAGATCTTGTATTGCACATAAAGTTTACAACTTCATGTTATACCATTTATCTTGATTTGCTCATAACCGGCGCAGCCACTCCAGGATGTAATTACCAAATCTCGTACATTAAATACATGGCTATTGTTTACTAACAGTAGCTACAATTGTGCAAGAAAAAAAGGTCCAAGTTCGAACGACATTTTGGATTGATGGTTCCGTAGATATTTTTTATCATTCGCTCATATTCGGGAAAATAAAATAAATAGTCACAACATCTCATACATACATAATGTATTGCCTCAGCGACCTGGCCAACGCTGACGTCCTGATGACCTCCGACACGAGAATTCGCCACTCCGCTCTATTCCCAGCCACCTCTTGCCTATCCGGGCTTTGAAGGTGACCAAGATCCTTGTGGAGCTGGTCCATCCAGCGATATCTGGGGCGCCGCCCACTGTGCGCTTCCCGGTAGATCGACCCAGGTCTATTCCGAGGCAAGAAAGTGTAGTTATGACCTTGAGTGCGCAGAAACCAATTTTGATAGAAAGTCTTCTTTTTTACAAGTGCGCAAAATAACGGTCATCGCTATACTTTCGTACCTCCACCTATAAGTTTGTTTAGCAGCACGATCTGACTCCATACTCTCAATGTGTGATTATGTTTAGTTCGGCCACAAGCTCTTCGATTTCGGCGTTCTTTTCTTAACCTCCAGGTCCCGTCGTCGGATTTGGTTGGTTTGGATTTTTCGCAACACCTTCCTTTCTGCCACGAGCAGTTTCTCCTCCTCTTCGAGTGTAAGTGTCCAAGTTTCGTCACCGTACATCAGGACCGGTCTAATTAGTCATGCCTGCAGTTGCCATGCGGATCGACGGCTGGACCAGCCTCCTTTTTATATTGTTTATGTTTTTTACTATTTTGAAAGGTAAGTAATTGTTCTGTCTTTAATTGTCAGTGCCTCTGTTGTGTAAACCTACAATCCAACGCCAACAATGCCGAAAACTTTTGCGTGTGGCGTGGTTTGTCACGGTTTTTTCACCTCACAAAAACGCTGCGGAACCCTAAAAATAACCAGGTAACCTTGAAGCGGATGTGAAGTGCAATTTAAGACCGGGATTTCCTTCACTTTGCTCAAACTTGTGTATGGTACAGTGGCCAGCACATCAAGTTACTACAATCTGTCAAATTTCCTCAGTTGATATTGAACCAAACACGTTTGACATAAAAGTGAGGTTCGATTGAAGAAATTTGACAGATTGTAGTAACTTGATGTGCTGGCCACCGTACTTACTTGTTTTTGTTTGCTATTTATGATTTCCATAACTTAACCATTACCGTGAGGACCACGTGAATGGGCCGGCTCGGTGTGATACCACGGCCTCATAGAAGACCGGCGTGAAGTGGCCCCTGCGCTGTGTCGAGTAAGTGAGGGTAGGTCGTTAAAGGATGGCAGCGCCCGTGTGACTCTACTGGTGTTACAGGACTTTACTGGCATTTCCGCCGCCCATAGACAATGGGCGGCGGAAATCGCTTACCATAATCAGGTGATCCGTCTGCTCGTCTGCCAACTATCACATAAAAAATAATTTATTGCCTTAAGTGCATGGTGGCTAGTTGATCTAACTGCGCTAGAGGTTCCAGGTTCTGTTCCAGGATCGATGGATTTGTGTAGAGGCTAGGTATATCAATGCATGACAATTAAAGTTAATTGACATCTCTGAGAGCGACAGTTTTTGGACGCAACTGGGAATACCACCATAAGATGTTTTGTAAACAGCCTAACTGTTTTGCAAACCAGCTAATCCCGCGACAATTCCATTAGCAATATCATTAAATATCTAGATTACTCCGCCTTTGTCTTAGCCAATCAGAGACGCGATTGCAATATGACGTAAGAGTGCATTATTCAGAATGCAATGAATATTCCGAGTGAATAATCAAAACTCACTTGTAGGGTTAACAATAACAATACTAATAATTCAAAAAACATCTCATACATTGACCTGACTCCGTACTAAGTTAGCTTAAGCACAGTTTGTGTTACAGATATCCATGATATACAGGGGGTCTACTCCGCCAAACGATATCGAATTATTCGTAACGATACGTCAGTTCATACAAAAACCCTACTCAAACACAGTTTAAAATACGAATAATTGAATTTGACAGCTTCACAAACGTCAAATCGACGAACATTCAGACGACGTCTCTGATGGTATCGTGAAGCTGTCAAATTCAATTATTCGTATTTTAAACTGTGTTTGAGTAGGGTTTTTGTATGAACTGACGTATCGTTACGAATAATTCTATATCGTTTGGCGGAGTAGACCCCCAAGGCCCCAGAGGAAACACAAAAAATACTTAAATACCTACATAATAATACTATTACACCCAGACACTGATCGAACACAAGTGTTCATCTCATGATTTTATTGGCCAGGGTGGGCATCGAAACCACGACCTTTGGCCTATCAAATGCGCCATCCGGCCAGTCCTTCTAAATGCGCCATCTGGCCAGTCCCACCAAATGCGCCATCTGGCCAGTCCCACCAAAATCACCAAATGCGCCATCTGGCCAGTCCCACCAAATGCGCCATCTGGCCAGTCCCACCAAATGCACCTTCCAGCCGACTGGCCGTCTCAGTCAGTAAGTTCAATAGTAATTCAGAGAGTCACGCTTCGGCATGTATGGGCCAGCTGGACTGGAGTGTTTCCTCGAGTGAGTGAGGGTACCGGGGTTTAAGCTAAGCAGCGCATTTGTCATTCTACTGGTGTAGCGTGTAGCAGGTGTCTATGGATGGCGGCAATCACTTGGCATCTGGTGATCCGTTTGCTCGTCTACCAGTAGCTCTACCATGAGTTGACATCTAAAACTGACATAAGTAAACTATTGCTCTGTCTCTTTCAAATGCACCACAACGAAAGAGACAAAGCGATAGTTTTCGATAGCGAGGATAGTATTTCAAACTCATGGTAAGGCTACAGTCCAGCCACCTCTATCACATAAAAAAATCAATAAGCTACTATTATCGCTCACTTAATTTACTAACCTAACTGCAATCAATTTTGTAAGCCCTGTCTTCTTAGCATAGCGACTTAATGAGCCGTTATAAAGAAATGCCTTAATGAAATCAAACCTGTTCTGTAGAGTTATATCGCTTACATAAGTATTGCAGGATACTTAGATCATAAAGCAGACATAATTATGGGGTATAGACCTAGCAACTGCAGTCTTAGGTTCTAAGCTGTACAAGGTGGCGACAGTACTTATGATAAGTCAGTTAAAGTAAAGTATTAGCCTATTACTTACTACTACTTACTTTGTACATAATATACTTGTTTAGCGCAATGGTTTGAGCGCCGGTTGAGACGTAAGGGTCGCGGGTTCGATTCCCGCATCAACACAAATGTTTGTTGATGAAACAGATATTTGTGTTGGGTCTGGGTGTTTGTAGTTCCTTCGTTGTTTCTGGTTTCCATAGTACAAGAGAAAACCTTAGTTTGGGACCAGGACAATGTATGTGATGTTGTCTCAATTTGTCTCAATTGTTTACTTCTGTATGTATGTACTATGTTTTATGGCCAATAAACGTTATATATCTATCTACCTATTAACCTAATACGAGTACGAGTCCCGGGTCGAGCAAAAGTATGTTTCGATTATTTGGAATACAGCTCGGGTTTGTGATCACCGCACCGCATTAGGCAAGCGTGGTGATTAAGCCTAATCCCATCATAGTAGCGAAGACTTGATTTCTATGATAGGGGCAGGCCCTGCAGTGGGACAGTATATAGGCTGATACTTTTTTTACAGTATTTAACAAATTTTTGTTTAATGTTGGTGAAATACACCCTAACAACGCAAGCAACCGCTTATTAGTTGAAAAGTGTGTCCAAAACATTATTCCAATTGCAGAATGCAAGGAAATGCATATAATTATGTCCGTATATTACAGATACAACTCTCAGTTACTCGGTCGCTCTTTCACCTCTTAATCTGACTTCCGCACTTTCTAGCCTTTGTTTCTAGATCGTGACCAGTTGGTAACAGACCAGTTAATTTGCAAACAGTAAGAAAACTACTACAAGACAGATATTAAAGTAGAACGTCTAACATCGCGCCGCGTCGCATACTGCGGGCGCCAGAGTGCCCGAGTGCGCGTGCACCCGCGCTGTCAATGTGTGCGTGCGCCAAGCGACCTATGTAGGCTGTTACTGTACTGTTCTACATGTGGCCTATAACACCGCGCCGCGTCGCATACTGCGGGCGCCAGAGTGCCCGAGTGCGCGTGCACCCGCGCTGTCAATGTGTGCGTGCGCCAAGCGACCTATGTAGGCTGTTACTGTACTGTTCTACATGTGGCCTATAACACCGCGCCGCGTCGCATACTGCGGGCGCCAGAGTGCCCGAGTGCGCGTGCACCCGCGCTGTCAATGTGTGCGTGCGCCAAGCGACCTATGTAGGCTGTTACTGTACTGTCCTACATGTGGCCTATAACATCGCGCGCGTCGCATACTGCGTGCGCCAGAGTGCCCGAGTGCGCGTGCACCCGCGCTGTCAATGTGTGCGTGCGTCAAGCGACCTATGTAGGCTGTTACTGTAGGTACTGTTCTATTCCGCATACTGCGGGCGCTATGTTATTTCTTTACTGGTTTCTTCTAAGTGTGATTGTGAGTGATTTATAGGATGTGAAAACAATTTATGTGAGTTACTCGCCAAAATCGTCATTAATAGACCTTGTCGAAATTCTAATTGAAATCGCGTGCAGTCAGTGTAATAATGACATAACAAACTTACAAACACATAAAGCTATGACTGGTGAAATAAATCCGGCGAATCGTGATAAACAATTTTTAACTCTGTGTCGGTAGCACTGTGGCTAGTGTAGCATACAGTGAGGGTAGATATCGTTTCTCAGGGGCACAAAATGGTTTAGTTCCCCTCTCCACCCCAGCGGACAGTGACACAATATGTTTTTTTTTATGATACAACTAGTGGCCCGCCCTCACTTCGCTTCGGGACCGTAATTTTTTTCGGCGTTGCTATTTCTAGCGAACGGACGTGTCCAAGCTTATTTAAATTAATTTTATTATTTGTCGGTGTGTGTTGTGGGAGCCCCAGGCCTTCGCCCTATCATCTCTGCGTGATTTCTACGAGAGCGGCGCGCTTCGAGATTTTGCCGGGGTTTGAACTTGGAGCTTCTCGCACCGCGGGTGAGTGCTGAGCCATTGAACCAAGTGGACAGGAGCGCTGCGGCTAGTGTTGCGGCCGGGAAACATTCCGAATCATTCGCTTGGAAAACTTCGGAATAGATCTGAATTATTCCGAATTAATCGGAATAATTCGATTAAGGAAAAAATCGGGATTATCATAACAAAAGCGCGTGTCTGGTACTCTCGCGAGCCTTCATGAACGATGAATCATCAATCAATTCATGAATGATGAAGAGGGTCAACCCATGACCATCCCAGCCATACCCCCGCCTACATGGCGAGTCAGGCAGGCTGTTCTTTCCTTGCGGCTTGGATGAGAGAGAAAAAAAAATACTCTAAGACACATTAGGTCCAATTTATTGGTGACGATTATTCTGCAAGCGAGTATCAACTATGGATGGATGGAATTGTATGGATTTCACAGAAAAACATGCCAAGGACAGAAGACAGTGTGATAAATAAAAGAAAATGCTATAAACATTTTTCAATTTCAGTCTAGTTTTCTAGATACAAGAACTGCATAAGTAACTTTGTAAACCCATACATTTACCCCCAGATACAAAGTTACATTTGCAGTTAAGGTACCGAAAGAAAAAAAAATAAGAATATCTACATTTATAAAAGAAACCTTACTACAAATGTGATAAATAAAAGAAAATGCTATAAACATTTTTCAATTTCAGTCTAGTTTTCTAGATACGTTAACTGCATAAGTAACTTTGTAAACCCATACATATGCGCCCAGATACAAAGTTACATTTGCAGTTAAGGTACCGAAAAGAAAAAAAAATAAGAATATCTACATATAAAAGAAAGGGGATCCTTCTCTCTCTCTTTCTGTTTTATTTTCATTGTCAGGCTCTTTAATTGCAATATGAATGAATTATCTACTTTTATAATATTAGATTATCATTTTTAAAACTCCTCCGTGAATCGGTAATTTCACTAACAAATTATGAAAACCTGTGTCTAACCAGTGACCCGAACACAGGAGAAATCTTCATAAAATATTAGTAATGATCAGTTCACTTCGATACCTTCATCAAAAATCCACAGAACTATTCAGCTCCTACTGCGAATTGTTCGATCGAATTATTATCGAAACATTCCCTGCGGGGGATGAGAGGGGGAATCTTTGCGGGTGAAAACTTCTCCAGGGAGGGCCACCCGCCCCGCACCTCACGCAGCTCGCACGAACAACAGCACAGCGCGTGGTGCACGCACGGAACACCAATAGATGGCGCTAAGAATAAGCAATCAAGCAAGTAGTTCGGTATAGTTTCCGAATTCTGATAGATGTCACTATGTATTTTTACATCGCGCATGCGTTTGTGCTCCCGGATTTCTATAAGAAACGCTAGCTGCTACATTAAGGTTTTGGACAAATTTACTTTTCAATCTACATCGTGTAAACATCACCTAACATTTACTTCGATAATTTGAAAAAATCTGACTGAAAGAAGTATTCTGCGAACTATTCCGTAATTATTCGGATTAATTCAGAAGTTTTGCAACTGTAGCTGCGGCCGAAATTTGTGACCACTAGACATCGATAAACATTGGCGCGGCCGTGAGAGCGCGAGTTACATAATCAATCTATTGCCGTCTCTGTCTCGCTCCGCTGCTGCGTTCCGCGAGCTGTCACTGCGCATCAAACCTGCCAATTTCAACCCTAGTGACCGGACTTGTTTTGACTCCTCCGTGTGCGAGTTCGTGGGCCGCCCAACTCGATAAAAATGAATTGTTTTATTTGTAAACTCTAAGGAGGTAATGAAGTGCCGCCTGTGCATCGGCAAATATCACCGTGAATGCCTTAACATAGACAAAAAACAGTTTCTTGCATATACTAAGGAACAAATATTGAACTGGCTCTGTCCCGTATGCAATAATGTTACTCGCCGGCCACGCTCAAATGATAGTACACCTGTTCGTCAGAGCTCCCAGTTGCCGCGTACTGACGATCCAATGACATGTCCTGCGATATGTCAGAAGACCACAGTACTGCAACTCAATCCCCTATATCAGTGGCGGGTTCACCAAGTAAAATTATGAAGTCAAATAACATTAAGGAGGGACCCGTCACTATGGACAAAATCAGTACCCTTCTGGACGAAAAGCTCAGTGCATCCTTATCAATATTTATGGATAGCTTTCGAAAAGCATTGCGTGACGATGTGAAAGAGATGGTTCAGAGCGAAATGGAATCTTTAGCGAAGTCTATTAAGGATGACTTCAGTACCACAACTGATTTTATTTGCGCCGAACAGACCTCGTTGCGCACAGACATTAAAAAGAACGACGATACCATAAAGCAACTGGAGTGTGAGAATGTTAAACTTCAGGCCGAGATAGCATCGCTCAACGCACGACTAGTAGGCATCGATAAAATGTCTAGAAATTGCAATATAGAGCTGCAAGCAGTTCCTGAGCGCAGAACAGAAAACGTTCTCCAGCTGCTAAAGAAACTGTGTGACGTCATAAAAGCTCCTGTCGAAGACGGTCACATCAGCGCTTGCCGCCGAGTGGCGAAGCATAATCCAAACTCCAACAGGCCTCGCAACATCATAGTGAGCTTTACGACTCCACGAATACGAGACCAGGTTCTATCTGCGGTACACGATACAATAAAGCTCGCGCTGGCCATGGACTGCGTTCTTCAGATCTGGATGTTCCTGGGGAACCTTGCAAGATATTGTCAGCGAGCACCTTTCCCCAGAACAAAAGAACCTACACGCTGCGACGAGGCAGGCAGCAAGGGAGCACCACTACAAATACGTGTGGATCAGATATGGTCAAATATATGCTCGAAAGGACGACACGACGGGTGCTCTACTTATTAAAAACCTGGACTCCTTAAGTAAAATGCGTTAGCATCCAGGCATTAATAAAAACTTTGTTAGGGTCATTCAGTCATTAATATTTGGTCATTAAATTATTCTTTTTATGTATAAAGTTTTTTACCAGAATTTAGGCAGAGCACGATCGAAAGTTAGTGACATTACTTGAACATCTTAAGTAAAAATTATGACAGTCATATGTATGACCGAAACGAACTTTGACGGTGGAGTATCTGATGGTGAATTCATTGATGATCGATATAACGTTTACAGAAGGGATCGAGAGTCAACCTGTTCCAAAAAACATAGCGGTGGTGGCATCCTTATCGCGGTCAGAAATCATATTGGGACCATCCGTCAAACTTCGTGGGAGTGTGGGGGCTGAGGACCTTTGGCTCTCTATTGTACCTAGCAAACCCGGGAATCGTTTCCCTGCTTTACACTTATGTCTTTGCTACTTGCCACCAGACATAACAATGAAAGATATACTAACTTCCATCACAATACTCAAAGAGTCATACTCAGCTCAGCTTTAGGTGATAGCTTTCTGCTATTGGGCGACTTCAACACTGGTGCGATTACCTGGGAGAACGGAGGGGAAAACTGTGGTCTTATACCAACCAACCCACTTGATCACAAGGCGTCATTGCTCGTGGAAACTACAAATGTTTGTAATCTTACTCAGTTCAACGCTATTCCCAATAAAAATAATCGATTTCTTGATTTAGTCTTCTCTACCCTCCCTGGGTCTTCGATTGCTGTCAGGGAAACAGAACCAGTCTGTCAAGTGGACGTCATCACCTGGCCTACTGCATTAATATTATTTACCTCGGACTTGACAAACCCTTGAAGCCAAGCAACAAAAAACGTTTCAACTTTAAAAAGTGCGATTATGCAAAGTTTAAACTCAGAGTTGAGCTGTATTCACTGGGAAGAGTTACTATCGTCACCAGATGTTAATCAATGTGTCGATAACTTCTACGAGGTGGTAAATGATGCAATCTCTAGAAACACCCCTTTTGTAAGAAAAAGTTGCTACAATTGACAACATTAAGTAGGTAAATTTTCTTCATTTTGATAATTGGACTGTAAACTAGAGATAAAAATATTGTATACGTGTTTTTTTATTTTTTTTAATTTAAATGTTTAAATATGATAAATTATTATTTTAAAACTGGCTCATTCTAAAACGACGTAAGTACCATTGTAGGTGTTATCCGTAATATTTCTTTGCCTTTTGCTGGCCTAAAAAAAGTCCAGTCCCTGTCAAATGTCAATCAAATTCAAATCGAAGAGATACGGAGTGATTATATTCTCTTTGGAAGAGATTTGTTGGAGATTCGTTGAAGATAGGTTGATTTTGCTTGTTTCGTGGATATTACTGAATAATTATGAAAGTAGACGAAGGTTTTGTTATGGCAGACAGCCGTAATCTACCCAGGTAGATTTAATAATGTTATTAGAACTCATTCGTGAAGATGAGAACTATAATGTCGCTGAAATTCGTGGTGCGAAAATGCTCATGTCGTCCAGGGATGACTATGTAGAATCTGCAGTGGGGTTTGTACAGTTGAAAAGAGCAGGAGCTATTTGCACCGTGAAGTGCCGGGTATTACCGGAACACAAAGTGCGTACGCAGCCATACATCGTGTTGGCTGTAATCGATGAGGATGCGAACAATTTATTTTTAAGAATTTTTACAAATGGTTAAGTAAATAAAACTAAACTGTACTTAAATATTGTTTTATTGATTGTGTTTAATAATTTTGTACTATTGAGTTTGTAAATTTATTAGACCACAACTTATTAACTACATCATATGTTACGTGATCCTCACACACATATATAGTGTCCTTTTGTTACGTTTGCTCTACCAACAGCAATGCACCAACTTGCTTTATTCCGATCAGGAACACGAAAGAAATGTTTGCCTGGTGAAGTAAGAGCTCTATTTTTTACATTTAGGGACGAAGCACAATGTCATAGGTCCCGGTGCGGTCTTGGTCTGACTGATCTCATTATTTTTTAATACTTTAGTTTACTTCTTTTATGCCGAATAAATTATCAATTTATTGTAATATTTGACTGACTTCTTATTTGTTTATAGTCATCTGTCAATTTTGTCAATAATGAGTTTTTTTTTTGGTACGTCCAGAAATTAATTTAAAATAAAAAATAGTGGTAAAAGGAATATTATCTAAAACACCTACAGAGTAATTTTTTTTCTATCTCGTAATTTTGAGAGTAATTAATATCTAAAAAGCGTAATTCACATCCGGGCAGCCCAAAAACATAAATGGCATTTTAATTTTCATATCAATTTTTCGATGAAATGTTGTCAATTGACAACATTTCATAATTTTGCATGTCTATATTATTGTTTTATATGAAAGTAGATATAAATAAAGCGACCCATATTTTTTGTTTTTTTCGAAATTATGTTTATAAGATACCTAAAAAACATATTTTAATCCTTCGTATTCTAAACAGACGTAAGCGCCAAATTACGTCATACTTACTGAGATACAATATACTCTGTGCTTACTGAGGAATACATGACACTATTGACAATTTCATTTTATGTCTTGCATCGTCTGTCATAGAATTATAACCTCCCTTTTTCCCATACTATTTAAATAAAATGAAAGTTTCCGACGGATTTCAAGTTGCTGATAGTAGAAACTTGCCAAGAGTAAACTATCTAATGTTACTGGAGTTCATGCAAGAGAACGACTGCTACAACGTTGCTGAACTACGTAGTGCTAAAGCATTACTTGCTTTGCGGGAAGCCTACGTAGACACTGCGGTGGGATACGTAGAATTAAAGCGAGATGTCCATTTGTGTACCGTCCAGTGCTGATACATAAGTTCTGGCTGACTATGATGAGCTCTGTGTTAAAAAATATAGATGCTGCTTAGGTATTTTGGAAAAATTATATGTTTCAAAAAAGTATAGAGTGGTAAAATAAAAGATGTAAAATGTTTCATATTTTTTATTAACCTTGTGTAAATAAATAACTACTTAAGTACCTACCTATGTGAAGCTTATTTATTGAATTTTAATAATTATACACCTATGAATCTACGATGGCAATTCTAGCTTTCAATTTGACCCGTCCTTTCACCGTCTTCATTAATTTTCTAAGTACAAAACACGCAGAGAACAGTTAATTTCTTAATAACCAATGCATTGCACCATTCTTACTTCGTAGACACTGGCAATGAAAAAAAGGATTTCTCCGGAGCATGAATAGAATTGTTCGTGCAGATAGGGACACAACAATATTTCGGATCCTTCATTGGCACATACGCAATAGTTCCTTGTTGTAAACGATTATAAATGAGAATTTATGAGAATTGTAATGAGTACGAGGAATTATTTTACAAATGTCACTGAAGACACATGACAGTTAATTCACAGATATTATCAGTTTTAGCAATGAGAAGGTATAGGCAAAGGAAATATTTCATTCTTCAGTGTAAGTATGACGTCATTTTTCAGTTTTTCAGTTATAATTTTTTTTCTCAGTAAATAAGCAATATAAAAAATATTTTGATATATTCTCGATATCAGGAGAAGAAAACAAAGAAATGGTATTTTTATTTTAGGGCTTAGAAATTTTGAAATGTTGTCATTATCCGATCTGGTACATGACTCCACTTATTCGTTGCTTAAAGGAAAAGTCAAATTCCATAAGCGGTTCAAAAAATACGCAAACCCCCCGCGATTATGACACATTTTCCTTACTTCGAGCTCGATGCAAAACTCTCACAAAAAAATGTATGGAGTATTTCTGGAATCAGTCGAGAAGTCATTACCTGAGGAGCCACAAGCATTTTGGCGATACGTCACGACAAGAAGAAGGGAAGAATGTCCCCCCCACACCATGTTCTACAAGGATAAATCTTCATCCGATGGACAGGTGTGTGTAGAGATGGGATTCTACCCGGGTAAATTCCCAACTGTGGGTATTTACCCGGGTAAATTCCCTGAAAGCACCCGATCGGGTAAATATGAGGGTATTTTCATTTTAGTGATTGTTTTGAATATAATTTAATCCCAGTGATCTCCTATTGTATCTAAACCCGCTAAACATCGTTTGTCCAATAAAACTGTGTCCTGTAAAAAAGGTACAAACTTTCGAGATATTATAGAGTAATTGTTTCCAGAGCTTGCTGACTAAGCTGAAAACAGAAAATGGCAGGATCGTCACGTCACGCCATGAGCTCTTGGCCGAGATTAAAAAATTTTATCACCCAAGCCGTTGATAAAAGAGCCAAATTAACCCGGCACTACACCGAAGATATCCCGGACGTCAACCTGTACGAGATCAGCATAGCTCTCAAATAGCTTAAGAACGGCAAGGCACCGGGTGATGACGGAGTCACAGCGGAACTTCTGAAAGCAGGTGGACGAACGGTCCTAAAAGCCCTTCAGACGCTATTTACTTCGTCATCATCGAGGAAATGACGCCCAAAGCGTGGCATACTGGCGTGGTGAGGCTTTTCTTCAAAAAAGGGAGATAAATTCCAATTGAAGAACTACAGGCCCATCACGCTGCTGAGTCACATATACAAGCTGTTTTCGAGAGTTATGACGAACCGTCTCGCACGTAGGTTTGACGACTTTCAGACTCCCAAACAATTCGGATTCCGGAAAGGCTTGAGCAGCATAGACCACATTCATACGCTGCGGCAGGTTGTACCGAAGACCGAGGAGTACAATCTGCCATTGTGCTTAGCGTTTGTGGACTATGAGAAAGCTTGAGATGATGATTGATTCTGTCGAGATTTGGGCCGTGATACAGTCTCTCCAAAGGTGCATAGACTACCGGTACATACAAGTTTTGCAGTCCCTGTACGCAAACGCCTCCATGTCAGTCCGTCTTCAGGACCAGAAGTCTAAGCCTATATACCACGAGGCGAGGCGAGGGTGACGTCATATCGCCGAAACTGTTCACAACTTTGTTGGAGGACGTTTTTAAGGTTCTGGAATGGGATGAACTTGGCATCAATATGAATGGCGAGTACATGACGCACCTTCGATTTGCCGATGATATCGTAGTCATGGCTGAAACCTTGGAAGACCTAAGCAGAATGATAGACAACCTCAGTAGAGTCTCTCAACAAGTGGGTCTCAAAATGAACATGGACAAGACGAAAGTCATGTTGAACTCTCATGTCGTACCCACTCCTGTAAAAGTTGGAAGCTCTATACTGGAAGTTGTAGACGAATATTATTTACCTCGGACAAAAAGTGCAACTTGGTAAGTCCAACTTCCAGAAAGAGGTCCATCGGCGAATCAAACTCGGCTGGGCAGCGGTCGGGAAGCTACGCAGCATATTTTCGGCCCATTTACCACAGTGTCTGAAGACGAAAGTCTTTAATGCGTGCGTATTGCCAGTGATGACATACGGAACTGAAACGTGGCCGCTTACAATAGGCCGCTTAAGAAGGCTCAAAGACACTCAGAGGGCAATGGAGAGGGCTATGCTCGGAATCTCCTTGCGTGATCGTGTCAGAAATGATGAGATCCGCAGGAGATCTAAGGTCACAGACATAGCCCAAAGAATTGCGTGGCTGAAGTGGCAATGGGCAGGGCAGATTGCGAGGAGAACAGACGGCCGTTGGGGTGGAAAGGTCCTTGAGTGGAGGCCTGCACGTGGCCACGTGCAGGAGGCCGCAGCCGTGGCAGGCCTCCCACCAGGTGGACCGACGATCTGGTGAAGGTCGCGAGAGTCTCTTGTATGCGGGTGGCACAGGACCGATCTGTGTGGAGAACTTTGGGGGAGGCCTCTATGCCCAGCAGTGGACGTCTATTGGCTGAAATGATGATGATGAATTGTTTCCAAGAAAAAAAGTTTTGAGGGATGAACACCGTCGCCCGCGCAGCTACTGTGTATTTCGCGTCGCTACCCCCCGCCAATTCCGCGTTACCATTCCCCGCGCGTCGTGTCATGCCACCCCCGCGCGTCCCGCATTTCCACCCCCGTCCGTCCGCGCGTGGCGAAACAAAGGATTGAGCAGCAGTCGTGTCTCGACATCGTATGAAACGCACCTGTGTCTTTGCTTTGTTTTGAATTTGATAGACGACGACTTGGATAGTGTGTTTTTTACGGAATTCTGGACTATTTCGTTATTAAAAGACGTTACTACTTTTTTTTTGTTTAAAATGTTACTATCGACCAGTTTAATGTTTGGATTTTCGATTGATGCAACAAAGACGAAACTACCCAGCATTCGGGAATTTACCCGGGTAAATACCCGATATTTACCCAAATGGGAATTTACCCGGGTTTTTACCTTTTGGGTATTTACCCGTCGCCCATCTCTAGGTGTGTGTGAGTTTTTTTCGGAATACTTTAGTTCGGTATTCGAGACACCTTCCACTTCTCAATATTCTATACCCTTAAACTTGCCAGACGCCTGCAACTACTCGTTATGCGGCCTTTCAATAAGTAGGAAGACATTATTAATAAAATTAAACAATTAGACATACGTAAAGGACCTGGTCCTGATACTTTACCTCCTAGATTTATAAAAGAATGTAATGAACAACTATCATTACCATTAGCTATAATTTTTAACAAATCCTTAGCATCTGGAGTTTTCCCTATTCAATGGAAGCTGGCACACATTATTCCTATTTTTAAGTCTGGCAAAAATACATCATGTAATAATACCGTCCTATAAGCATCCTTTCCTGTGTCGCGAAGTTGTTTGAGTCACTGGTACATTGCGTTTTATACAATCATCTGAGTCGTTTTATCTCAAACAAACAACATGGTTTCGTCCGAAAAAAGTCAACCCTTAGTAATCTACTCGAATTCAAAACTATCTTTCCCATATTTGCTTCCTGGTCAAGTTGACGCCATATATTTAGATTTTAGTAAGGCCTTCGACAAGGTGGACCATACTCTCCTATGTTTAAAACTAGCGCATTATGGTATTCATGGATGTCTGCTGCGATGGATTGAGTCATACCTTAACAACCGGAGTCAACTTGTCACGGTAAAGGGTTTCTCATCATCCCCTTCTGCTGTTTCCTCAGGAGTCCCACAGGGCTCTCACTTAGGACCTCTGCTCTTTGTCGTGTTTATAAACGATTTGATTGATCGCCTATCATGTCCTGCCTTACTGTACGCTGATGATCTGAAGATCTACGTAGATGTCGAAAGTCATGAGCGGCACGAGGCACTGCAGGATGATCTCAGTAAAGTCTTAGATTGGTGTCTGCATAACAAAATGAGACTAAACGTGGATAAATGTTGCTTAATTTCCTTTACATCTAAAAAGAACAGACTCCTATACCAATACTATCTAGACGGCAAACAATTGAGCAGAGTAACACTGTTAGGGATCTGGGAGTGTTATTTGATACAAAGCTGACATTCCGACCTCACTTCGAAAACATCCTGAAAAAGAGTAACAGACTTTCAGGCTTTATATTAAGGTCAACACGAGATTTTAAATCACCACAAAGCACACTGTTTCTCTTTTTTCAGCTTAGTTAGAAGTGTACTGGAATACTGCTGCCCAGTTTGGAGCCCTTTTTATCAGGTACACATAGACAACATAGAAAGAGTGCAAAAGAAGTTTGTTAAATTCGTCTGCCGAAAGCACAACATGAGCCGTTTGCTTGTGGACTACAGCGAGAGGCTTGCCAAGTTTAAAATGATCCCATTATATACCCGACGCAAACGGTACGACTTGTTGTGCTTGCACAAGATATTGCACTCTTCTATCGAGTCACCAGATCTTCTCCATTCTATAAACATTAATACTCTGTATAGAATCCGTTCACCCAATACCTTCTCGTTAAAGGTGTATAAATAAAATACGTCTTTTTACAGCCCAATAACACGCATGTGTCGGTCCTACAACGAACTGAATCGCAGTGGCAAAGACATGATTTTTCATATAACAGATTCTCTATCTTTAAGAGAGAAATCTCAAAATCCTGGAGGCCGAGTTACCCTCAGCCTCATACAGTGTAACACGACGTTGAAGTGTTTTTCTTTGTTACTGGGACACATTTGTATTTTTTTTTTGTATCCATTATCTTATCTAGTTTTTTTTTTTTTTTTAATACGTCTTGTTTGTAATAACTACGCTGTGTACACTAATCTTAGGTTACTGTCTGGTTTATACTATTTTAACATGAATTCTATACATGTACGATAGTAATCTGTAAGTGTACCTATGATAAATAAATAAATAAATTCAGAAATTAACCAATAGATGGCGTTGTGTCCAATTACATCGTGCAAGCGTTTCGTGTTTTCGGTTTACCTATAAGCCTTGTCGTTGTCTATAGAAGTTATCTCTTTATAAATATTTTAGATTTCAGATTTACAGACGATCAGACTGATCAACCGGATGGTAAACGATTGACACTGCTCATAGACACCTCTAACATCGGTGGAGTCACAAGTGCACTCATACCTTTTGAACTCTGAACCCTGAGATATCATAACTTTAAGAGCACATATTTTGGGCAAGCCCAAAAACGCTCTATACAAATGGCTACAGGCAAGTGACGTCACACGCTCGTATCTTGTATGCGCGTCTAGTAAATTTTGTTTGGTAGCTATATCAAAATGATTTCGTTTAATAATGGTTTATAATAAAAGTTTGGTGGAAAAATGTATGGGTAGTTCAATGATATAATTTTTTTTTTTAATTTTATACAGTTTAAAACTGGACTTGCCCTTGAAACTTTGAATGCTCAAAACCAGCTACACGTTATATTTTTAACTTAAAATGTTGGCCATTGTTCTCATTTACCAGTATTTTGGAAAAGTATATTTTTATATCGAGATTAGTCAAATACCCTATTGGGCCTCCGTTACCCTCATTCGAAGAAGGGTGGCGAAGTAGGCCTATGCCCCCATGGGTGTCATCGATACCTACGACTTTTATGGGAAGCACTGCTTCTGCTGGCCCCATTGGTCTAGTGGTTTAAGTAGGAGTAACTAGGCCATAATCTGGAATCCGGGTCGAGCAAAATTTTTTTATAATTTTTCAAACATAGTTTGTGTTTCGTGATCACCGCACCGCATTAGGCAAGCGTGGGATTGTAAGCTAACCCATCATATTAGCGATGACTTGATTTCTATAATGGAGGCCTTTGCCCTGCAGTGGGACATTATATAGGCTGATACTTTACAGTTTCCACTTGATATCTTAAAAGACACATCGTTTAGTATCTCAACGATATCTTTTTTGTTTGTTATTTGACCAACAAGATTTTTCGCGGAAAACATTGAAAAACTAAATAGAATTAAGGCTTTTAATTAGATTGTAATGGTTCTTAGTATACAATGTTGTTAATTGGCGTGATATAGTGTGCGTAACTCGTTAGCTATTCAGGATATCGATATATTGGCGATCGGAAATAGGATAGTTTAAATCCAATATAGGTATGTAAGTAATTTTGTTACAAATAAAACTATCGAAACAATCATTCGTTCTTTCAATTTTCGCGTTGCATATTACTATATATCTTATAAAATTTATATTGCAATAAAAAATATTAATCAAATTAATAGCCGCAGCCGAAACGTCAAGCCAGGGGTAAGGCGCCCACATCAGGCTACCACAACCTTTAAAATTTTCTCAGTGATATTGAACCAAACGCTTTGGGACCTAAAAGGGAGGTTCGATTGAAGAAATTTGACAGATTGTAGTAACTTGATGTGCAGGCCACCGTACTTACTTGTTTTTGTTTGCTATTTATGATTTCCATAACTTAACCATTACCATGAGGACCACGTGAATGGGCCGGCTCGGTGTGATACCACGGCCTCATAGAAGACCGGCGTGAAGTGGCCCCTGCGCTGTGTCGAGTAAGTGAGGGTAGGTCGTTAAAGGATGGCAGCGCCCGTGTGACTCTACTGGTGTTACAGGACTTTACTGGCATTTCCGCCGCCTATAGACAATGGGCGGCGGAAATCGCTTACCATAATCAGGTGATCCGTCTGCTCGTCTGCCAACTATCACATAAAAAAAATCATTATTGCCTTGAGTGCATAGTGGCTAGTTGGTCTAACTGCGCTAGAGATTCCAGGTTCTGTTCCAGGATCGATGGATTTGTGTAGAGGGGTATATCAATGCATGACAATTAAAATTAATTGACATCTCTGAGAGCGACAGTTTTGGACGCAACTGGGAATACCACCATAAGATGTTTTGTAAACGGCCTAACTGTTTTGCAAACCAGCTAATCTCGCGACAATTCCATTAGCAATATCATTAAATATCTAGACTACTCCGCCATTGTTTAGCCAATCAGAGACGCGATTGCAATATGACGTAAGAGTGCATTCAGAATGCAATGAATATTCCGAGTGGATAATTAAACTCACTTGTAGGGTTATCATTAACAATAATACTTAATAATTTTCATAACATCTCATACATTGACCTGTAAAGTATCAGCCTATATAAGTACTGTCCCACTGCGGGGCAAAGGCCTCCATCATAGAAATCAAGTCATCGCTATGTGATGGGATTAGGCCTAATCACCACGCTTGCCTAATGCGGTGCGGTGATCACAAACCCCAGCTATGTTCGACAAATACGAAACATACTTTTGCTCGACCCTGGATTCGAATACACGGGGCATTTTGACCTGACTTCGTACTAAATAGCTTAAGCACTTGTGTTACAGATATCCATGATATACAAATAGAGGAAACACAAAAAATACTTAAATACCTACATAATAATACTATTACACCCAGACACTGATCGAACACAAATGTTCACAAGGTTGGCAGCGCACTTGTAAGTCCACTGGTGTTGCAAGTGTCCATGGGCGGCGGCAATTGCTTACCACCAGGTGATCCGCCTGCTCGCCTGGCAGCTACCTATCACAAAAAAAAAAGTGTTCATCTCATGATTTTTTTGTCCCAGGGTGGGCATCGAAACCACGACCTTTGGCCTATCAAAATGCACCATCTGGCCAGTCCTTCTAAATGCGCCATCTGGCCAGTCCCACCAAATGCACCTTCCAGCCGACTGGCCGTCTCAGTCAGTTAAGTTCAATAGTAGTTCAGAGAGCCACGCTTCGGCATGTATGGGCCGGCTGGACTGGAGTGTTTCCTCGAGTGAGTGAGGGTACCGGAGGCCCAATTGGGGTAAAGGGGGTTAAAGCTAAGCAGCGCATCTGTCATTCTACTGGTGTAGCGTGTAGCAGGTGTCTATGGGTGGCGGCAATCACTTGGCATCTGGTGATCCGTTTTCTCGTCTACCAGTAGCGCTACCATGAGTTGACATCTAAAACTGACATAACGTAAACTATTGCTCTGTCTCTTTCAAATGCACCACAATGAAAGAGACAAAGCGATAGTTTTCGATAGCGAGGATAGTATTTCAAACGCATGGTAAGGCTACAGTTCAGCCACCTCTATCATATAAAAAAAAATCAATGAGCTACTATTAGCGCTCACTTAATTTATTAACCTAACTGCAATCAATTTTGTAAGCCCTGTCCCCTTAGCATAGCGACTTAATAAGCCGTTTTAAAGAAATGCCTTAATGAAATCGAACCTGTTCTGTAGAGTTATATCGCTTACATAACTATTGCAGGATACTTAGATCATAAAGCAGACATAATTATGGGGTATAGACCTAGCAACTACAGTCTTAGGTTCTAAGCTGTACAAGGTGTCGACAGTAGTGTAGTCAGTCAAAGTAAAGTAAGTACCTATATTTATTAGAGTGGCCCGCCCTCACTTCGCTTCGGGACCGTAATTCAGAAATGAACCAATAGATGGCGCTGTGTCCAATTACATCGCGCAAGCGTTTCGTGTTTTCGTTTTACCTATAAGCCTTGTCGTTGTCTATTGAAGTTATCTCTTTATAAATAGTATAGATAGATATAGGTAGAAGATTTACCTTACCTACGGCCTTGATGGCGCAGTGGCTAAGGTGTTTGCCTAAAGCGCGAAAGGTCCCAGGTTCGATTCCTGGTTAAGTAAATTAAGGAAATTACATGTTCTAATTTTTTGGGGTCTGGGTGTTCTGGTTTCACGCCCTCAGTTAATTTATCGATTTTTTGGAACATAGCTCGTGTTTGTGATCACCGCACCGCATTAGGCAAGCGTGGTGATTAAGCCTAATCCCGTCATAGTAGCGATGATTTGATTTGTATATAGAGGCAGGCCCTGCAGTGGACAGTATATAGGCTGATACTTTTTTTACAGTAGGTATCTAACAAATTTTTATGTTTAATGTTGGTGAAATTCAACATGGCAAGCAACCGCTTATAAGTTGAAAAGTGTGTCCAAAACATTATTTCCAATTGCAGAATGCAAGGAAATGCATAATAATTATGTCTGTATATTACAGATACAACTCTCAGTTACTCGGTCGCTCTTTCACCTCTTAATCTGACTTCCGCACTTTCTAGCCTTTGTTTCTAGATCGTGACCAGTTGGTAACAGGCCAGTTTATTTGCAAACAGTAAGAAAACTACTACAAGACAGTATATAGGTACTAAAGTAGAACGTCTAACACCGTGCCGCGTCGCATACTGCGGGCGCCAGAGTGCCCGAGTGCGCGTGCACCCGCGCTGTCAATGTGTGCGTGCGCCAAGCGACCTATGTAGGCTGTTACTGTACTGTTCTACATGTGGCCTATAACACCGCGCCGCGTCGCATACTGCGGGCGCCAGAGTGCCCGAGTGCGCGTGCACCCGCGCTGTCAATGTGTGCGTGCGCCAAGCGACCTATGTAGGCTGTTACTGTACTGTTCTAGAAGTGGCCTATAACACCGCGCCGCGTCGCATACTGCAGGCGCTATTTCTGTACTGGTTTCTTCTAAGTGTGATTGTGAGTGATTTATAGGATGTGAAAACAATTTATGTGAGTTACTCGCCAAAATCGTCATTAATAGACCTTGTCGAAATTGTAATTGAAATCGCGTGCAGTCAGTGTACCTAATAATGACATAACAAACACATAACTATGACTGGTGAAATAAATCCGGCGAATCGTGACAAACAATTTTTAACTCTGTGTCGGTACTGTCGGTAGCACTGTGTCTAGAGTAGCAAACAGTGAGGTTATAGAGAAGTTTCTCAGGGGCACACATTTTTTTTTATGTGATAGGTAGCAAACGAGTAAGCAATTGCCGCCGCCCATGGACACTTGCAACACCAGTGGAGTTACACGTGCGCTGCCAACCTTTAATCCCCTTCCCCTCCCCGGGTGGGCCTCCGGTACCCTCACTCACGAAACACAGCACAGGGGCTGCTTCACGCCGGTTTTCTGTGAGGCAATGGTATCACTCCGGTCGAGCCGGCCCATTCATGCCGAAGCGTGGCTCTCTCACAAAATGAATGGACTTGATTTCTATGATGGAGGCTTTTGCCCTGCAGTGGAACATTATATAGGCTGATACTTTACATTACAGTTTTCGCTTAATTCCTTAAAAGACACATCGCTTAGTATCCTAACGATATCTTTTTTGTTTGTTATTTGACCAACAAGATTTTTCGCGGAAAGACATTGAAAAACCAAATAGAATTAAGGCTTTTAATTAGATTGTAATGGTTCTTAGTATACAAATGTTGTTAATTGGCGTGATATAGTGTTGCGTAACTATCGATAGCTATTCAGGATATCGATATTATTGCGATCGGCAATACGATAGTTTAAAATCCGATATAGGTATGTAAGTAATTTTGTTACAAATAAAACTATCGAAACAATCATTCGTTCTTTCAATTTTCGCGTTGCATTTTAACAAGGTATTCTTATAAAAGATGGGATGACGACATTCGAAGGCTGGCTGGAGTGAGCTGGATGAGAGTGGCCGAAAATCGGGAGCGGTGGCGTGCATTAGGGGAGACCTATGTCCAGCAGTGGACGAGCGTGGGTTGCTGATGAGCCGAAACGTCAAGCCAGGAAGTACAGGCGCCCACACATCAGGCTACCACAACCTGTCAAATTTTCTCAATTGATATTCAACCTAATGTGTATGACAGTAAGATAGGAGTCGATTGAAGACATTTTACACTTTTGCATAGATAGATAGATACACCTTACACGCCTTACACCTTGATCAAGTGTCCTTTACCCAAAGGTTGCCTGGAAGAGATCGCTCATAGTGATAAGGCCGCCTTGTTGTACATTACTCCTGTTATAACTAGTTTTTAAGTTTTATACCTCTGTTTTGTGTGCAATAAAAAGCATATTCATTCATTCATTCATTCATACTCTTTATTGCACTACACATTACAGAACTTAATGCTAATAATAATTTACAAATACAATATCGGCGGCCTTATCGCTAATAGCGATCTCTTCCAGACAACCTTTGGGTAGAGGAATAATGCAGCGAATTAACAAGGGGTAAGGCAGTGCAGATCTTTTATGTAGGTAATAAGATAATACCTACATCATAATAAATACATAAATGCATACTAGTAACAATAGTACTTTGATGCGTGGCTGTACGTAATTATTGTGTGCTTAAAATTAACATCGCGTTAATTCCCGTCTACGATAATAATAGCTATCGATAAATCGACAGTTTATCGATAGAGGACCATCGGTAGCCAACACTAGCGTGATATTGTGCCGGGATGTGTAAAAACTATTTGCACCTATTGTTTCTAATACCATTGTCCCCTTTTTCATACTATTTATAAAGACTAGATAACTTCAATAGACAACGACAAGGCTTATAGGTAAACCGAAAACACGAAACGCTTGCGCGATGTAATTATACACAGCGCCATCTATTGGTTCATTTCGGAATTCCGGTCCCGAAGCGAAGTGAGGGCGGGCCACTAGTATTACATAAAGCAAAGTATCAGCCTATATAGTACTGTCCCACTGCAGGGCAAAGGCCTCCATCATAGAAATCAAGTCATCGCTACTATGATGGGATTAGGCTTAATCACCACGCTTGCCTAATGCGGTGCGGTGATCACAAACCCAAGCTATGATCGTAAAATTCGAAACATACTTTTTTCCAGTTCAGTTTTGAAGTAACAATTAAAATTACGATTTACACGGTTTACATTCCAACTATAAAGCAAAAATCTACATCAATTATTCCACTTTTTACACTAAGCGAATTCAACTTCGCATAGTCACTTAAACCATTGTATTAATATAAAAACAAGTTAATAAGGCAAGCGAATGGGAACAAATATACAATGGTTTCCAAATTCAATAGAGTTTTGGGAATGGGCGCTAAATACGGTAACCGTGGGAGAGCCTAGCTTCGACATGAATGGGCCGGCTCGACCGGTATGATACAGACCTCACAGAAGACCGGCGTGAGCAGACTGCGCTGTGTTTCGTCGAGTGAGTGAGGGTATTGGAGGCTAAATTGGGAGAAAGGGGGTTAAAGGTTGGCAGCGCACTTGTGACTCTATTGGTGTTGCAGGTGTCTATGGGCGGCTGAAATCGCTTTCCATCAGCGCTACCATGAGTTGACATCGAAAACTGACATAACGTAAACTATTGCTCTGTCTCTTTCAAATGCATCACAATGAAAGAGACAAAGCGATAGTTTTCGATAGCGAGGATAGTATTTCAAACTCATGGTAGTGCTACAGGTGATTCACCTGCTGAGCTCGTCTGCTACCTATCTTCTATACTATTTATAAAGAGATAACTTCAATAGACAACGACAAGGGTTATACGTAAACCGAAAACACGAAACGCTTGCGCGATGTAATTGGACACAGCGCCATCTATGGCTCATTTTTGAATTACGGTCCTGAAGCGAAGTGAGGGCGGGCCACTAGTAACATAATAAATACCTACCGTTCCAAATAGTACGTAGTTGTATCCTAGATGTAATTTTTTTTTTCATCAAGATCTACCTCACCCTCCTCAAGTCGTATTCCTCATTAATGAGGGTCATGATTCCTCCCATTGGATCTCAGTTAATTTTTATTTTTGGTATAGCAATTCTTTGCAATTTATTCTTAAGTAAATATTGCATTTAAAAATTCTCGGGGGGTTCAGGTGGGACTCGAACCCACAACCTTCCACAGTCCGGGTGGCTGTACTACCAATTATACTAGCCGAACCCCTTACTAAGCCGACGAATTTCGTAAGTGCTTAACTCGCCATGAGCTGACGATAGTCTTATCAATATTGTAGGTATAAATATACAATATCTCAATACATCAATATATTAGTAAGGGGTTCGGCTAGTATAATTGGTAGTACAGCCACCCGGACTGTGGAAGGTTGTGGATCTCAGTTTTTCCCTTATTATTCTCCATTTGCTTCTATCGTTTGCAACCTGGAGGGCATCATGCAGGTGTCCAGCATCGAGTACTTGGTCCGACCAACTCATTGGACGACCTTTGGGTCTCTATCCATCTATCTACCTTGCCAGTGACCATTAGCTGATCCAGGTTATGTCCAACTTTCCGGACTATGTGATGACTTTATGTGACCAAAAAACTTTATCTATTCTTCATAGTAATGTACGGTCGTGGTCAAAAAGTGTTTACCATCTTAAGGATCATAATCGCACGTACATATGTATACTCTGATTCATAATCATGTAAAGTAAACTGACAGATGTCAATGTGTCATTCCCAACATTATCGCTCAATTTGACACATGGAAAATGTTCAAAATGCATAGAAACTGATCATTTTCATCTGTCAGTTTACTTTACATGATTATAAATCAGGGTATATATAGGGTGATAGTTCCAATATTGATCAAGTTAAAGTGTCTTTTTTAGTGATGGTACAGCTGACAGCCAGCACTCTCAGTCAATGACAAATGCCATGTCATTTCAAAGATATTAGGTTTTTTTAATGGCTGCTTCTGTGTTGTATCCTCTTTATTTTTTAAATTTACTTTAACTCTACTGGTGTTGCAGGTGTCCATGAGCGGCGGCATTGCTTACCATCAGGTGATCTACCTGCTCGTCTGCTACCTATCACATAAAAAAAAGGTAATATGTAGCTTGATATGGCATTTTTGACTTTAGTGCAAAAAGTGTGATATAGAATCAAATTTAAAAACTGGTAAACACTTTTTGACCTCGACCGTACATAGTAATGTATGTTGTGTGGATGACATTACATTTTGATGCAAGGAAAAAAAATACAAGTATGCTCCACAAAACTAAGCCACTTATAACATAACATTGACATAATAGTTAATGTTAAAAAAATGTCAACAAACATAATAATTGCAACTTGAAAAAGCAAAGAACGGGTGATGACTTTTTGCTCAAAGCTAAAAACTGAGCAGACACTCAATGAAAACATACGGACTTAAAATGCTTCTACAACCGCTAAATAAAGTTGCTTTATTATTAAACTATTTATAAAGAGGTAAAGCTACTAAGCAAAACGACAAAGTCTATTATGTAATTAAAAAAGTCGAAACACTGGCGCGATTAAAACGACAACGAGCGCCATTTATTGGCGTGGATTAGAACTATTCGCTAAATTAATTTCCGAAATGAAAAGGGGGTTAAAGGTATCCATGAGTGGTGGTCGCTTACTACCAGGTGATCTTGAACCCTACATGAGTACTAAATAAACGAATCAAGTGCCAACACGGACTAGTCGGTACGATTTCTGTGAAAAGTGACAGGCTTACGACACCGTTGCCGTTCGAAATACAACCCGTCATGCACCCAACAACAATGGCTACTTCATACAACACGTAATGACCATACCTTTTCACGGTTCGCGCCTGCATTATAATACGACCCTTGAATTAAGGTCAAAATCATATTGTTTTTTTGGACTTCCACAAGGCACAGTTCTCGGTCCTTTGTTGTATTCTGTTAACGAATTAGCAATTATGACTCATGTAGCTGTAAAATCATGTACTTGTATGCTAGCTTCCGGCTTAGGTAGATTACCTGGAATAAATTATGATTTAATTACGAAGAAAGACAATGTAATGTGTACCTATTGACCTTTTCTATACGTTAATTTTGAACAAAAGCTGTTTGATGGACGATACGATGTGGTAGCTTAGTCAGTGGTGAAGTGAAAATATCGTCTCAGATAGTTTCACAAAATTCTGGATATTTACAATGATATTTGTTTACCACTGGAACGACGATATTTACTAGGTATCTAGTTCTCCTGTGTTAGGGTTGTGAATTTCAGACGACTTTTACTTCTATACGTATACCTAGTTAAAAAGAAAATATATTGTAGGTAATATTGCAGACAATAAATATCATACTTAGCTTTGCTCTCTCTAGCAGCCAAATAAATGCTTTATTCATTCATTCATTCAATATCAGCCAAGGCACAAGCAACCCCAAAAAAGAGTTAAGTATAACTTTTATGCTATATCCTGTCCCACTGCAGGGCAAAGGCCTCCATCATAGAAATAAAGCCATCGCTACTATGATGGGATTAGGCTTAATCATCACCAAATAATTTAATTACCTTAAAAGCAAATACATAATACATTTATTTATGACTATCAGCCCGCCCTCACTTCGTTTCGTTACTTAACTTAGACCAGTACCAGTAGATGGCGCTGAGATTCGATGACATCGCGCAAGTGTTGCGTGTTTTCGGTTTACCTTTAAGCTGTGACGTGAATTATGGGTTTAACCTCTTTACGTATAAATAAGAGTACCTATAGATTACTACTTTCCAAATCTTGGATCATTATCCAATTAAACTAACAAAGCTAAATGAAATAATACCTAAATGAGGAAGAAATGAAGCCATAACGGTATCTTTAAAGCAAGTGAGAGGATAATTTTGAAAGATTAGAAAGGTCAGCTATTGCACGGTCTAGATCTTTAGATAGTATTCAATGTTTCTTTGATGAGATCAGACTACGTATAGTATAAAAGTACCTACCAGTAAGACAGAACGTTTCAATGAAGGAATCTATTCAGTGAATCTTTCACATGACTCACAGATGCCTCCCATGTTGACGTCCCTACTAATTTAACTTATTTAATATTTTTATCGATAGAAATGAAAACAAAAAACATTCTGGGGGAAAGAGTCAAAGGTGGCAGAGTTTTTGTACCTCTACTGGTGTTGCAGTTGTCTATCGCTTGCCACCTGTCGCAAAAAATACCTAGGTAGTTAAATATTTTTTATAAAATTTATATATTATGCGCCAGACAATCGCACCAAGCAACCTGACTAGGGCATCAATCAAACTAGGGCAACCCCTATACTTTGAGTACCAGCCAGATGACGATAATTAACGGCGACGTCAACCCAGAACACCCAGACCCAAGAAAACTTACACAATGTAGATTTCTAAATTGACTTGACCGGGAATCGAACCCGGGACCTTTCGCACTTCGGCCGAACACCGTTAGCCACTGTGCCATCGAGGCAGAGGAGTATTACTTTACTCTTTGCTTTACACTGTGGCAATATTCAATGACTTTATGATCCATGAAGTTAAATGAGGTTAAGACACAATAGACTAATGGATCATTACTGATTTTTTAGTTTCAGATGAGGAAGATACAGGACTTATGATTTTAATAAGGGTGCCCATTAATAATGCAATTAATTAGCAAAAGGAAACAAGAGACTGGAAAGATCTGGAAATAAAAGTGTTAAGTATCGCTACTATGATGGGATTAGGCTTAATCACCACGCTTGGCTTATGCAGAACTTTGACTTCTATTTATGTGATAGGTGGCACACGAGTCGGATTACCTGATAATAAGCGATTGCCACTCCTGTAAAAGTTGGAAGCTCTACACTGGAAGTTGTAGACGAATATATTTACCTCGGGCAAAAAGATCAACTTGGTCAGTCCAATTTCCAGAAAGAGGTCGATCGGCGAATCTAACTCGGCTGGGCAGCGTTTGGGAAGCTACGCAGCATATTTTCGGCTCATTTACCACAGTGTCTGAAGACGAAAGTCTAGTGATGACATACGGAACTAAAACGCGGCCGCTTACAATGGGCCGCTTAAGAAGGCTCAAAGTCGTGTCTGGAGACCAAGGACCGATCTGTGTGGAGAACTTTGGGGGAGGCCTTTGACGTCTATTGGTTGAAACGATGATGATGAAGCGATTGCCGCCGCCCAAAGACACCTGCAACACCAGTAGAGTCAAAAGTGCGCACCGCACCGCATTAGGCAAGCGTTGTGGTTGAGCCTAATCCCATCATAGTAGCGATAACTTGATTTATATGATGGAGGCCTTTGTCCTGCAGTGGGATTGTATATAAGCTGATACTTTACTTTTTTACAGATAATTAACCGCATTTCCGACCGTTCTACGTTTACCGCGACTCGGTAAACGTAGTGTTGGACGCCCTGCTACAAGATGGGATGACGACATTCGAAGGCTGGCTGGAGTGAGCTGGATGAGAGTGGCCGAAAATCGGGAGCGATGGCGTGCATTGGGGGAGACCTATGTCCAGCAGTGGACGAGCGTGGGTTGCTGATGATGAAGTTCCGACATGAATTGAGGGGCACATTTTATAGGTATCACGTATAAACAACTAAAAGAACATCTAACCAACAAGGCGATTAAGTTGAAGGACGTGCCAAATTAGAACTATTAACGAACAAAAGTTAAAAAGTGCAATTGCAAAACTGCTAAGTGGCTGCCCTACTTGCCATCTATATGGGCCAGAGATTCTCAAACATTAAGAATTAATAAAGGTTAATGGCATTGGATAGAGATCGGTGGATGGATTTGGGGGGGAGGCTTACTTTTTGGTCGACCCGGGAATCGAATCGGGAACCTTAGATATCGGATCGGTACTGAAACCTCTAGACAACAGGGCGTTAATGGGCGCTCTAATAGTATAGAATATAAGTCATTAATTTCAACTCATACAAAGTCATATAATAATTAATAGTTAAGGGGCTATATGAACGAAACTAGCGCCGCCAACCTATTTACACTGATTATGGCGAAAATATGATATTTTTGAAGAAAATAAAACATTACAGACTTAGATCCAAGTAAATTGGATTTTTCAAGGTTACAATATTTCTAACAAGTGACGAGTAACAATAATGTTAATAAATTGCTAAAAAACTGCCACTTTTAGAATTATTGACATTATTGTTACTTGTCGCGTGTTTTTCATATTTTATTGCATCTTGAAAAATTCAATTTACTTTTATCTAAGTCTGTAATGTTTTGCTTTTTTAAAAAATATCGTATTTTCGCCACAATCAGTGTAAATAGGTTGGCGGCGCTAGTTTCATTCGTATAGCCCTTTAATAGTTAAATCATGTCCCCAAGCAATATTATCATTATGGATTATTTAGTACGGAACCCATATAGCACAAGTATTCTTACACTTGTCCGATTATTATAATCTTTTAGCACAATTTGGCTGCCATTATATTAATGTGACTCCTGTTTTTATAACAGCACAAAATCTTTGGATAATCAGAACATCTATTTAAGTTCATAAATGAGTAACTAGTAATTTATGTTGCGGTTTCATCATCCTACTACTATTATAAAGGCGAAAGTTTGTATGGATGTATGGATGTTTGTTGCTCTTTCACGAAAAAACTACTGAATGGATTTGAATGAAACTTTACCACAATATAGCTTATACATCAGAATAACACATAGGCTACAATTTATAACAATATATTGTGTAGATTGTCCAAAATATGACGGTAAGTGTCAATAATTAACTCCACGCGTACGAAGTCGCGGGCGGCCGCTAGTAAAAAATAAATGGGTTTTTACAAATATCTACTCACTAGTGGCCCGCCCTCACTTCGCTTCGGGACCGGAATTACGAAATTAACCAATAGATGGCGCTGTGTATAATTTCATCGCGCAAGCGTTTCGTGTTTTCGGTTTACCTATAAGCCTTGTCGTTGTCTATAGAAGTTATCTCTTTATAAATAGTCTACTCATTAAAGAGCTTGGACCACCAAATTTTTCCTCAAGGAAAATTACTTTTTTAATGTTAATAGGTGGCAGGCGGATCACCTGATGGTAAGCGATTGCCGCCGCCCATAGACACCTGCAACACCAGTAGAGTCACAAGTACGTTGTCAACCTTTAACCCCCTTCCCCCGATTGGGCCAGCGGTACCCTCACTCACTCGACGAAAAACAGCGCAGGGGCAGGTGCACACTCGGATTCGAACCTGGATGCCTATGGGTGGCGGCAATCACTTACCATCAGGTGATCCGTTTGCTTGAAGACTCATAGTAGAGTAAATTAATGCTAAACTAATGGTAATTGCTTCAACAGTTCCTAGTAAGCGACCACAAGCTAGCTATTATGATAATAAAAGGACAAAGTTCGTTGATCAGTATGTTGAACCAATTATATACCTACTGATGGAAAAAACCCAGAAACTTCGTTACGTATAGGTAACCAGGTAGGCTGTTACTGTACTGTTCTACATGTGGCCTATAACACCGCGCCGCGTCGCATACTGCGGGCGCCAGAGTGCCCGAGTGCGCGTGCACCCGCGCTGTCAATGTGTGCGTGCGCCAAGCGACCTATGTAGGCTGTTACTGTACTGTTCTACATGTGGCCTATAACACCGCGCCGCGTCGCATACTGCGGGCGCCAGAGTGCCCGAGTGCGCGTGCACCCGCGCTGTCAATGTGTGCGTGCGCCAAGCGACCTATGTAGGCTGTTACTGTACTGTTCTACATGTGGCCTATAACACCGCGCCGCGTCGCATACTGCGGGCGCCAGAGTGCCCGAGTGCGCGTGCACCCGCGCTGTCAATGTGTGCGTGCGCCAAGCGACCTATGTAGGCTGTTACTGTACTGTTCTACATGTGGCCTATAACACCGCGCCGCGTCGCATACTGCGGGCGCCAGAGTGCCCGAGTGCGCGTGCACCCGCGCTGTCAATGTGTGCGTGCGCCAAGCGACCTATGTAGGCTGTTACTGTAATGTTCTTACATTATAATAACTGCAGACACAACTTAATTCCGCCATACCTTATCTAGTCCCAGTAATTAACAAAAAATGCAACCAAATTAAACCTTAATCTGATCATCTTCACAATTATCCTCAGATGACGCAACGTCACGCCTCGTTCGGTCAGCGTGCTCCATGACGGATCGTTCATTCAATCGTTCACCGTGACGTCACCAGCCGCTGGACCGGCACATTTGACCTAGTTCACCATTCACCGGTCAATAGTCTATAACAATAGCAATTGTTGGACAAAGTATGTTATGTTTGATACACGCATTCCGTGATTGCGGGATTTCTAACCATATACCACGTGTTGCTGATCAATTAAGAAAATTAGGGCATTTTCCGTAATGCCCAAACATCATCATCATTATCACACGTTACGTAGTGTAGGACGACCTCAGGCCAGATGGAGTGACGATCTGCGCAAGAGGGCTGGCTGGAGCTGGATGCGAGTAGCCGAAGATCGATCAAAGTGGCGAGCATTTGGAGAGGCCTATGTCCAGCAGTGGACTGCAACAGGCTGATGATGATGATGATGACACAGCACTATTAGGCACGGGAGGGCTACAACAACTGACTGGTAACTATTGAAATCTATACTATTTATAAAGAGATAACTTCTTTAGACAACGACAAGGCTTATAGGTAAACCGAAAACACGAAACGCTTGCGCGATGTAATTTAGCACAGCGCCATCTATTGGTTCATTTCTGAATTACGGTCCCGAAGCGAAGTGAGGGCGGGCCACTAGTGTTTCATAAAGAACACTAGAATTTAAACTTAATCAGTGGCCAAAAAGGTTACGACGATATAGGTCGCCAACATTTTCAAAGGCCGGATTGGCAAGAGGTGGCTGAGAATAGAGCGGAGTGGCGAATTCTCGTGTCGGAGGCCGAGATCCACTTCGGGTTGCAGAGCCAGCGTAGTAAGAGATAAGAAGAATAAGAATAATTTATTAAAAGATAATTTGTTACATTATGGCACTTTAAACTTAAGCTTAACTTAAGCTTAAGTAAGCTCTTAAGCTTAATAAGTAAGTAAGATTTATATCTAAACGGAAGCTACCGGGTTCGATTCCCGGTCGGGTCAGTTTCAAAAACTTTGAGTGTGATGTTCTATTTATGAATTTGTGGATTTCGTACACACTGGGCATTTTTAACTCGCGCGGACTTTTTTTTGTGATAGGTGGCAGACGAGCAGACTTTTCAACATTAATCTAACTGATCACTTGCTCTGTGACATTCCTATACAGATTATATAGGTATTAGATGAATGATGATTAGGTGAACATGTCTGTTTGTATTGGTCTGGGTGTTTTCTATGTATTATAAGTATGTATTTACAAAAAAAAAGTATTATATGTATATATTTGTTATCCCACTGTTGGTTCTGATATCTGTAACACAGGTGCTTGAGCTACCTATCTCAGAGTCAGATCAATGTATGTGATGTAGTGAAATATTATATTATTATTATATTATTATTAGATAGATATTTCTGACATCAGGGAAATACCTGATGGAAAGTGACGATAAACATGGAACATTTTGACAGTGGCACAGCCACGCTTCGGCATGAATGGGCCGGCTCTACCGGAGTAATACCACGTCCTCACAGAATACTGACGTGAAGCAGTGCATGCACTGTGTTTCGCTGCGTGAGTGCGGGTACCGGAGGCCCAATATTCAGGGGATGGGGGGTTTAAAGGTAAGCACCACTGGTGTTGCAGGTATCCATGGGCGGCGGTAATAGCTTATCATCAGGTGATCCGTCGGCTCGTCTGCCACCTATATAAAAAATTAGAACCTGAAAATTTCCACACACACTCAGAGACGTTAGTTGGACATTAATTGTCATTTAAGTAAAAGTATTGACTTATTTAATGAACATAAAGACTATAAATAATTAAGATAAATGCGTTAAGGTTAAATGGCGTCTCTGAGTGCAGCAGTCAAACCACTAGACCAGCCGGGGCGTTCTCCTCGGGGTCCTGGGTTCGATTCCCTGGTCGAGCAAGGAGTATGTTTAAATTTTTTCGACCATACGTTCTCCCCATTTTTTCCCCGTAATAACCCCTAACTTCCCTTTCCCCCCAATTGGGCGTCCGGTGCTCTAACTCACTCTACGAAACACAACGCAGGCGCTGCTTCACGCCGGTATCCTGCGAGGCCGTGGTATCACTCCGGTCGAGCCGGCCCATTCATGCCGAAGCGCGGCTTTCCTACGGTAACAAACCTTTGATTTTTATGTTGAGTTCATCACTCTAATTGACTCACCCGGAAGTGGTTTGACCAATCACTGAACCTAAATAAACTGCATATACAGGGTGGGACAGCCACAAAAGCAAAATGGATAGCATATCTGCCCTGTCTGTGGAAGGTTGAGGGTTCGAGTCCCACCTGAACCCTCCGAGAATTTTTAAAGTGCAATATTTACTTGGGACAGCCACGCTTCGGTATGATTGATATTACGGCGTCGCAGAAGACCAGCGTGTTTTTTTTTTTATGTAATAGGTAGCAGACGAGCAGGCGGATCCCCTGATGGTAAGCAATTGCCGCCGCTTATGGACACCTGCAACACCAGTGGAGTTACAAGTGCGCTGCCAACCTTTGCATGCAGCGCCTGCGTTGTGTTTCGTTGACTAAGTGGGGGTAATTGGGGGGGAGAAAAGGTTAAAGGTTGAAAGCACTTGTGACTCTACTGGTGTTGGAGGTGTCTACGGGCGGCGGCAATCGCTTATGATCAGGTGACTCGTGTGCTCGTCTGCCACCTATCACATAAAAACACTGCTGTATACATGTGAATGTGTGTGTTGGTAAGTAAGTAAGTAAGTAAGTAAAATATTTATTCAGTGAAAAACACGGTTACAAACAAATATACAAGTTGCCATAAAACAAATTAACATAATACAAATTAACATAAAACAAATTCACAATAGTTTGACAAAATATATTATGTTCACTGAAAAAGACACATACTCAGCATGTGTCGGGATGTCACAGACGCCCCGACGCTGGTCTTCGGGTCTGTTACACGAGTGTGTGAGCTAAAATGGAGATGGGCAGGACACCTGGCAAGGCGCAAGGATGATAGGTGGACTATAAAGCTTACCGAATGGCAGCCAAGATTGGGGCGGACGTCTTGTGGGTAGACCTCCTGCCTGGTCCGACGATATTGAAAGGGTGGTGGGGAAACAGTGGATGAGGCTGGCTGGTGACTGTAGGGAGTGACGTAACAAAGAAGAGGCCTATACTCAGCAGTGGGTGGATGTGGGCTGACATGATGATGATGATGATGATACATGTGAACGCTTACATCTCTTTGACCACGTGGTCTACCAACCATACTGAACTGCATTTTTTTTACTACTTTTGACAATCAGTCGACTTTTTTAACTCTCTATAAAAAACGAACATGGCGCATGACCTACCTTGTATGAAAAGTTGAAATTTCTAAAAATCTTCTAAATGTTTCTAATTTCCATAGCACAAGGGAAAACCTTAGTTTGGGACCAGGACAATGTATGTGATGTTGTCTTAATTTTTTTTATAGAACAATTGTTTAGGATGCTTTGTAAAAGACATGGCAAAAGGGATGTAATTGTTTACAGATACACCCTGTATTTGTGTCCTGACGTTTTTGTACAGTTTTGCATGGCTAATTGAATTAACATACATTATGTTTAGGCATTGTGTTTGTGAGTTGCTTAACATAATAGAATTAGTAATGAAAGTACCTATGTAGCTACAGACAGCCACACATCAGCCATACAATCTGACGGATTTCTTCAATTCATAATTTCTGTTTTAGGGATAGGAGGCAGGAAATGAAAACATTTAAGTTTTAGTTATAACTTGCTGTTATTCTTGACATACACGATATCTATGACACACTGTTGTTTTTTATTATTTTTTTATATTTAAAATTTGAATGCCGTGTTGGCTTTGACAATCTAATAACCATGCAGGTTTAACACCCCCCCGCAAAGCGAACACCCTGTATAAAAGAGGACCGAATAAAATACAGCACATACAAAAACACAACACACCCTATATACAATACACACATACATCCTATATATAAACGCACACAAAAAAAAACATCCTGTATAAAAACACCTAAACCTACTTTACACACCTATCAACTATCTACACCAAAACATGATTACAAAAAAAAATATTCTGAACGCGACTTTACACTATACATAAACCTAACCCTACTGTACATTTATTATGCTTCAGTTTCGGCAAAGGTTTAGTGAAGATGTCGGCGATCATGTCGTGGGTAGATATATACACTAGGTTGATATTATGGTGTGAAAGTGATTCACGAATGAAGTGGTGCCTGATGTCGATATGTTTGGTGCGTGAATGGAATGTATGATTGTGAGCGAGCTTCAGTGCACTTTGATTGTCGGTATGGATGACGATGGGATGGGCGATGATGAAGATTTCACTGATGAGTGACTGGAGGTATATTGCCTCCTTACAAGCTTCAGCCAAAGCCATGTACTCGGCTTCCGTGGTAGAAAGCGCGACAGTACGCTGCTTGCGTGCTTCCCAAGAGATTGGAGAGCCACTCATCAGGAAAGCGAACCCTGTGAATGATCTACGGTCCACAAGATTGTTTCCATAGTCCGCATCCACGTATCCTACTGGACAGAACTGGGCTGTTCGGTGAAAATGCAGCCGAAGTGCTTTTGACCCTTTCAGGTAGCGAAGAACTCGCTTAGCGGCCCTGAAGTGTACCCCCCCGTAATGTGCATTGAACTGAGAGAGGTATGAGACCGCATGGGCAATGTCGGGTCTAGTACATATCGCAATGTACATTAGTGAGCCGATAAGCTCCTGGTACGGTAGTTCTGGATTGTCCTCTTCCTTGTTAGGGACAGTCAGTTTTAGACCGGGTTCAAAAGGGGTGGTGACAGATAATGCATCTGTCATGCCAAATTTATTTAATAGATTTTCGATATATTTGGTTTGATCCAAATAAATATTACCAGCAGTCTGGTGTACTCTCATGCCAAGACAATCCTTGCATACTCCAAGGTCTTTGACAGTGAAAGTATTCTTCAGTTGGTCTTTGAACAGATTCTTCATTCTGTCATTAGTTGACACAACGAAGAAGTCATCAACAAACACAGCAACGAGAAGCAGGTCATTGCCCTCTCGTCTGTAGTACAGACAATGCTCGTTTGCCGATTGTTTCAGCAAGAGTTTGCGCATAGCGTCGCAAACTTTAGCGTTCCACTGACGTGGCGCTTGCTTGAGACCATATAGTGCTTTTTTAAGTAAGCACACCTTATCTTTTGGATTAGTGGAGAAACCTTCAGGTTGCTCCATGTAGATTTCCTCCTCTAAGTCACCATTTAGAAAGGCGGTTTCTACATCGAGGTGGTCTACCGTCAATCCATGATGAGCAGCAAATGCAAATAAAAGTCTAACAGAAGACAGTCTAGCAACTGGTGAAAAAGTTTCGCCATAGTCAACTCCCGCTACTTGAGTGAAACCTTTAGCTACTAGTCTGGCCTTGTACTTTGTGACATTACCACTAGTATCCTTTTTTATTTTATACACCCATTTACATTTGGTAGTTTTTCTACCTGCGGGTCTGTCGACAAGAATCCAAGTTCCATGTTTATTGAGAGAGTCAAATTCAGCCTTCATGGCTTCCAGCCATTTGCCTTTCTCCGGGTGATCGAGGACTTCTTTGAAGGTCTCTGGTTCCCAATCTGAGGTCATGTGGAGCTGCTCCTCATACCGTTGAGGAGGGCGCCTGTCCCGAGTTGGGTATCTTCTCTGAACTTCAGGTGCGGGCTCTGGAGAAGGATCAGGATCTTCGGTTGAACTCGAAACCTCGGGGATCACAGGTGCATCTGAATCTGTATTTAAAGTTGACGCGTCAGACGTCACAGAAGTACCTGGTTGCGGTTGGCGTTCTCTTTGTGAAACTATTGGTTCTTCGTCCATTGGTATAAAAACTTGTTCAGGTTGAGGTAGTGGTGGAGATGGCACATTGCTGTCAATGGGTTGCAGGTTAGGCTGGTGCAGCCTTTTGTCTTCTAAGAAGACGACATCTCTCGATATAATAATATTCCGTGGCGATTGGGGGTCTATAAGACGATAACCTTTGGTTTCGGTAGAGTAACCTACGAAGATACATGCTTGCGTCTTAGATTCCAGCTTAGTACGCTTTCTCTTTGGGTACTAAAGCGTGGGCTTCACAACCAAATACCCTCAGGTGAGAGAGGTTGATTTTTCGTCCACTCCACACTTCCTCTGGAATTTTGTTCTTTAACGCTTGTGTAGGCAATCCGGTTCTTAAGATAAATTGCAGTGTTTACTGCTTCGCCCCAATAAGCTAGAGGTAGGTTGGAATCTTTGAGCATGGATCTGGCTTTTTCGATGATAGTCCTGTTAGCGCGTTCGGAGACGCCGTTCTGCTGAGGAGTGTACGGAACCGTTGTCTGGTGTATGATACCGTTCTCTTTTAAGAAGGTAGACATATCCTTATTTACATACTCACGCCCGTTGTCAGAACGCAGAACTTTTATCTTTTCACCAGTCTGATTCTCTACTAAGTGCTTAAATTCTACAAATTTAGTAAAAACCTCTGATTTCGATTTTAAAAGATATCCAAAAGTTTTGCGACTAAAGTCGTCTGTAAATGTTAGCAAATATAGGGCACCGCCCCACGAGTGCGTACTCATAGGTCCGCAAAGGTCCGAATGAATTAATTGTAGAACCTTACTCGATTTGCTGCAAGAACTTTTGAAAGGTTTTTTAGCTAATTTGCCTTGCAGGCACGGAACACACTTTTCCGTAAATTTCCCGCTAAAATCTATGCCTACTAACTTACTTTTTAAAAGCTGCATAGTATTGGCATTGAGATGGCCAAGACGTCTATGCCACAACAAAGGTGACTCTTTCGTAGGTGTGTACAAAGCATGAGATTTGTCGACATCTAGCTTGTACATGCCCTTATAATTTGAGCCTGTCGCTATGACTTGACCCGTCAGTTGACATCCACCTGCCAAAGTGATTGTCGCGCCTTTGGATGTAAATAAAACATCGTAGCCTTTTGTAGTTAAACTACTTACCGATAAAAGGCTAGTGGCTAAACGAGGAACGTAAAGTACATCGCTTATTTTATGTACATTGTCGGAAATATTAATATTTACAGTACCTTTACCCTCACTCAGAATTTGGTTCTTGTTGGCTACTTGGATGGGAATGATGTGGGAGGACATGGAGTCAAACCAATCTTTCCGATTGCTCATATGTGAGCTTGCACCAGAATCTATGAACCAATCTTGTGAACCTGTGGATGAAGGATGAGTTAAACAAGATGAAAGTGTAAATTCTAATGTATTATGAGAATAAACCTTTGCCGAAGCTTTCTTGTTCTTATTCCTACAATCTGACACTAAATGACCTAACTTTTTACAGTATGTACAGAATTTCTTCTTCGGTTTAGTCAGTAGCGCCGTAGGATCCTCAGGTCTGGTACTGGTAGTGCGACATGGTCGAGAGTCTTCCTTTAGAAGAGCTGCCACTACGTTCTCCGACGTTATTCGAGCGTTGGAATGCTCGAGAGCCATGACGAGCGGCTTTGTACTCGTCTGGGAGTCCAGCCAAGATGATGATCGCCAGGAACTCATCTTCTACTCCTGCTCCTATTCCTTGTAATTCTTGTTGTATGCCAAGGGAAGTGTGTACATAGCTTTGGAGGTTTCCACGATATTGGTTGGAAAGCAACTTTTTCATGAGTTGCAGTCTCCTAGTTAGACCACTATCAGCATAAGCCTTCTTGAGGCTGTTAAAGGTGTCATAAGCTGTCTTAGCTCCTCGAATCACTGGGTATATAGATTCTTCACACGTCAAGCATATTTTAGCTCGCGCTTTGGCGTCTTTACGCTTGGCGTCAGGGTCCTCGGAGTCGATGGGTGATGTTACGACGTCCCATAGATCCAGGTCCGTGAGCAAACATTCTATTGAAAATACCCAAGTGTTGAAATTTCTTCCGTTCAACTTGTTGATGGAGACACCATGGGATTCGTGCCGAGTGCCGTGAGGCACCGATGGGTTATCCATAGCACGTTATTTGTATAATTTGCGCTCTTCAATGCGTTGCGCTGCCCATAACCTTCTGTTTTCGGGATAGGAGGCAGGAAATGAAAACATTTAAGTTTTAGTTATAACTTGCTGTAATACTTGACATACACGATATCTATGACACACTGTTGTTTTTACAGAGTTCATTATTTTTTATATTCAAAATTGAATGCCGTGTTGGCTTTGACATTCTAATAACCATGCAGGTTTAACAATAATGAACCAAATGTGTTTGAGATTAAGGTGAGAATCGATTAAAGGAATTGCACAAAGTTGTACCTATACAACTGTTGTGGCTGGCCATACGCACACATTGACAGCGCGGGTGCACGCGCACTCGGGCACTCTGGTGCCCGCAGTATGCGACGCGGCGCGGTGTTATAGGCCACATGTGGAACAGTACAGTAACAGCCTACATAGGTCGCTTGGCGCACGCACACATTGACAGCGCGGGTGCACGCGCACTCGGGCACTCTGGCGCCCGCAGTATGCGACGCGGCGCGGTGTTATAGGCCACATGTAGAACAGTACAGTAACAGCCTACATAGGTCGCTTGGCGCACGCACACATTGACAGCGCGGGTGCACGCGCACTCGGGCACTCTGGCGCCCGCAGTATGCGACGCGGCGCGGTGTTATAGGCCACATGTAGAACAGTACAGTAACAGCCTACATAGGTCGCTTGGCGCGCACACATTGCGCGGTGTTATAGGCCATAATATAGTAAAATTAGAGTTCAAGTCATAAAAATAAAACATACATTTACATACTAAATCTTAATGTTACAAGTAATGATGTAATTATGAATAATTACTACATAACAATCTCATTTTACGCTTTGTTAAAATGTAGGCTATTATGTTAATATCTATGCAACTGAATTTCCTATGTTGTTAGAGGTTTTTTTTTGGTAAAATTACGAATTTGATCTTATCTTGATTTGTAAAATTTATAGAGTTATAAAATCTCTATAAATTAACCGCCACGTGGTCTACCAACCATACTGAACTGCATTTTTTTTACTACTTTTGACAATCAGTCGACTTTTTTAACTCTCTATAAAAACGAACATGGCGCGTGACTTACCTTGTACAGTCGCCATCAGATATATCGTAGCAGACAAGGTGACCAAATATATCTGAACAAATTAAAATGTCAATAAGTTCTGAACGCTACAAGTAACCATTAATATCTGAACATTCAATACTGCATAAATATCTGAGCAGGTGCCAGTCATTAAATTCTGAACATACAACTAACCAATAATATCTGAACACTCAGTACTGCATTAATATCTGAGCAGATGTCAGTCATATATCAGGATAAACAAAGTACGTAAAGAAAAGAAACAAAGTGTCATTACATATTTGAATCTGAAAATTATTCTTAAAAGTGTATGGCCAGGATGTAGGCATTAACAGTAATTGGAAACTAAGGAGTTTCATCAAAAAAACCAAGATATTTATTACCAACGAGCGGTCACGAAGCAAACATGTTAAAGATGATTGTATTCGTTTATATGATGAGATTGATGATTCATTCATTCATTCAGGTGATTCAGAGACACGTTTTACTTTTCGAATAACTGCTGTAACAAAAAAGTTGATGTCGCAAAAATGGCCGCCATTTTGTTTTTCTTCTTTAAATATCAAAAACTTATTATTTTTTGACATGATTAATTAAAAAACTCTCAGGGTTGTCGAAACTTTTTCCGCAAAAATAATCTCCAACACACCAAAAAACAGCCCTTATCAGTGAGTCAGTCATTGGTAATCGAGCTTTATATAAGTATTATGTTGAGCGACGAACGCGACGTTGCCAAATTGATTTCTAAAACGATAGGCAACCTCGCATTGGTAATGACGTGCGTGAAGGGATGACAGTTCAGATATTATTGGTTATTGTATGTTCAGAAGTAAATGACAGCATCTGCTCAGATATTAATGCAGTACTGAATGTTCAGATATTATTGGTTAGTTGTATGTTCAGAACTTATTGACATTTTAATTTGTTCAGATATATTTGGTCACCTTGTCTGCTACGATATATCTGATGGCGACTGTATGAAAAGTTGAAATTTCTAAAAATCTTCTAAATGTTTCTAATTTCCACAGACAAGGGAAAACTTTAGTTTGGGACCAGGACAATGTATGTGATGTTGTCTCAATTTATTTCATAGAACAATTGTTTAGGATGCTTTGTAAAAGACATGGTTAAAGGGATGTAAATGTTTACAGATACAACCTGTATTTGTGTCCTAACGTTTTTGTACAGTTTTGCATGGCTAATTGAATTAACATACATTATGTTTAAGCATTGTGTTGGTGAGTTGCTGAACATAATAGAATTAGTAATAAAAGTACCTATGTAGCTACAGACAGCCACACATCAGCCATACAATCTGACAGATTTCTTCAATTCATAATGAACCAAATGTGTTTGAGATTAAGGTGAGAATCGATTAAAGGAATTGGACAAAATTGTACCTATACAACTGTTGTGGCTGGCCATACATTCAGCCTAGATTAAATAGTAAGTTTACATAGGCCGCTTGGCGCACGCACACGTTGACAGCGCGGGTGCACGCGCACTCGGGCACTCTGGCGCCCGCAGTATGCGACGCGGCGCGGTGTTATAGGCCACATGTAGAACAGTACAGTAACAGCCTACATAGGTCGCTTGGCGCACGCACACGTTGACAGCGCGGGTGCACGCGCACTCGGGCACTCTGGCGCCCGCAGTATGCGACGCGGCGCGGTGTTATAGGCCACATGTAGAACAGTACAGTAACAGCCTACATAGGTCGCTTGGCGCACGCACACGTTGACATCGCGGGTGCACGCGCACTCGGGCACTCTGGCGGCCGCAGTATGCGACGCGGCGCGGTGTTATAGGCCACATGTAGAACAGTACAGTAACAGCCTACATAGGTCGCTTGGCGCACGCACACATTGACAGCGCGGGTGCACGCGCACTCGGGCACTCTGGCGCCCGCAGTATGCGACGCGGCGCGGTGTTATAGGCCACATGTAGAACAGTACAGTAACAGCCTACATAGGTCGCTTGGCGCACGCACACATTGCGCGGTGTTATAGGCCTTAATATAATAGTAAATTAGAGTTCAAGTCATAAAAATAAAACATACATTTACATACTAAATCTTAATGTTACAAGTAATGATGTAATTATGAATAATTACTACATAACAATCTCATTTTACGCTTTGTTAAAATGTAGGCTATTATGTTAATAACTATGCAACTGAATTTCCTATGTAAAGAGGTTCTTTTTTTTGTAAAATTACGAATTTGATCTTATCTTGATTTGTAAAATTTATAATGATATAAAATCTTCATAAATTAACCGCATCATGTTTTAAAATAGTCAGGTGATCCGTCTGCTTGGCTGCCAGGCTGCCACTTATCACATCAAAATATAAATTATACAGAATATACAGAAACATAATATTTACTTAGTAATAAACGCAATAAAACTTTTTGAAGTGAAAAAAAAAACAATCTTATTGACATGCGCATTTTTTTCACTTCGCAAAATTTGAACATTAAACTACTAATTTCCAAAACATGGTCTTAACTAAAATTTGGTTAAACATGGTTTAAACTAAAATTTGGTTCAGCATTGTAGTCAATCGGGTTCGATTCTTGGTCAAGTCAACTTATCTTGGGCCTGGGTGTTTGGGTTGACCGCCCCCAGTTAATTATCGTCTTCTGGTACTCATACTCGTAGTACAACAGGGGTTGCCCTAGTTTGAGACCAGGTTGATTGGTGTGACTATCTGGCGCATTTTTTTAAATATAATTTTTATGAACTTTTTTCGTAAATAATACTGCAGCTAGTAAAACTCACTCGACATTGGCAGAAGTGACTGTGTCTATAACAATAGACGGCATTATAATAAAATCTTGCGGGTGAACAAAGAGGTTTTATTATATTTTAAATAAAAGAACAGACAGTCATTTTATATGATTGCTACTAACATTATTGGCATTACTTTTGATGTGCAAGATAAAAAAGAATAAGTGATATAAGAATGAAGTATTGCAAAATATGCAATATTATAGAGATGTGTAAGAATTATCGACAATTTTAGGGAGCATAATTATATTATACTAGCGGCCGCCCGCGACTTCGTCCGCGTGGAAAAGTAACTTTTTACCCCCCTTTCAACCCCTTACAACCCCCTTTTCGCAATAAAAAGTAGCCTATGTCCTTTCTCAGGGTCTAGATTATCTGTATACCAAATTTCATTTAAATCCGTTGAGTAGTTTTGGCGTGAAAGAGTAGCAGACAGACAGACAGACAGACAGACAGACAGACAGACAGAGTTACTTTCGCATCTATAATGGTCATAACTACACTTTCTTACCTCGGACTATAATTTCGTATTGTACATTGTGTGCATTGGAACAATAACCTAGATAAGTATCTTTTATTAATCGGCGCGAACGATTGTAAAATTACTATTTACTTAACTGTATTTTTATGTTCTCAAGTAAGTGACAATATGTTTTTATTGAGAAATAAAGAATCTTTAAACCTTTTATAATATTAGTATGGATAGTGGCCCACCCTCACTTCTCATCGGCACCGTAGTTCAAAAATGAACCAATAGATGGCGCTGGCCGTTGATTACATCGCGCTAGCGATTCGTGCTTTCGGTTTACCTATAAGCCTAGTTGTTGTCTAAAGAAGTTATCCCTCCCTTTATAAATACTATTCATAGATAGATATACATAGATCACACTATACAGGATGTATCTGTGAACAATTACATCCCTTTCACCACGTCTTCTACCAACCATTGTGAACAAACGACATTTTGAACCGTGGGAGAGCCACGCTTGAGCATGAATGGGCTGGCTCGACCGGAGTAATACCACGGTCTCACAGAAGACCGGCGAGAAGCAGCGTCTATGCTGCGTTTCGGCTTATGAGTGAGGGTGCCGGAGGCCCATTGGGGGTTTTAAAGGTTGGCAGCACACTTGTGACTCCACTGGTGTCCGGGTGTCTAATGGGCGGCGGTACTCGGTAACCATCAGGTATCACATAAAAAAAAATCGATTAAAATAATCGATTTTTATAAAGATCGTCACACCTCTATAGGTGCAATGCAACCCTGAGATTCACTTTTTAACAAAACTGGTTTCGGCCCGTGACTTCACCTGGGTCAATGATTTTATTCGCGCGGTCAATATCTTTAAGTATTTTTTAACTTTATTTTAAGTATTTAACAAAGTGGACACTCACGGCTGGATTAGTCCACCGGTTCAAAGTCGCTCAAAGAGCTATGGAAAGGGCTTTGCTCAGAGTATCTCTGAAGGACCGCATCAGAAATTATGTGATCCGACAGAGAACCAGAGTCACCGACATAGCCCACCGAATTAGCAAACTGAAGTGGCAGTGGGCTGGTCACATTAGCCGCAGAACTGACAACCGTTGGAGCCGTAAAGTACTTGAGTGGAGACCGCGACTCGGTAAGCGTAGTGTTGGACGCCCTGCTACAAGATGGGATGATGATATCCGAAGGCTGGCTAGTGTGGGCTGGATGAGAGTTTATGTATTTAAAGATACCTTTTTAACTAACGATACCTCGATGGAGTAAGTCGAATTTTTTTTTCGATTTGATTTTTCGCTATATGGGAGGGCGGGGATTGGGGAGAAAAATAATTATTTTTCGATAATTTTAAATAAAATTTTTGGATTATCAATACCTACATCTCTCCACAAAATTTCGTGGCAATCGGTGCAGAAACCAATGAGCCAGGACAGACAGACAGACGGACAGACATGACGAAACTATAATCGAAGAATAACCCACGGAACGATCCACGAAAATATTAACACAAGAATCATTCGAGTGTATCGCTCGGTATTAATTACCTTTGTGTGTCGAGTGAGTTGTCAAGTGAACAACTTGCCTCGAACTAATAGCACAAAATACATACTGACACAGAAGGCTGACTGCCCACTAAGAGCTAAAAATATGTCATGTACTCACGCATGCACTAACGGGCAAAAACGCCTTTTCGACCACATTAATCCTAACTTATGACATAAGATTGTCAAACTGTCGAGGTCTGTGGTAAAGGCCACGCGCTTATGTACTCATGCCGGGCAACAACCCTAGCATATGTCAACAAACTCTTCTAAATTCAAAATCAGGTCAAAGTCTAACTTCTGTGTGTAATTATTTTGTGCTAATAGTCTTTAAAATTACGATTTTAATTAATGTCATCGACAGAATCGTGTATCGATAAAACGATAATATTCATTTGACAATATATATTTTTTTACCATGGGAGAGCCACATTTTGGCACAAATGGGCCGGCTCGACCGGAGTGATACCGCGCGCCCTCACAAAAGACAGACGTAACGCAGCGCCTGCTTTGTGTTTCGTTAAGTGAGTGAGGGTACCGGAGGCCCAATTAGGGGGAAAGGGGGTTAAAGGTTTGTCAGCTCACTGTGACTCTACTGGTGTTGCAGGTGTCTATGGGCGGCGGCAATTGCTTACTATCAGGTGATCCGTCTGCTCGTCTGGTATACCTACTACCTACATTCTACTACATTCCCATGCTTCTGTAGGACAGGGGTGCCTACAAGACTGCAATCTTCTAGACTTCGGACTGACTTTGATAATTTCTTTACAGAATAACTCAGATACTTTACATAAACGGGACTATACGCGACGAAATTAAATAAGTAAATTAAGTTCTAGCACTTTTTGACGTTTCGGCGGCTGGCAGTAAGTTCTAGAATGTACTTATTTAATTTCGTCGCGTTTAGTCCCGTTTATGTAAAGTATTTGTATAATGCAACGCGAAAGTTTAAAAACATAGAATAACTCAGATTGAAAATTTTGGATGGACCAGGAAATCGAACCTAGGACCAAGCGCAATCGTTTTAAAGAGCGACCCACAAGTCACTCAGTTACTCCATCGAGGCTGTGTTTTCCCATCAAATATCTATCTTCTTCTATACTATTTATAAAGAGATAACTTCTATAGACAACGACAAGGCTTATAGGTAAACCGAAAACACGAAACGCTTGCGCGATGTAATTGGACACAGCGCCATCTATTGGCTCATTTCTGAATTAAGTTCCCGAAGCGAAGTGAGGGCGGGCCACTATATCAGAATAAGAAAATAGAAAGTGCACTTTTGTCTGCTCACACATTTGTGCACTATAATTTCCTGCGTCGAAATATAAGTTGGAAGACATTATTATTATTACCAGTATCGCTTACTTATATTTATTAAATAGCTGTTAGGTAGTATCTTTGGGTCATCATCATCAGCCTGTTGCAGTCCACTGCTGGACATAGGCCTCTCCAAATGCTTGCCACTTTGATCAATCTTCGGCTACTCGCATCCAGCTCCAGCCAGCCCTCTTGCGCAGATCGTGACTCCATCTGACCTGAGGTCGTCCTACACTACGTTTACCAAGACGCGGTCTCCACTCCATCTTTGGGTAGCATTTTGAAATATCTAAAAAAAATTCACCCCCCTTTTAACCCCTTTCGGACACCTTTTCGCAACAAAAAGCAGCCTATATCCTTTTTCAGGGTCTAGACCAGCTGCGGTCGTCACACTTTACTCTTCAAGGGCCACATATCAATATGAACATCAGGGCCCGGGTACATGCGTTTCAAGAGCTTTTGCATAGGTACTTATCCATAGTAGTCCACACTATTCATATAAATGCGAAAATGTGTGTCTATTACTTCTCTACTCAAAAACCACTAAACTGATTTCTGATAAGTACGAATATGTAGTTGACTAGTAATTAAATAAATCTACTATATCGCGGGCCGCACAAATAGGGCCGCATTTTGACGACCACGGGTCTAGACCATCTGTATACCAAATTTCATTCACGCGTTTCATTTTGGCGTGATAGAGTAACAAACAGACAAAGTTACTTTCGCATTTATAATATTTAGTTAGGATACATAACACACAGATACTAAACAAACAAAAGATCACCACACGAATGTTTCAAGTCTAGAATGGGAATTGAAAGCTACGACCTTTAGTGCATGAGGCAGGGTCACTACCAATGCGCCATCTGGTCGGCCAATAAACCTGTTGGTGTATTTTTTTCCTGAAATGCAAAGACGAGTGCAATATGTGTCTGCCAACGTACAGACACACATTCAAAGTATACAAAACTGTCAAATTTTTCAATCAACTTTCATCTTACTGTCAAACACATTAAGGTTGAATATCAATGGAGGAACTTTGACAGTTTGTGGTAACCTGATGTGTGGCTGACTGTACACTGGTCCACCACGAAGTTAGTCGCCCCACCCCATCCATTCCCCATAAATATGAAAGTAATTCGAGCGCGAGACTCAGTCGCAGTGACGACCTAAACGCGAGCTGTCAAATCGCGCGCCATTTTTGACGTTTTACTTTTTTCCGGGGACCGAAGAGGCGAAGGAAACATGAAGTTCGTTATTGTGCTCGCTGTTTTGTCTCTCGCTTTTGCTGCTGAGGAGAAGAAGAAGGAGGAAGAGAGACCGAACACCTTCAGGAGGCTGATCCCCGCTGATGTTTTGAGAGGTCAGTGTTTGGACCTCTTTTGAAAGTGTTGTTGAAAGTTCTAGAACCTTTTTGGAACTGGTTTTGTGATGTTTAAAAAGTAATTTCTAGGATTTTTTTTTAATTTGCCAGGATTTTTGGAATAATAGGTTTTGTGTGATATTTAAAAAGTAAGTTTCAGGGACTTTTTTGGAACCGACCTAAAAATGTTTGAGTTTGCCGGGTTTTTTTTAGGAACAGGACAAAATACCTACGTAATGTTGTCTCACTTTATGATTAGCCATTTTTTGATCTGGAAAGAAAAATGCAACTTTGAACAATTAAAACAAAAAACATGCAATTTGATTTTAATTTTTTTACGCAAAATCTGAGTATTTAATTAGTTTGGAACAAGGATACTGGGATTAACTTTGTTTTAATTTTTTACTACTAAATTTAATATTTTCCGTTTCTCTTTTCATAAAATTTTCTCCTTTGTCCATTATACATATCAATATCACAGATATTAAAGACGTGTGCAGTTTTTAGTTAGCTCTTATCAAAGGATTGAAAATCTATTAGAAAAGTGTAAACATGTAAAACTTCACCAAAGCTCTGATGATTTGACTAATAAAAAAGCTATTTCCTAATATTGACTTCCTACATTCTGAAATAATTATAAAATATTATTAATCACAGCAGACGTGAATTATATTACTTAATTTTTATGCACTCCTTATAAAAAAAACCCCAGAACCTTATAAAGTAACTACGCGCCCGACGCTCCCGTCCCTGCGTGAGCTGAAAATTACTTTTGTACCCGGTTTCACGTACAACACAGTTCGCCCGCTAGCTCGTGTCCTTTCCTATACTATAGATAAAAATGCCTACAATGCTCTTTGTGATCGTAAAAAAAATTCGCAAAATCTGTATAAAGCAATTATTTATATCAAAAACATAACTAGGCAAATATTCTTAATATTACAGACCTTGTTTCTTAATGTGTTTGTTATGATAATTACATTAATTATTAAAGAGTCTAATTAGCGGGTGTTTTGTACGGAACCACTTAATTAACTTAAAACTGTTATGTCAAGTACATTGTGAACTCCTGTTCAGGTCATAATAAAGTGAAAAAAGTATCAGCCTATATACTGTCCCACTGCAGGGCAAAGGCCTCCATCATAGAAATCAAGTCATCGCTACTATGATGGGATTAGGCTTAATCACCACGCTTGCCTAATGCGGTGCGGTGATCACAAACCCGAGCTATGTTAAAAAAAACATTAAATATTTTTTCTTTGTTTTACCTCCTTTAATTAATCTGTCTCCCTCTAAACGCCCCATTGGAAAGGTTTAAGTACTGACCCGTGATCTTAGGGTCCCGGGTACAAACCCGGGTCGAGCAAAAAGTATGTTTCGAATTTTTCGAACATAGCTCGGGTTTGTGATCACCGCACCGCATTAGGCAAGCGTGGTGATTAAGCCTAATCCCATCATAGTAGCGATGACTTGATTTCTATGATGGAGGCCTTTGTCCTGCAGTGGGACAGTATATAGGCTGATACTTTATTTCGATGATCTAACATGCTAAAGGGCGTTATTCGTGTTAACAATGTGGGCTTCGGGATAAAACGAGTAAACTTTAAAAGCGCACAATTGAAAAATCCAAAAGTGTGAGTTCAGATTTCAACCTACGAACCCCCATTTAGAAGGCAGCCATTCTCATCCACTGATCCATACAATAATTGTAAATGCAACACAAATCACGAGTCATTTCTATTGGGTCACTGCTCGTAAGTAACGAGAGACGGACAGAAATGATTACAGTTTTTGTGTAGTGAATACTAATCAGTGACTAACATGCGAAGTAGTGTTGTGATATATGAACATGACTATCGATAACATTTTCGATGTTACAGGGTGTATCTGTGAACATTTACGTCCCTTTAACCATGTTCTACCAACTTCTATCAACAATGTTTTGGGCAATTTTCAAAAGTCATAAAAATACACACTGTATAAATCTCTAGATACCTACTCGATTCCATAAAAACGTTTGAAAAACTGATCCCAACTAATTACAAATATTATTTTGGCAGCTGTTCTGTTTGGCACACAGTTCTGATGCAAACCTCGATCATTGGTATTGACTTTCTGACTTTGATCATCAACTTTTGGAGTTGACTGTAGCTAAATCACATTTCTATTCAAAAGCAATAATATCGATAAGTGTTTACCATCGACAATGTCCCATCACTAGCTAATGCAATCGCAATAATTACAAAACGAAGTGCTAAGTGTCTTCTACATTATGTATGAATACATTGTATAGTTCGATAAATTAATCCAATATGACAGAAACGTCATATAAAAACCTGTTTTTCTTTCGAATAAAAATCTGCGCCATATTGTTTTTTTTTATAGAGTAACGTGTTTTGTTGTTTAAGTAAATGATATAATTATATACTCTGTATAACCCAAAGGTTGGTAGAGAATGCCTCTTGGCTTTAAGCTCGCCTTTTGTATCTATATTTTGTGCAATAAAGTTAAATTGCGTATTAGGCAAGCGTGGCGATTAAGCCTAATCCCATCATATAGCGATGACTTGATTTCTATAATGGAGGCCTTTGCCCTGCAGTGGGACAGTATATAGGCTGATACTTTACTTTACTTAAAATATAATTTCTCTTAAGAGTGTGAAGCTTAAAGGTAATAATAGCCATTAAAATTATGTTTAACTAATATCTTCTATATCTTCTTCTATACTATTTACAAAGAGATGACTTATACAGACAACGACAAGGCTTATAGGTAAACCGAAAACACGAAACGCTTGCGCGATGTAATTGAGCACAACGCCATCTATTGGTTAATTTCTGAATTACGTTCCCGAATCGAAGTGAGGGCGGGCCACTACTAGTTTTGTCATAAAATTCAACAACTCAAAGTGATTGTGGGTTCATATCGTAAATCTAAGTTACTTAACTGGAGGTTAAGTCACGTTTATAGCCTATCTAGATTGGATCTAATTCTAGAATAACGTTGCTTCTAAATTACGTAATGAATTTATGTCTTAATATCTTTAGTCTTAATTAAAGTTACAACTAAAGTTAGACCACAGAATATTAAACATAAATTAAGCATTCAGGTGTTTTTTTTTACTTACATTCGATAATTAAATGCATTTTAAACGTTAATTTCTTTGTCACTATTTTGTTTTAAAAAAAAGCTTTAATTTCTTTTTTATTTGACAGCAAGGAAACCATTTTGAACAATTAAAAACTTTTTGCTGTCAAATAAATCAAAGTGCGTTTGGAAATCGCATCTGGGTTTTTATCTTTTTTTTATCGAATAATAATGATGATTGATGAATGGCAGATGTCATTTTAATAGTAGATTGGGTTTCGATGTAAAACTTTGTGCTTAGTAAGCATTGACGTTTTACGTAAGCATTGTGATTCAACTTGAGCTCTTCTTTCGCTTTCTATTTGATCTTATTTAGCATAGATGATACTCAAATCGGTACACGGATATAGATGATATTGTAAAAATAGTTATTAAATGATTGTGCGAAAACATTAAAAAGTTTGTAATAAGAAATATATTTAGGATCTCGAATTGACAAGACTTCCATATTAGATTAGATTTACCAATACCAAAAGATCGAGTCTATTCTCCGCCTCGGCATGAGAATTATGGCTAAGATTTATAAAATACCTACCTAGTATATAAATAAATAAGAACAGAAATCGATCTTTTAATTTATGGTGGCCAATCAGTTAATTTTTTTAACATACAGATTTTTAAATTATAACGATATTATTCGAATATAATAAAATAAGAATACCTTATTTGGTTACATTAATACCTATGGAATTCTGGCAGTTACAGATAGAAAATAGACAAAGTGTGTTTTTAATTTATTATGTATTGTCTTCTGCCAAAGTGTATAAACAGCCATACATCAGGTTACCACAGCCAAAATTTCCTTAATTGATATTTAACCTAATGTGTTTGATAATAATATGAGAGTCGATTAAAAAAAATGACAGTTTTGTATACTTTGATATGTAGATGCACGTAATTGAGATATCCAAAATACTACAAATGAAAGGACGGCGAAACTCGTATTTTTCAATTTATGGGACAACGATTACCACAGCACGGATATTTAGCAAGCCCACATTTGTTGCAACCGCGATTCGCAAGCCATAACTGTAATGATCGCGTCCGAGCAACTAGACTGAAATGATGAGATGGTATCGTAATGTGAAGTCAAGAGTGAAGTTGAGAGTTCTTCAATAATTAGAGTTAAATTGCGTAAGAATTCTAGCAAAATAAATTATGCTATTGGAACATACAAGCGTTGCTATTTAGCCTAATCCCATCATAGTAGAGATGACTTCTAATTTCAAGGAGGCCTTTGCCTTGCAGTAGGATAGTATATGGCTGATGGAACATATGCCTATCCCCCAAAGTGAATACCTATATGGATTTCAGCTGTTTTTGCAGTCTTGAGGGAAATGTTTTTGTATAGTCGCTTTAATTGTGTACGTGTCTTATTCTGTCTCACCCTTGAATCAAAATGTGTTTGCCACTTCCTTGCTATTAATTAAGAAATAAGGCTGTAGGAAGTTGGTTTCACATTGTAGTATAAAAAAGTGTATTAAAGGAAGTTATTACGTGCCTAGATAACGTTTAATTTTGTTCTTTATGTCTATGGTTCACTGGTCACAACCTAACCTCGACCTGATTCTGTCTACTTCAGCTGTAGACTATAGTTAATCATCGATTACGTAACTAGAACATTGATACAAATATGGTCAGGCCTATAAAGGTTTTCATCTATAAGCCTTACTGAGTAGAACTTAATTTCATATACAGCAGACATTTTATTACCTACTAGTCAACTACAAGACTAGTGTGAATTTACCCTACTTTAAAATTTAAAATGTTCTCTTGAATGAATTTTCCTTGATTTTGTTCTAGATGCTGAACTCAACTGCTGCGCGCAGTTAAATTTATAAAAGTTAAAAATTATACGCATAAACTATCCTTAAAATCATATCTAAATGACAGACAAAAGCCGTATCAAATCTGACGTAATTTAAGTATCGGAAATAAGCAGATATAGATCGAAAAAACAACCAGTAAAGACATTGTATGGCTAAAAGATTATAAAACTACTTGTATGGAAAGCTTTAATATTAATTAACGGTGTTGTGGTAACAGACAGACTCGTAAGTCTCCGTTTAAAAGCAAACAATTCATTTGTCAACTACTTCACATAATATGCCAAAAAGTAAAACAAAGAGAAAACAAATATGTAACTGGCAATTTGACAATGGGATAATAATTCAAATGGTAACAACATTTTTTTAAATAAATATCCAGACTTTTAGCCGCAATCTCACCTGGAGGTAAGTGATGATGTGGCCGAAGGTGACGCATGACTGTCTAGTCTATTCACTCTTCTCTTGAAAACTCCCAAATCATAGCGCTTAGAAACACTTCAGCCGGTAGAGAATTCCATTCCATGCACGTACGCAATAGAAATGCATTTTGTCCTGCTAGACCATTCCATACAAAGTTTAAATTTATCTTCTCATAAACCTTCAGCCAAGCTTTTAAATGGGCGTTTAATATATCACATTAAGATTTCCAGCGAAACCAAAATGAGGAAAGACGAGACGGCCATGGCGTGTCCTAAAAAAGGTGAGGTGAACGAATTTCGCCTCAAACCAGTCTTGCATCCGACGGGCAATAATTTTGACTAGAGCTGCCACAAACATTCGGCTACTCGTCGGTATTCGTAAGATTCGTCCGTTTTATTTGTCGTGCATCTAACAAAAGCGAAGACTTCAAGTCTTCGCTTTAAAAGATCGAAATTTTATAAAACCAGTCAATATTAAAATCGATACGTATCTCTCTAAACAATTGTCATTGGCGGAATCACACTTGCGGCTGTTACCGTGCGCGGGACTAAATCCATAAAAATAAAGATTCGTACGAATACTGAATACAAAATTATGAGAAAAAAACCATGAAAATTCTAATAATGCCTTCAAACAAGATCTCAGAGGGCAGGGGACAAGCTGAAAATCAGCGTTGCCCGATTCACATCATTAGATCACTTTACCGTGGCAACATCAGCTGAGCTCCTTCCCTTTATTATAATACTTGTATTATTTATTTCTTCAGTTATGTAAATGTTTTTAAGTATACATTATATATTTTTTCTTAATAATTCATTACAGTGATCAATGTTAATTTATAGCATGTTTTTCAGCAATTTTGCAGATTTTCTCAAAAAGTAAACTTATTTCTGCAAAATTTACCCTATTACCAAACATTCTACGGGCCCAATATTCGGCACTTCGGCCCCAAATATTCAGTATTCGGCAAGCACTTCTTCTTGGCCGCTCTAATTTTGACCGTCTGCTGCGTCCTATCCGTTATGTTGCGAAAAAATTATGCATATTGAGTAACTGTTTTGTAATTTGATAATTACGGGATGAGTTCGATCGATTTATTTATTGTAAAATAAGTTCATGAGAAACGATAGAAAGGTTTTAACATCTTAATTTATTTAAAAAAAAATCTTTTTGTGTTGTTTCTACGGAATATTAATTCCATTAGCTCTTTTATTATATTAATAGAAGTGAGTATAGATTTAAAATTGCATCAAAAAAAAAATACAAACATAAAGTATTCAAAATTTATGGCAAAATAATTATTTTAATAATTAAATATTATTGCAGAAGCAATCACACTACGGAAATTTTAAATAAATTAATAATGATCTGTAATCTTAAAAATCATTAGGTAATGATGGACGATTACAAATTACTTAACTTATAAAACAAAGAATTAGGTATTTTATGTCATTAACTTCAGTATAACAATAAATAGGTAAAGTCTTGCTTGAGGTTTTTAAACACGTTTATTTGATATGTATAGATACGGAAAAACAAAGTGACAAAAAAAAGGATTGGGTTGGGTAGTGGTATAAAAATATATTAATTTATTACGCTAATAAGTTGGGATTACAAACAAGGCTTTCAAAATGGCACATTTAATAAAGGAAATCAAGCTACACAGTCACTTCATAACTTCCTCTAATTAGTTTTAGCTTATGAAACAAAATCTAGTTCTCAATCAGGCATACCTAATCAATTCTAAAAATAAATAATCAAAATAAACTACCGAGTGTCTTAACCAACGAACAAAAACGACTGATTTCCTGGTGTCCTTACCACGTAAAAGGCATTTTATGATTTTCTTTAAAACTCTGAGTCACACAATAATATTTTGCAGTGAACGGGCTCCGGTGCGGTATCCGAACGAGACCTTGGCGGGTTCTAGAGTGTTCTAAATTCGAAAGTGATGCTTGGGCGGAAAGGTTTATGTAGAGATGTGACGTGCTATAATGACAATCGATTTTATTTTTAATCGATGTTTGTTTCTTAAGTATGAATTGATTAATTTATTAAAAATTATAAGAAAAACTCTCACTTAGGCTATTCATAAATGGATTGTAGAAGAATTTTATTATTTATTTAACGTGTACAAATTTGTCTAAATTTTTATATTCAATCGATTCTCACCTTCAAGTCAAAAAGTCAAGCACGTTTAGTTAAAACATATTTCAATTGTTTATTGCAAGCTTGTTGTATCTGCATTACATAGATCATTACAATATGCAAAGTTATAGAATTAAGTTGAAATTGAAAAAATAAACAAGAGGATATCCAGTAGTTGCTACGCCATATCAATACTAGCAAATGTAGCTTCAATAGAAACTGCCAAAAATGCATATTATGGATATATCTACCCCCTCCTGACATATGGAATAATTTTTTGGGGTAACTCTGTAAATGTTGAATCTACTTTTATTTTGCAGAAAAAGTGTTTACGAATCATTTATAATATTAAGCCCTATGAAACACTACGCATTATATTTAAAGAAAAACAATTTTTAACCCTGACGTGTATCTATATACTAGAAATTTGTTTATTTGTTAAAGGACATGTACAATATTTTAATAAAAAAAAGTGACATCAAGAATAATCTCCGATCTCAATATAAACATGACATTTGTTTGGTTCAATCTTCTAGCTATATTTATGACAAAAGTACTTTTATAACGGGAATAAAGATATTTAACAATTTACCTATATTTATTAAAGCATTAGATGGCCCGAAATTTAAAAAGACACTTAAAGATTGGCTACTGTCGAAAGGTTATTATTGTTTAAAAGAATATTATGATGACTCTATGTAATATTATGATGAATTGCTGTGATAAGTTTATTTTAATGTTATTTTAATTCATTTATTCTCATTGATTAAGTATGTAATTGAATTGTAATATCCACCTTTGTTAAATGTATTGTACGTCCGCAACGGACAAACTGTTGATTCTAACACTGAATGTACCAACTTCATACACAGTTTTGGCAATAAATGATTATCTTATCTTATCTTATCTTATCTAAGTTTAGTATACATAGGTATAGGAAATTACTGAACCTAGTTAATTATTTACAAAAAAAGGTGTGAACTATTTATTTTCTTAAAAATCGATTAAGGGCATCGATCATGAATAGAATAATAAATTATAGTTACTCATTTTAACATCCCTACCTACGAATTTATATTATATTTTTAATTGTCTAACTGCGTTCTTAACAGCCAGTGAGCATTAAAAAAATCATGAGAATAAAAAAAAGTTTATAATGAAAACAAAAATGGCCGCCAGATAATTAAAAGCGTTTAAGCATCCTATTTCAAAATATTATTTAGTCACAGCACGTGGAGGCCTAGATTCAAGTTAAAACAAGTTTATTTACCTAACAAGTTCTTTATATAACGGACTGCATTTCGTGAATGATAATAAGCTGTGTTTGTTTGAATTAGCCTACATTACAATGAAATTAATACGAGGTTTTTATACAAATTCTGTGTTAACTTATTACTAGATGTCGAAAATCAAATCATTGTCTCATACGGTTCCGATTTTTCCAAGACTTTAACTGTTGCTTACCCTATAATAATATTTACTACTTATTCTATGCACAGCTCCATCTGTCGGCGCAGTTTCGAAAATATAGCAAAATTAAATCTCGAAAAAGGAGGCCGATTCTCTGTTTTCGCCTTCTATGTCGAGTCGATTTCATGAAACGCATATACCAATAGGAGAACAAGATGAGGAATGTCGACTGTAATCTGTTCTATTGGTTGTGCGTTCCATGAAGTCGAATTGACATAGAAGGCGAAAACCGAGAATTGGCCTCCAGAGCTAATTTTTACATTATAATGTTGTGTGAATTTATTATTAGTTAATATTTTATTAAAGTTAGCCATGGTTTAAAAATAATGTCACTTTTATAACAGTCTCAAATTTTCATTTACAAAGTTTCGTCGACTTATCGCGTTCGATAGTTCACTTGGATGAACATCCGCCTGGTACGTCGGTTCGGTTCCCATCTGTGTGAAGTTTTTTTTTATGTTTTAATTACTTAGAAGTGAAGGTATTAAACTAGATACAAAGGTTATGTTTAACCTTAACAATACAGGAAAAATTTAATAGCCTTGATTATAAAAGAATGCTCTAATTTAAGCTATAATTTTAACAGTACTATTCTACTTGTAATGAATACTTAATTGTTTCATAATCCTAGAATATTCTAAGATTCTGAATAACAATAGTTCTATCCATGGGAGAGCCATGCTTCGGCATGAATGGGCCAACTCGACCGGAGTGATACCACGGCCTCACAGCAGACCGACGTGAAGCCTGCGCTGTTGTTGCGTCGAGAGAGTTAGGGTGGTGTAATTGGGGGAAAGGGGGTTTAAAGGTTGGCAGCGCATTTGTGACTAACTAGTGTTGCAGGTGTGTTTGGGCGGCAATCGCTTACCATCAGGTGATCCGTCTGCTCGTCTGCCACCTGTGATGAAAAAATAGCACTGAGTGCAGGCCGATGATGACTAGATGCGTCAAATATCCTTGTCACTGCCTATAAAACACACATTTTTAAACATTATTCACAAAATCCAGTTTCTAAATGAAGCAAAATGGCGGAATGTAGATCAAATGTTAATTTCTTGAACTAGCCCTCGTGTTGAAAACTTGAAATACTAGTTCCAGTGTTAAACAACTTGATTATTTCGATTTTATGAATATTTAATCAGAAAATCGTAGTTTAATTTGTACTGAAAACTCCTGCAAAGTACATACTATCATCAATTCGAATCCCGGGTCGAGCAAAAGTATATTTCGAATTTTACGAACATAGCTCGGGTTTGTGATCACCGCACCGCATTAGGCAAGCGTGGAGATTAAGCCTAATCCCATCTTAGTAGCGATGACTTGATTTCTGTGGAGGCCTTTGCCCTGCAGTGGGACCGTATATAGGCTGATACTTTAGGTACTTTAGTAGTCCCATCTCTGCTATATAATGAAAATACAAAGTAAAGTATCGGCCTATTCACTGTCCCACTACAGGGCAAAGGCCTCCATCATAGAAATCAAGTCATCGCTATTAAGATGGGATTAGGCTTAATCACCACGCTTGCCTAATGCGGTGCGGTGATCACAAACCCGAGCTATGTTCGAAAAAATTCGAAACATACTTTTGCTCGACCCGGGGACCCTGAGATCACGGCCCGGTACTTAAACCACTAGACCAACGCATTAATGGTGAAGCTAATATTAATTAGTAAAGGTTAATTGAGTTTATCAATAATTGTGAAGCCATCAATGCAAGTTACAGCCCAACCATCTCTAAAAGCGAGAGTAGAAACTCCTTGTATGACCAGCTTCAATATTTGTAAAGATATTTCTTGTATACTTGTCAGTCGTGTTGGCATAATATTACCTTTTGTATGCATAGATTATGTAGCTAGTTATTTTGAAAGTGTTATCGTCTTTGGTGAAGTTTCTAATGCTCTCAATTATATTATACTATTATAAATAGATAAATTCTATAGACATCAACAAGGCTTACACAAACCGAAGAGTAAAAACGATAGCGCGATACAATCGACATCCAGTGCCATCTGTTAGAAGATAGTGGAACTGATGTCTCGAAAAGAAAGTGAAGGAAAAGACACTATAACTAATAAAATAACATCAAGTTTAATTCTAAAGAGAGTTATTAGTATCATAACTAAAAAAACTCTCTTAGTAACTTAAATCATAATCAAAAAATCTAGGTTGAAGTTTGAAACAGATTAAATGAATACTTAAAACCTTTATATTCTACACAAACACTGGTGTTCACCACACGAATGTTTGTCCAGGGAACTCACGACCTTTAGCGTATGAGGCAGGGTCACTACCAAATGCAACAAAAAAGTGTATTAAAGTTTTTTCAACATTACTCTGGTTTGTGATCATCAATCTACAATAACGTAGACCCAAAAGCCTTGTATAAGGCATAAAACAAATTGATTTTCCATTGTGTCTGCGGTCTGGGTCTTACGACGTGGAAGCGTGGTGATATGCTTAATCCCATCAAAGTATGGACGACCCAAGGCCCAGAACTAAAAGTGGTCTCCAAGCTCAGTGAATGATCAACGAATTCAGAAAAATCTACCTTTTCTAAAAGCTGATGACCAAAGATTTGTCAATATTAAAAATACGTTAAAACGAATTAAGCAAGAATCTAAGTAGGTACATTTTCTAAAATGTGATGACCAAAGATTTGTCAATACTAAAAATACGTTATTGAAATTGAATATCAAAGATGTTTAACACTTACCGACATTACTTTCTAAACTAAGCAAAAAACAAATTAAACGCATACTATCACGTTTTGTACCGATTTTATTATGAACTTCCTCTACTATCACTTAGAAAGGTGAGTCTAGATTCTAGAATGTTACACCTTTCCAACGCATCATCGAGAACTTTAAAATTACATAGCAATATATTGGCAAAAACATATCGTAGACTTGATAGATTTTCAGACATGGCATTAAATGTATATGCAATAATGGTTGGGAATTTATTCTGACTGCTAAAGTTTTCAGTATGGCAACTTCAAGGTTAAACAAGAACGTTAACTAGTTTTTTTAAAAATTACCGTTTATTTAACTAAAAGGTTAAGTATTTTGTGGATAACCCTCCTTTTGCTTTGCCGTAGTCGGGTAAAAATGTGTAATATCAGTCTTATGTGAAGCAATGGAAACCTAATCGTTTTAAGCCCAATTGGACCAATCTTCATCCAAGAATAAATCTGTGTAACGTTGTAATTCGTATGAAATGAAATCCTAAACCATAGCTGACAAATAAAGACTGGTCGAAATACACCTTCAGTCTTTCAAATCGAAGGTTGTGGGTTCAAACATTACAACGGGCGTTCAACAGCAAATTCACCAAAAAAAGAACAGAAACGAACCAAACTAAAAAGTCATCTACATAAACACTAACAATGCGAAACCTTTCAAAGCAAAGCGGTGCAAGGCCAAGCAAATCCAGGCGTATTGTTTAGTCCAGCGGACATGTTGTACAGTTTTACTGAGGTGTGTTGCAATAATCCGGCCGGTAAGTGAGCATGTCACAATCAGACTTAGATTTGGTGGAATCCTGAAGCAATATTCTATTATATTTTTTTCTTTCTTTTTTTTCAATTAGGTACAGACAGAATTAGCGAGTCGATTGAAGTTATTTGACATTTGGATACTTTGATGATGTTAGTTTTCATTTTTGCAAATAAAAAATGTCCAATTTGACTTCATATTTAAGGTACGACAATCGTACCTATAAAATCTTAATGTCAATGTAAATTTTGGTTTAATCATCATTATTGAAGTAATTAGACATGTTGTAATAACTGGACGCGTATTTTATCGATTTGGAACAGGAAATTTGCATATGATTTTTCATATAATTTGCCCAAAAGACAGTTTCGTGCTAAGGAGTTAGTACCGATCTCTTTCAAACTTTTCCAAATACATTAAGTTGTTAATAGCAAAATTAATACTTAACCAATAATTCGAAATGATGGATCGTAAATTACAAATAAACGTAGTGTAACTAAAACTTTCACGGTGAAACCACTGAAGCCTAAAATTATACTATTTAGTAAGTAAATCAATGTAATCAGTTGTAAATGACTTACGGAGACCTTTTTTGGTGTGACGAAACCGATTTTATCAAGATCATTACCATGATTAATGACCAGAAACTAAAACATTATAACGTACTGTTCTATTGTTGGTAATTTAGGTGTAGAAGTATAGACAGTATAGGTACATAGTTTTAGTTTTAAAATATGACTCAGTTCATTGAACATTCCAAGAATCTATGTGTTCATAGAAATTTGTGTATTTCATTCATGACATCAGTAGGCTATTCTTTCTTATCGTTTTATGTTAACCAAAAATGGTACTAGTATAATACGAAACACTTAAATAATCTGTATAATTTTGGTGGTTTTATATTTTGTGTTTTCTTCTAGAAGACATAATAGGTAATAAAGGATATTCGGATTTTAATTTTAAAATATAATTTTGAAGGCTAATATTTGCAATTAAATCCCATAAAGTCAATGCATCAACTTTGATGTGTTATAACTTAGAGCAATGCTCTGAGTGTTATAATTATTTCAAATAGGAATCTATTTAGACGATATTTTATTCTGTTGACTTTCAAAGACATAGGACATTTAAGTTGTTGGTTCGCAATTTAATCTAACCTAATTTTGAAGTCTTTTATCTTCGATTGAGTGAAAACCCCTTATTTATATTCAAGCATATTTTGAATTTGAGGCGAAATGGCATCTTTTGTAAATTTGAAGCCAATTTCTATTACGTAATTTTGCAGTATTTCAAATTAGTGCCAAAATGTAGGCTCGACACGGATTGCTTTTGAATGAAGGAGTGAAAGTGCTCCGAATGTGGGGCGATGCATGCACTAATCCAACTGGGTTTTGTAATCGTTTCGTAATTGGCTAGTCGGTGTTAGGGCTCCGAACGTTCTCGAAGCATGATGTGATACAGCTGGGGTAAGGCGGTATGAATGAGCTTGATGGCATATTCACAACACACAACACACATACACAGATTATACATAGGTGTTATAGAAAGCATAGCCTTAGCGGGATTGAACCTCCAAACCCATTCCAGAAGTTCTATCTATTTATTTTTGTATTTAGCCTATTATCATCCCCTGCTTGAAAAAGGTTTCTATGACTATGAATCTATTTATTCCATATTGTTATTTTCTCATGAATAAAGGATTTAATTTAATTTCATTCGTTTCACTTTTTGTTTCATAAAACTTTCGGCCAATGCTTGACCAAAATCGCACCTGATGGAAAGTGACGATGAGGTCTAGGATGACACGCGTTTGCCTAGAAGAAGCCTGTTCACTCTTGCCTGAAAGATGTCCAGATTATAGTGGTCGGGAAAAACTGACCTCGGCAGGGAGTTCCACCCCTTAGCTGTCCGTATTATCCATGTCCATTCGTTTGTATGTCCGTATACGGAATAAATCGTATAACTGGAGTTGTATACCTAGGGATTTTACTTTTCGTTGACTGAGTGGCAGTTGGCTGTGGTAACGGGCTTGTTAGATACGCATCGTCCTGTAGGAATTATGTTTATAAATAATATTATTATTATGTTTATTATAATATTATCCATGTCCGTTCGTCCGTATGTCCTTATAAATAGATTGTATATCTAGGAATTTGACTTGTCGCTACCTATTTCAAGTAATTGTACTAGGAAGTGTTGTCCACACTTTGTGGATTGTGTCCATACTGCATCGGTCATTTGTCACAGTCGAGCGGCGTTGAAAGTGAAACCGCTGAGCGAGAGCGATAGCATCAGTGGAATTATGCCTACCGCTGTTAGGTGCAAATTAAAAACAGTAGGAAGTATTTTTGTGACCTGAGAAAACGCCCGTTTGTGATTGGCAGAAAAGCACGCGTAGACAAAGGAGGTGTTTTCGCTATAACCATCTGCAATCTATCTCAAATTCTGTTATGTAGGTTTTTTATGTAATATCATAAAAAAATAACTTAAGTAACACAAAAAAAATATAATTAAGTATGTATAAGTACAGACAGCCGCAACTCAGGTACAATCTGTCAAATTTCTTCAATCGAACCTCAATTTATGTCAAACGTGTTTGGTTCAATATCAACTGAGGAAATTTGACAGATTGTAGTAACCTGATGTGCGGCTGTCCGTACATAAAAAAACAGAGGATCTATCCTCTGTCTTCTTCGCACAGGTGCCCTGAAAACCAGAGTGCCTCGGCATATCTCAGTATGTCTTAGCATTTTTTTTTATTTTATCAGCATTATGCTGAGGGTTATAATTTCGGTACAAAATGTTTAGTTTTAAGATAAAAAATGTTACTAGTCCTAAGTTGTAAATGAATAAGTATTTGGCAGTAGGATTAACTGAAGAACTAGATTAAACATTGCAAAAAAGGCCTCCATCATAGAAATCAAGTCATCGCTAATATGAGGGATTAGGCTAAAATAATCGCACTTGCTTAATGCGAATTGGTGATCACAAACTCGAGCTATGTTCGAAAAATTCGAAACATACTTTTTTCCTCGACCCAGTACGGAGCGTTTCAAAATCGTTTTGTAAACCTTAAATTCTACGGAAACGCAAAAACAATCGTGCCTTAAAAAGAACCTTGCTTTGAATAAATTATTGAGAAAACAGGCCACAACTTCCGTTACTAAAATGCAAGTTGCCATACTGACCTTTTCTGCCAATTAAAAAGAAAAAACAATGTGACGTACTTCCGATCTGGTAATGCTTTTTCCGTTGAAAACAATATAAAGAGGGTTTTCGCAAATGAAACATCCGATAGATGGCGTGACGAAGCTTCATAAATAAATTTACACAACATCTAATCAAAGTTTGTAGAGTTTTTACTTTTTTAAAAATATCATAATGTCGCCACAATCAGTGTAAATAGCTTGGTGGCGCTAGTTTCGTCGATATAGCCCCTTAAGAGTTTGTCTTGGTGGCGCTAGTTTCGTCGATATAGCCCCTTAAGAGTTTGTCAATAATTTGCACACCTTAATCCGATCAGTGTTAAAGATTTATACATATTAATAACTCAAGGCTGTTAAAGTAGAACACTTAAACATTGACATTTTGTTAAATGTCAAATCCGTATGTATACTTTGTGGGTGCAAAATTGCCTTTTAGTTTATTTTATCTATATTTAAGATATAATTCAAGGCGTCCTAAATGTCAAAAGGATATTAATCATTATGTTAAACTCCCTCAATAATGACGCTCCGTTGGTCTAGTGGTTTAAGTGCTGGATCGTGATCTCGGGGTCCTGGGTTTGAATACCGGGTCGAGCAAAAAGTACGTTTTGAATTTTTAGTTTGTTCAATGTCTCGGTGTTATAATTTATGTATTTTAGTATTATATTTGAGTTTCCTCTGTTGTTTCATATTGGTAACACCAGTGCTTAAGCTACTTAGCAACAGGTCAAATATGAGGTGTTGTCTAAATATATAAAAAAATGGACAAGAAACCATACATTTTCTTTATCTTTACTATTTACTAGTGGCCCGCCCGCACTTCGCTTCGGGACCGTAATTCAGAAATGAACCAATAGATGGCGCTGTGCTCAATTACATCGCGCAAGCGTTTTGTGTTTTCGGTTTACCTATAAGCCTTGTCTTTGTCTATAGAAGTTATCTCTTTATAAATAGTATAGAAGATTAAGAGCTAATTTCTACAAACAACCAACAATGCTTTTATACGTAATCCAAAAAGAAGAAGCTCTTGCGCGATGCAATCGACACCCACCGCCATCTATTGGCACTTCGAACTAACTTCATCCCACCGCCATCTATTGGCAAAAATTTGAACTAACTTTACTCCATATCTGACGTCTCTGCTTCTTCTTTCCAGACTTCCCTGGCATGTGCTTCGCGTCCACCCGCTGCGCGACGGTGGAGCCTGGCCAAACTTGGGACCTGGCGCCGTTCTGCGGCCGTAGCACCTGCGTCGTCAGTGAGGACACGCCCCCAAGGCTGTTGGAGCTGGTCGAGGACTGCGGCCCTCTGCCACTGGCCAACCCTAAGTGCAAGCTTGATACTGGTAAGTTTTAACAACAAAGCAAACAAGCAGGTGGTTCGTCATTATTCCGGTAGATGGCACTATGCATGGCAAGTTCCCGCTTGAGACTTTAATGCTAGAGAACAGTTGAGGATCCTCACAAGAACTATCACAGGTCACTGCAGATTGAACAAACACGGCTTCAGAACTGGGCTGACCGTGTAGTCTGTAGATTCTGTAAGACAGAGGACGAGACACCCATGCATATTCTCTGTCATTGCGATGCCCTCGGGCACCCAAAGCCGCGCCCTGGGCAGCTATCACATCAGCCCGGAGGATGTTAAGGCTATCGTTCCCAAGGCTATCACATGGTTCATGATGACCGTGAGTCTGGGAGACGATCTCTAGAGGGAGCGGAGGATACAATAGATCTATTCGGTCGCAGTGTCCACTCGGAAACGATGGAAATTCGAGACGCCCCTATGTCCAACAGTAAATGATACCAATCTTGACTGATACGATAGCGCATTTTGATGAGATCATGATTCACGTAAGAATGGTCGCAGGGTGAAGACCAGCATTTGTGCTTGTTTAATGTCATAAACAAATAACTAAGCTACTTACCACGGAGTCAAGTCAATGTGGTTGTTATTTTTTTTGTCTGAAGCAATAGTTGACTCATTTTATTTTTCTTCTTTTCCAGAGAAGACCAACAAGACTGCGCCCTTCCCCGGCTGCTGTCCACACTTCACCTGCGAAGATGGCGTGAAATTGGAGTACCCTGAGCTCCCCACCCCTCCCCCAGAAGGCGAAGAGAAGAAACCCGAAGAAAAGCCCAAAGCTTAAGCTAAAAAAACCAAAAACTCCCACAGAAAAAAATAGGCTGTATAAAATTTAATATCAGTGCCTTAATTGAAAAAAAAAACTAATGTCAAAATTTGGCGGCAAACTGTGGGTTTTAAAAAATTGGTCTCATTTTCAAAATAGGTTTTAGTCTTCAAAATTAATCAATAGTTCAATTTTCAAAATGTGTTCATTACATTTTAAATATTACCATTTTATACTCTATTTTATAGCTTTCTAATTTTTAAATGATGTACATTTTAGCAAAAAATTTTAGTTGAAAAGGTTGTACCGAATTTACCGTCATTCTTCTCTATAACAGTACTTTCTCGTGACAATAGATTTTTATAATACAGTTGCCACTTCCTACTTCCTGTCATTCCATTGAATTTGGCAGATAAAAGATATCTGTTACTAAAGTGACATTATTACATTTTTGAATTGAATGTCGTTGACATACAAAAGTGTGTGATTTTTTAGAAGTTCATTCGTTTTTTTACTTGAATACCTACCTAACATAATGTTTGTGATATTGAGAATAAAAAAAATATTATAAAAGTTATTCAATAAAAAAATACAAAATTTCTAAACGAGGTTTTCATTTTTATTTCTTTTTTTTATATTAAAAGTAGCAGACGGATGGACGGAACACCTGATGGTTTGGCTCCTCATAGTAGTCACAAATAAGTCATAAAAATAAATAAATATTGTATTCCAATATCAGTGCTTACATCAACACTAGTTACTTTTTTTGAGAACTTTTTTTTAAAGATATAGGTGGCAGACGAGCAGACGGATCACCTGATGGTAAGCGATTACCGCCGCCCATGGACACCTGCAACACCAGTGGTGTTACAAGTGCGCTGCCTGCCTTTTGACCCCCCCTGGGTTGGGCCTCCGAAACCCTCACTCAAACACAGCGCATGCACAGCTTCACGCCGGTTTTCTATGAGGACGTTTTACTCCGGTCAAGCCGGCACATTCATGCCGAAGCGTGGCTCTCCCACTGTTAGCACTTTTGAATGGAGCCATAAAAACTTAACGACCTAACAGGTCTGTAACTACAATAGAACAGCTTATTAAATATCATTTTACAATATAAGCTTGTGAAAATGGCCTCTCACCAGATAGACTACAATGAAACAGTTCACTATCGAATCTTTGTTTTCGTCCCTTTCACACGAGCTGTGAGTATGTATTGTTTGAATGCGACAGGTATATTCTCTTGTTACGGGACAGTTTCGTTGTAGGCTCTATGCGAACTTTCTACAACACTGTTGTTAAATACCTATAGGCTTTTAAATGTAGGTAGGCTAGAGTAGTACCTATATGGGTTTTAAAGTCTTCTTTTTATAAGAAATTAATTTAACTTTCCCCCTCTCTTGACCCCTTACAACACTATTTTCGCAATGAAAAGTAGCCTATGTCCTTTCTCAGGGTCTGGAACATCTGTATACCAAATTTCATTCAAATCCGTTTAGTAGTTTTGGCGTGAAAGAGTAACAGACAGACAGACAGAGTTACTTTCGCATTTATAATATTAGTAAGGATTGAAGTTCATAGGGAGCTAAAAGGTTGCTGCTGGATATAGGCCTCCCCCAAAGATATCTGTATACAGGATGTATCTGTGAACATTTAAGTAGGTATGTTCTTTCAACCACACCAACCATAATTCTGAACAAAATTTTTAATTCATCGATTTTTGGAAATTCATTGAATTTTTTCCACTCGACTCCCCATACAAACAAAATGATCAAGATACGTGATCGACTTTGTATGGAAAGTTGTTTTTTCTAAGCACAATGCTAAAAGACAGCACAAACGAAATAAAATTAAAGGGATGTCAAATGTTCACGGATACACATGTAATATTAATTTGTCTTATTAAAAATTAAAAAAAATCATCTGTATGTGCAAATGAAAGAATTTCTTATCATTCATATCTACGCCAAACTCACATAATAAACTCAATATTTTATTCGGGAATAATCAATTTCAATAAATACACAATACAATTTATGATCTTCAACACTTTATAATACGTGTATAATATAAACGTACAGCTAATACCTAAAAACATACAAACTTGAAACCATCATACACAAATGTTGATTAATCCATAAAATAGATAAAACAACTTCATTGTCTTCAAACGTTGATAATTACAATAAAAAAAGAAAAAAAAACACATCAGATGAAATATATTTTTAAACTTAACAGCCTATAAATACATTTTTATTTTTTTCAACTATATTTATCTAAACACTGATCATCTTAATTACATGATATTATTACATACATATATTTTTAAAACGTTATTATTTTTTTAACTATACGATAAAATATACTCAACTATATTGTTAAAATCACAATTCTCCTAATAATAACATTTAGTACACTTATTAATATTGCACAAAATAGACATCGACTGGTTACATTGCTTGAGCTGCGAAACTATTACCTAATTGACAACCGTTTTGCAATAAAAAATAGGAAAAAAAATCAATTAAAACATTCTAAAAATTTGTCCTACGTGCGACTGTAAAAAAAATTGATGAAAATTTAAGTTATTAAAAAAATCAAATATATGCATGCCCTAAATACAACTCCTTTTTTGGGCAGTCGTATAAAAATCAAACGCATCTTACTACTTACAAACTAATTTTATTGAATTAAAATAAATAATTAAATTAAATTCATCTGTCACAATCAAAATCTTTTGAAATAAAGTTTTTTTGTTTTATTTACTACGTTTTCTATAGGATTCTAAGAGACTTTGCAAAAAATTAAGTCAAAAATAAAATATTAAGAAAAAAGTTAAAGCTCACAGTTGGAAATTAGGTAAAAGAGTCACTGTAATTTCAAACGACTATAAAAAGCTGTTTAAAATTTAAAAGGCTGATCGCAGTAAGCGCGCAAAATGTCAATAAATTAAATATACATACTTAATTATGCAATACATTTATCTATTTTGGTATTACATTAGACACTGATATAAATTGAAAAAGATAAACACAAAAATAATATCTTGATTATTAACTGATATCAAAGAGTTAATTATTAATAATGCAAGTGGCTAGTATTTCAATTTATTAAAAAAAGTTAATCTGAAAAGCTTTTAAATACTGGAAGTTTATCTAAAAAAGTTTTAATTTCAGGAAACTAACAAAAAGTACGGAATGTATAAGTGTAATAGTTTTATAGACATTGCAAATACTTTATAACTATTAACCCATGTAAAATATAGGTAGTATTGTAAATAATGATTGTAGTTAGAAAAGTTTGTATCGTCTTTTAAAAAATACCTTAAAATGACTAAAATATTGCTTGGAAGTACTTTTAAAATAATTCAAATAGTATAAAAGCAATGCCCATAATAATGATAGTATTAGGACTGATTTTCCAATCGCTTTTATTTTTTGATCATAATGTCAAAACAAGATTAAGTTTTGAAATTGTGAAATAGACCTAATAGAAATATTTCTATTTACATTTGAGTTATGAATCTCAAAACGATTGAAAAATCATTGTAAATGTGCAACTTATAAATATTAATATAAATACATATTTATCTACCCGTATATTTAGTTTAAAAATAAGTTATGTGTTGCAAAAAATATATCATCTTTGTAAGTATGACAAATTTTCCATGAAAATATATATTATTTATTTATTGATAGCATTTCATAACTTAAAAAGTGACTTGATATGTCGAATTGTTGTACATCACAATGATTTCAAAAAGGAATGTTTAAAAATACATTTTAACTAAAATCGCTGTATGTTCATTCATAAAATAAAATATAATATTATTTTTAATAATATATATATTATTTTACATTTTTAAAATACTTTTTATTTACTTAATAAATAACAAGCAAGAGAGGTAGTATTTCGGAAGAATAATTAATGAGACAGTTTCAGAAAAAATACGCTTTTTTAATATTTCAGAGCTAAAATTGCACGACAACAGCATGTAATATATCTATTTATTATGTACATTTATAGAATAATTCCTCTCATTTTGACCTTTCAATTATACTTACAATATTTTTTTATTATTTAAAACTTCCCTAAAACATCAGGATATGCCTCAATTGATTTAAAATCGCAAAAGTAAATGTAATGTTAAGACTAGAAGCATCAGCAACATTTAGTTTCAAAATAAACAGTTAAAATGCATAGCAAAAATAAACAAAGAAAGCACATTTCAAGAGGTTCCTCCATATAATGGTACATGGATATTTTTTGCATTCAAAAACACGAGAGTAAAAAATATAGTTTTTTTTTTATTATTTACTATACCGAATATTCCGATTCTACAGGCGCTAAGGCCGGCCTGCTTAGACAAATTTTATTTTCGCCTAGTTACAAAACGTTTGGAAACTTAGTTTTAGATATTTTCGATTGCTTGAACTGTATTAAATACATGAGTGTTTAACATATTAATTTAATAAGCCAAAAAAATAATATAGGTAATAATATTTATTTGGCCTAAATAATTCCTTATGTTTTTGCAAAAAGTAATACAATTAAAGATACTTTTTACATAAAATTGATAAAAGACTATTATTGAAATAAAATTTTCATTTTTATTTAGATTTTTTTAAACAGAAGTTTTTTTTATTTTGTTCCCATTTCCTAATTTTTCGTTGTGTCAAAAAATTTTGTCCACTCATGATTTTGGGCTGACATTCAATAATTAACGAAAAAAGAAAAGAAAACTAAACGTTGTCCAGAGCTTACTGCTGTTCACACACGCACAAATTCACACACACGTTCAAAAGATTGGAATAAAAAATTAAGTTACACCAACTGTAAAAATAAAATAATATGCCCCAAAAATCGATTTCATATTGTGTGTTTCTCATGGAATTTGACCGTAGGTATGCGCTATATTTTTTAAATATTTAAATTCAAGAGGAAAGCTGTTCATGCTTATTTAAATTTTATCTTGAAAAGAGACTTTAAAGACCCCGATATTTCTAAACGTAAGGCTTTCAGTAAATTATACTGTTATTTAGAGCGTTGTCATTAGCTGCAAGTCTTGCATAGTTGAAAAATAAATAATTATAATTGTGACAAACATCATAATGTGAATGTGAAATATCTCTCAACCTATCCAAAAACGTAAAACTATGTTCCAACAAACGTTTAGGCGAAACAAAATTTGTCATCCATTAGATTGGTTGCATTTATACTCGTTACGAAAGTCGCACTCCATTTCTTGCAGCTAGGCTTAACAATTTATTACCAGATTCATAAACCTGTATTTTTGAATACCAGTTCCGTCTAGTGTTACATTCTTGATCGATGATTTTGTCGATAAAAAACTATCAATTTTGGTTAGTTACACCTTGCACCTTTAACATAAGAACGGCTGAACCAATTGTGGATCCCCTTCGTTGGTTTGTCTTGAAATTAAAAAGCTATTGAGTCATCGTGGGTCAGTTACACTTCTTCTATTTACATCATTCTGTTTTACAAGGCAGGTGTTTATTTTAGTGGGACAAAATAAAGCCCTTGATGCCAGAGAAATGAACCAACCAGAAATCACCTAGGCCAGTTTTTAGTTCCGTATTTACCTTTTGTTTCAATTGATTATATTTAACCTTGACAATTGATTAGAACCAATGTTCGTAGTCAACACTCAGGCTGGTTTGTATTATGACTATTGGGTAAGTCTACTATTGTTTCAGATATTTTTTTGTTGATATTTGACCATCTCATTTGTTTACTTTTTAACCATTTGTTCACTTTAATACCGACAGGGTATTTTCTCTTGAAAGCTTTGTTCGCAACACTAGAGTTGATACAAGTAGGTATAAGTATAACAAGTTACATAAAACAATGATCTGTAACAAGTATTCATGCCACCAACATTAGGTTAAAATTATGTAATACTATATCTATAGATATCTAATAGTATGTTAGAATACTACAGAGTTATCTTAAATATTGTTGGCAAGTCTAAAATCGGTTTTTCGAAGCTCTGTTATATTTTAGAAAAAAAAAAGTTAAAATTTGTTCTGATATTTTTAGTGAACGATATTTCTTTATAACAGGACCTCATTGCAACTAATGTTCATAAACATCAAGTCTAACACCTAATACAACAAGCTACATAGTACATCTATAAAATACGCTACTTTTCCACTATAAAACTTTTATAAATGTATACAATATTTTTTGGGATCCAATGACATTCTTTTAACATCGATTTAATGACTACTTATTATGGAAAGCTTTTAACATTGTAACAACAAGCGTTCTGAATTCTAATTTATTTTTATTATCATCTTTTAACAAAAAGCTACTGCTACACTAGCGCCACAATTATAATTCCGCGGTGGTGAAAATAAGAAACTAATCCCGACAAATACCTACGCAAAATCATAACTGCGGTCGCATTTCACAAACTGATCGCCAATTTTTGTTTTAGTTAAAGGATACGCGTTTTGAATGTTTTTTTTTTATTAAAAATCACCAATTTCTCGCCTAAAATTGACCAGCCATGTACACACTCCTTAAATCTTAATTTTTAACAATCAATTTAGAATGTATCCCTTACAATAAGCATACAACTTTCAAATAATAGTAAAATGTATTTTTGACACTTTAAATTTATGTAGGTATGTAATTGCATTTTTTCAGATGAACATTTCTATCACCCTTTTAAAGATAACAATTTGGCAGTTTGTTATTGTTATTACGATGTTTAAAATTTATTTTAAATGTGTGATCAGAATTTATCAAAATAAAAAATAATATTTTCAATAATTACAATAACGACTCCATATATTTTATTAAATATTGAGCGTTAACAATTTTAAATTACAAATAAAGAAATGCTGTATCTTTAAAAGTAAACACTACACATTTTGTGCGATACGAACTCGACATTTTCTCGTATATTTTCTACAATTTAACAATTATATTTAAATCTAACAATTTTTTCTTATTAAAACTCTTAACATTGATCATTCAACTTTTAAAAACGTCAATATTACAGTTTTAAGATGGTCAGTTAGGAAAATGTGAGAAAATTTAATTTTAAAATCTCTGAACTGTAGCTGAAAATTAAATAAAATATTCAAAAGATCTGAATTGATATCGAATTATCAGCACAATGTTATAATATTTTACTTTTTGATTACAATCAATAAAATATTCTTATTTTTTTTGTCACAAAATTAAATTTTCTCCCATTTCGAAAAGATTACAGATTCGAGAAGAGTAATAGTTTTCTACATAGAATTTTAGAAATACTACTTTACAGGTCGAAATATTTTAATTGTTTGTTTTTGAAGATTTAGTGCGCAATTCAAACATGAATTTAAAAAAATATAAATATCACTAGAAATCAATTTTAGAACCATAATTTTATTTAAAAAATTAATTACCTATTTGATTATAAAAAAAATACTAACCAATTTCTTTACATAATTAAATAAGTCAATCGTTAACAGTGCGCAGTGTCGAAGTTGAGAAGATATAGATTTTTCGTTTTTTAATCCACTTTATTTTATAAAAAAAAGATTTCACAGGCATGTTCCCAAAAATTGTATTATAACGTAATAATAATTATGTTTAAATTATTCTAATTTGTAATTTTAAAATAATGGGCATAAAAATTATGTTCTTGACATCTGTAGTATTTTAATTGTTTGTAAACTTGTAATGTAAACCAATTTTTTTTTGTAAAATATCTTTTGATTAAAAAATAAACGTGGATTAAAAAAGAACAGAGTCAAGAATGGAGATTCTCATTTTTTTGCCTTTGCCATTTTGTTTTTTTCTGTCAACCGCTCAGTCTTATGACGTTTTGTTAAAACTTTTTTGTTATTTTTCTTAACTTTTTTAAATAACAATAATAGGGAATCACACGCAAAGCTGAACGCAGATGGCGCCTCAAGCACACGTTGTAAAGAGAGTTTTTTTTCACTTGACCTTATGTCATAGCCCTTTAGAGTAAACGAACAACAGTGGTGTAACTCAGGTATTTTCAAAAGCGAACGCTAAGGCAGATTTCGGGGGGTGGGGAGTTGTAAGTCTATGCACTGGAAGTGTAGGCGGCCATGTTTTCAAAATGGCGCCATCTTTCAAAAAGCCCATTCACAAAATAGATAGCAAACCCTGACTACGCACTCATTAATGCTTCTGTACAGTGATCAAGCATGGTTTGGCGTAAGACAGTTAAATTGAACTTGTCCGTGAAAGACACGATATACTGCCTAGTACGTAGGACAACTCTTCAATGTCAGCTAACGCGAACCTTTTATGTCAAAGGGTGCTATCGCGTGTAAAAAATCCGCAAGATGGCGTACAGTTGACTGAGGTTCAACCAACGTCATTGGTTGTCCATTGACATTTTGAAATCTCACATCAAAAATAACCAATCTTCGTGTAGATCAATTCTACAGTACGCCATCTAGCGGAATTCCCACACGCGATAGCCCTCATTTTTGACCTGATTTAGCCCCCGACGCAAAAACGACAGGGTGTTTATAAGTTTGACGTGGCTGTCTGTCTGTCTATGGCATCGTAGCTCCCGAACGGATGAACCGATTATCTCTGATTCTTAATCATGTAAAGTAAACTGACAGATGTCAATGTGTCATCCCCATACATTATCACTCAATTTGACACATGCAAAATGTCATAATGCATAGAAACTTGTCATTTTCATCTGTCAGTTTACTTTACATGATTATGAATCAGAGTTTAGATGTATTTTTTGTTTGAATGTTAAAAAAACCAGGAAGTGTTTTTAGCTAGATAAGATGGCCGTCAGCCAAAAAAAAAGATGATTTTTTATCACTTGATTCCCGTAATGTAGTATCAAATGAAAGGGCTTGAGTTGTAGAATGCAGACTTTATGACAACTTGCCGGGAGTTTTTAGAATTTAAATTTTTAACCCATTATTAAGAGGCCACCTTAGCGCCGCTATTCCGAACTTTTCTGTTGCTCCTCTCTCGCTCCTCTCTTGTTGGTTCTTAAGCTGTACTTGGCACCATCTGGTCATCAGGCCACCTTACTCTGGTTTGAGGCGGTGCCACTGCACGATGGTCTGGCGCGGCTTGGTGATCATGTCTTGCCAATGCTTCGTTTCTGTCGCTCCTGACCCGTTTTTGCCTGTAATTCACACAAAATAAAGAATAAATAAGAATAAATGCGCCAGAATTTTAACTGTGGGAGAGCCACGCTTCGGCATGAATGGGCCGGCTCGACCGGAGTGCCACTGCCTCACAGAAAACCGGCGTGAAGCAGCCCTTGTGCTGTGTTTCGCCGAGTGAGTGAAGGGAATAAAAGGTTGGCAGCGCACTTGTAACTCCACTGGTGTTGCAAGTGTCCATGAGCGGCGGCAATTGCTTACCATCAGGTGATCCGCCTGCTCGTCTGCTACCTATCACATAAAAAAAAAGACAATCACACCAATTAACCTGGTCTCAAACAAGGGCAACCCCTGTACTATGAGTACTAGATGACGTTAATTAACTGGGGGCGTCAACCCAGAACACCCAGACCCAAGAAAACTTAGGAAATGTAGTTTCCTAAATTGACTTGGCCGGGAATCGAACCTGGGACCTCACGCGCTTCACCTAAGCCACTGCGTCATCGAGGCCGTCAACAAAAAATATAAGTAATCAAAATCAAAATATCTTTATTCAGTTTAAGTCCTTATCAGAACAATTATTATGAATGTCTTATTTTGTAGTCTACCGCTGATTTGGAAGGTCAATTTCTACCGAGAAGAATCAGCAAGAAACTCAGTAGAACTACATTTTTGAAAATTACTTAACACACATGCCCCCAGGTGCAGTCGTCACCAAATGGTGGTCCACGGGCCGCAAGTGACCTGCCCGAGCCCCCCATTTTGGAGATATAGTAAGAGAGACGGAGAGAGGATAGAGAGATCAAGAGATGGAAGGGGATATAAGAGAGATGGAAAGAAGTCCATGACCTGCACAGGAACATGCGTCGTTGAACTCCGGTTTCACGGTGTATTAAGAGAAAAAGAGAGGAAGAGAGAGAGAGCTTGCGTCGTTGAACACCCGGGTTCAGGGTGTATTGAGAGAGAGGAGAGAGAGAAAGAGAGAGATAGGAGAGAGAGGAAGTGAGAGAGGAGAAAGAGAGAGTGAGATATAAAGAAAGAGAGAGAAAGAGAGAGATACTCCAGCCAAAAGTATCCGGCCAATCAGCTCGTTCCTGCCGATGTTATCGAAGTCCATGACCTGCACGTCCAGCGAGCACTCCCGGATCTTCTCCCAGGGCACGTTGAACGAGAACGCGTCGTTGAACACCGGGTGAAGGGTGTGTTGAGAGAAAGCGAGATGGCGGGAGGTGGGATAAAGAGAGCAAGTGACAGAGAAAGAGAGGTAAACGGAGAGAAATAGGGAGACAGAATATGAGAGAGAGAGAAAGAGAGGTAAACGGAGAGAAATAGGGAGACAGAATATGAGAGAGAGAGATAGAGAGAAGGAGAGAGAGAAAGAGAGGTAAACGGAGAGAAATAGGGAGACAGAATATGAGAGAGAGAGAGAGAGAGAGAGGAGAGAGAGAAGAGAGAGAGAAGGAGAGAGAGAGAGAGAGAGAAGAGAGAGAGAGGAGAGAGAGAGAGAGGAGAGAGAGAGAGAGAGAGGAGAGAGAGAAGGAGAGAGAGAGAGAGGAGAGAGAGAGAGAGAAGGAGAGAGAGAAGAGAGAGAGAGAGAGAAAGAGAGAGAGAGATAAGAAAATAAAGCTACTCACCAGCCAAAAGTATCCGGCCAATCAGCTCGTTCCTGCCGATGTTGTCGAAGTCCATGACCTGCACGTCCAGCGAGCACTCCCGGATCTTCTCCCAGGGCACGTTGAACGAGAACGCGTCGTTGGACACCGGGTGAAGGGTGTGTTGAGAGAAAGCGAGATTGCGGGAGGGTGGGATAAAGAGAGCAAGTGACAGAGAAAGAGAGGTAAACGGAGAGAAATAGGGAGACAGAATATGAGAGAGAGAGAGAGAGAGAGAGAGAGAGAAGAGAGAGAGAGAGAGAAGGAGAGAGAGAGAAAGAGAGAGAAAAATAAGAAAATAAAGCTACTCACCAGCCAAAAGTATCCGGCCAATCAGCTCGTTCCTGCCGATGTTATCGAAGTCCATGACTTGCACGTCCAGCGAGCACTCCCGGATCTTCTCCCAGGGCACGTTGAACGAGAACGCGTCGTTGAACACCGGGTGAAGGGTGTGTTGAGAGAAAGCGAGATTGCGGGAGGGTGGGATAAAGAGAGCAAGTGACAGAGAAAGAGAGGTAAACGGAGAGAAATAGGGAGACAGAATATGAGAGAGAGAGAGAGAAAGAGAGAGAGAGAAAGAGAGAGAGAGAGAGAGAAGAGAGAGAGAGAGAGAAAGAGTCAAAGAGAGAGAAAGAGAGAGAAAAATAAGAAAATAAAGCTACTCACCAGCCAAAAGTATCCGGCCAATCAGCTCGTTCCTGCCGATGTTATCGAAGTCCATGACTTGCACGTCCAGAGAAGCACTTCCCGGATCTTCTCCCAGGGACCGTTGAACGAGAACGCGTCGTTGAACACCGGGTTCAGAGTGCACTTGAAGATGGCGGTTTTGCGCTTCTCTATGCGCTTGTCGCCGAATTGCAGCCAGACTTTTACGTACGGGTCTGGGGAAGGAGAAAAGGATTTTATGAAAAAAATATATTAAAAATATCATAATTATAAATTTGTCCGATTGTAGGACCTGATACCTGTGTAGCTAAGAAAAACAAAAAATACCTAAAAACTAAGGCAATTCGATATATGGTACAAATAAAGATAGCAAAAAGTAATACGATGCAAAACCAAATGGGAAAGCATTTGTTATACTTCGCACCTTTGATTGGTTTGAAAACAAATTGAAATATGGTGATATTAGTTGTCAAAGACAATGAGAGGTGAAATCGACAAGTATCAAGTTATACTTTTTTATAAGAGTATAGATGAGGAAACAATTCTTTGCACATACTACACGTTAAAGTTTTTTCATTTTTCTGAGATTTCTTGATATACTGACTCTTGGCCCATCGGCAACCCTTTATTAGGGGAACAATCTTTGAAATTATCAAGTAATATTCATTAAAAATCATAGGGTCTGGAACTCGAACCACAGTTTTATTTTTCGAACCCCTTACTAAGCCGACGAATCGTGTGCTTAAGGGGCTATACGAATGAAACTCGCGCCGCCAACCTATTACACTGATTGTGGCGAAAATACGATATTTTTTAAGAAAGCAAAAACATTACAGACTTAGACAAAAGTAAGTAAATTGAATTTTTCAGAATCCAGATCTTGAAAAATCCAGTTTACTTGGATCTAAGTCTGTAATGTTTTATTTTCTTCAAAAATATAGTATTTTCGCCACAATCATGGAAATAGGTTGGCGGCGCTAGTTTCATTCGTGTAGCCCCATAACTAGCCATATGACTCCTACAATATCATTTAGCAGTTTCATCTTAACTGGTGGTCAAATATTTGCAATAATGTTTCCACTGGACATTGTAAATGTAAACCTACAATATTAATGAGACTATCGTCAGCTAAAGGTTAAAATTATACCTAAATAGTTTAACTAACCAGACGGATTATTATGTATACGTAAGTGTTTTAAATAATATAGATTTCAGATAGCTTTACTATTTTGCCTTATTAATCGTCTCAAAGAAGCTAGCTTCTGACTATATTTCCTGTGGTATAACTGAGTTAGAAGTTTTAAACTGATGGTTGAAGTTCGATAGCTTAGTAAAGTTGTGAAGCATTTCCTTAAAAAATGTAGGTTCTTAGTCACGCTAAAACTCTTATAGGAGTATTCTACAGCTCGTTTATGTCATCGATATAACTCTATACTCTGATTCATAATCATGTAAAGTAAACTGACAGATGAAAATGACAAGTTTCTATGCATTTTGACATTTTGCATGTGTCAAATTGAGTAATAATGTATGGGGATGACACATTGACATCTGTTAGTTTACTTCACATGATTATGAATCAGAGTATAGATATAGAACAGTATCTTCTCCTTAGTCTGTTACAGTCGACATTCCTTATCTTGTTCTCTTTTTGGTCTATGCGTTCCATGAAGTCGACTCGACATAGAAGGCGAAAACCGAGAATTGGCCTCCTGAGCTATGTTCGAAAAATTCGATACCGAGATCACGGCACGGTACTTAAACCACTAGACCAAACGGGGTGTTGGTTGATAGCTTGATAAAGTTGAGAAAATTAAAAAAAATACAGTTAGGTATGTATGCTTTCATGCGAGGCTATAAGTACTTATGAATTTAAAAAACCGATAGACTCCATTCCCCATTGTTGAAAGCACTCTCTTTATCCAAGCCTCTTTTCCCAGAACTCAGCAATATTTCAAATACTACAGTTTCCGTAACGGCGCCATTTTGTTATTTTTAATTATGCCTCGCCCGCCATCTTAATTTATGGGGGACGTTAAAAATGATCTAAGGTTTGGGAGACAACTGAAAATTTATGGTAAGTAAAAAGAAAATATTGAATTATGGCGTCTTCTTTCTTTGGTAATGGCAACCAATCTGAATGATAAGCCAATATCGCAGTATCTATATTTTTTACTAGTGGCCCGTCCTCACTTCGTTTCGGGACCGTAATTCAGAAATGAACTAATAGATGGCGCTGTGCTAAATTACATCGCGCAAGCGTTTCGTGTTTTCGGTTTACCTATAAGGCTTGTCGTTGTCTATTGAAGTTATCCCTTTATAAATAGTTTAAATGGAATAGGTGGACGATTACTTGTATTAAGTACGCCTCGTTATTCCATATATCCATTCTGAACAATATTTCTTCAGTGACCTTGAAAATACCACTAATCCGCATTAGGCAGTGGTGAAAAAGGCTAAGCCCATCATAGTAGCGATGACTTGATTTCTGCGATGAAGGGATTTGCCCTGGTAGTGGGACAGTATAATAGTCTAAATAAGTCTTTTGAAAGTCGCACAAAATAAATCAACTTTTCATATAAAGTTATGTGACTTGTACATGTTGTATGGGGAGTCAAAAATAATTCAACGTATTTTCAAAAGTCGTTAAACAAATGTTGCTTCGAAGGATTGGCTGTAAATATTCCACGATTCATCCTGTATGTCAATCACTATACTTGAAATCTCTCTTCGGTCGGGTCACACTGGTGTCCCATCGAATCAAGAGGGTAAGGGCATAGAGTGTACCAGTGTTTGCGCACATACTTGAGCAATATTATAAATCATGCGTACGTGTCTGATCTTAAAGAGTGGCCGCCGTAGCCGAATATCGGTTGGAGAATTTTATACTTGACCTAAGTAGGGCTGATTGAAAGAATTCCGGAACATTCGATATGACGACGAAGTTTGCTCTTTGAAACTTTAATTAACTTCTAACTTTTAATGCAAAGGTCCAAGGACGGAAATTTCTGGAAGACCCTGCATAATAAGGGCCAAGGACAAGGGACGTTGTTTTGGTTTAAATGTAATATTGTTATTAAAAATATCAGCCTATACTGTCCCACTGCAAGGCAAAGGCCACCATCATAGAAATGAAGTCATCGCTACTATAATGGGATTAGGCTTAATCACCATCGCTTGCCATATGCGGATTGGTGATCAGAAGCCCGAGCTATGTTCGAAAAAATCGTGTTAAATGTTATTTGTATTTTGCTTATTGCTGCCTGCGTGCAGTAGTCCTCTTCATCTAGGTACACACGGAAGACCAGCGTCAAGGAGTCACCGACTCCCTGACACATGCTGAGTGTATGCCTATTCAGTGTCTTGTTTATGTAATACTCCACTTACCTATTTTGTCTGTGATTACACTGAATAAATCTTTTTCTATTTTATTCTATTCTATAAATATACTTTTGCTCGACCTGGGAATCGACCCCAGAATCGTAAACCCACGGCACGGTATTTAAACCATTAGTCCATCGAAGCGTTCTTTTTGTTATTACAAGTTAAAAAAGCACGGTGCTTTCTAACCATCTTGGAAACTTCTCGAGCGCATGATACTTATGATAATAAACATTTGTTTCCAAGGAATATAGGGCAAGAGGAATTCCCAAGTAATAAATTTACTCTATTTTAGTGCCTTGTTGTCAGTTTTTTAGCTAAAGTTTTCAGTTATTCAAAACTGTCACACTAGCGTTCACAATTTACTAGAGACTAGTGGCCATAATTCATAAATGAGCCAATAGATGGCGCTGTGTCCAATTACATCGCGCAAGCGTTTCATGTTTTCGGTTTGCCTATAAGCCTTGTCGTTGTCTATAGAAGTTATCTCTTTATAAATAGTATAGATATTTTTTAACTATGGTTCTTATTTTTTTTCTTGCTCAAAGCCGCATTAAATAGCGTCTCTGCCTTGTTATACACTAAAAGGTCATGAGTTCGATTCCCAATCTAAGAAAAACTTCTTAAAATGAGCATTTTGTATTGTTCAGTAAAGGTGTCGAAATTAATAGAGAATACTCGCTAGACGTCCCATTAATTTCCTTCGCTGTCAAGTTCCTGGAAGAAGGGATTTGTGGAATTCTACCCTAAAGAGTTATCCCTAAGGGGTTATGTTTCCAGCATCCTAAGGCCATTGTTCAACAATAAAAGGTAATGATAGGTAATAAAATAGGCTGATTGATTTTGTGTTAAGATTTTCTGAAACACACTAAAGTATATCCTCTAACCGATGTTCGGCTACAGCGGCAGATCTCGCACGCAGGATATATTATGCTCTTAGTGATCAAGTGTGTGCGCAAACACAGGTGCACTCTTCTATTCCTTACCTCTTGTTCGATGGGACACCAGTGTGACATGACCGAAGGGAGATGAACTTAAGACTATAATATTATGGAATAAGCCCTAAGTTACCCTTTTGGGATTGACACGAGTGGTTGCTGTTTATCAAAGTCCGTAATTCCTAAAGACTGTAAATAAATGGAAATAGTTGCTGGCGCATGTGTTTCTTCCGTCCTATAACATTTCCGGATTTTTTCCAACAAAGCGTGAAGCGTCTCATAGGCTAATATGGCAGTACCAATGGATGTGATGGGTGTAATTTCTGTATTTCAGGTTTTTAATATTGTATGTCCTCTGTTGTCTGATATCTGTAACACCAGAGCTTAAGCTACTTAGTACGAAGCCAGGTCAATGTAAGACATGTTTTTTTTTTTGAGGACAATCAAGATGACCCTGCTCCGCCTGACGGTATACGGACGTGAGATCCAAATATGAGATTGACAGGCACAAAAGAATAGACGAAGTGTCTAGTGAGTCTGTCACTCTCACCCTGAAGGCCTGCTGAAATGCCGTTTCACGCCCCGTCTCAAAAACCCAAGATTGTAAGAAGGGGGTAGTGATGATATCACTATGCGCGGGGCGAACATAGCGGGCTGCGCGGGACGCGCGGGGCGATGACGAAACATATACTCGCACGCGCACGCCCGCCCCCGGACAGACCTCACGACCACAGAACCGCGCGCACGTACTTCGTTTGTATAGCTCACTATTTTTTGGTCTTATAAAAACCCCGGGCTGCTTCACGCGGTTTTTCTGTGAGGCAGTGGTATCACTCGTCGAGCCGGCCCTTCATGCCGAACGTGGCTCTCCCACAGTTAGTAATCTGTAACCAGGGTCACCAAACAGACACAAAAAGTCAGCTGCCTACTTAGCGCGCTAAAACAGAGCTACGCCCACATACATATCTACAACAGTGGTGAGCCATGCTTTGGTATTAATGAGCCAAATCGACCGGAGTTACCACGGCCTCACAGAACACCGGCGTAAAGCAGACCCTGCGCTGTGTTTTGTCGAATGAGTGAGGGTACCGGGGGTAAGGGGATTAAGGTTTGGCAGCACACTAGTGACTCTGCTGGAGTTGCAGGTGTCTATGGGCGGCGGCAATAGCTTACCATCAGATGATCCGTTTGCTCGTCTGCCACCTATCACATAAAAATAGACACCAAAAGTTTGCTGCCTGCTTCGCGCGCTAAACAGGCTATGACACAGTTTAAAACTAGCACGGGAGGTTAGAGTTCCTAACCTAAATACCTACATTGTCTACTATATTCTGTTCTATGAAGTTATATCTAATAATATAAAGTAACAAAATAAGTACCCATTTTGGTAAGTTCTAATTAATTTTTAAGTCGATTGTGTAGGTGTACTTTATAAAAAGAATAAACTATTTAGATACCTTTTAGTCTTTGTTTAAATCTGTTGTACAATTGTACGATTTTCCAGTTTAACACTTACCAAATACAAGAATTCAAACAAATGGTTTAAATGAATTAACTAATTCATTTACCGGTTTACCAGATAGTCTACAGTAGCGCCTACAGAACGTTACTCAGCAAAGGTTCAGCCTACAGTGAAATTATTAGGGTTGCCCCAAGACAAAGATTAGGCGTTACATCAAAATAAATGGGAAATGAGTAGGTATTAGTAGTGCATAGATCAAAATAAATAAGGGAAATGAGTATAACCAGTATAGACCTTAGAGCAAAATAAATAAGGGATACAGCTATGAGTAGATATAACTAGTATAGATCTCAGATCTGTGGGAGAGCCACGCTTCGGCATGAATGGGCCGGCTCGACCGGAGTGATACCACTGCCTCACAGAAAACCGGCGTGAAGCAGCTCCTGTGCTGAGTTTCGCTGAGTGAGTGAGGGTACCGGAGGCTCGCTCGGGGGGGAAGGGGATAAAAGATTAGCAGCGCACTTGTTGTGTTCATGGGCGGCGGCAAATGCTTACCATCAGGTGATCCGCCTGCTCGTCTGCTACCTATCGATATCTACGTACATAATTATTATTATATATAAACTACATAAATAGTTTCCTGTTTTTGATACCGATTCATAAAAAAATCATAAAAAGGAATTCATTTTTTTCTCTCAAATCTGCCCGTTTTGCACGAAATGAGAGAATCTACCACCTATGTACCCAAAACTGTAATTCGAGACCAAAAAATCTGCTACAATGTTGCTACTGCAATAAAATGATCGTACCATAGTATAACCCTTTTTTCTAATACACTAGCTGATATAATTTATTTATTGGTAATTTTGATTCTATAATTTAAAGAAATAATTTTATTAACTTATTTTCACGTAAATACAAGACGCTTTAATAAAAACTTAATCATCCGTAATTTTAGTTTTCAAAGATGGTATTGCGCTTGTAACACTTCAGGGGTGAATAACATTTGGTATCTACCCACAACATTTTAACAATGTATGGAAACTTGACAGTTTAGTCTGCATAATAAGCAAACATAATGCCAAAAGGGTGCGGAAACCTAAAAAACGTCACTTGAGAATGACAATAAGTGACTTTAACAGATTTGACAGTGACGTATCTGTCGTAGATTTTTTGGTCTCGAATTCCAGTTTAGAGTAGTATAGAACCTTTGTAGCCAGCCCTAAACCAGTCCCTCTGTAATTTAGCCTCCCTAATTTCATCCTTTCATTGTGAACCACCTCCCATCTTTTACATTTACTTTCCCAAATTAAAAAGGAGAGTTGCTCTGTCTGAATAACTTAAATTATAGAGGAAGGCTTTATTTAATTGCTTACTTACTTATTTTAAGACTTGAATTAGTAGGGCGTTTTGCTAGTTATAAATGTATAGGAATTTGACAATCTTAGAGACTAAAACGAGTGATTAAGGGGCTACACGAATGAAACTAGCGCCGCCAACCTATTTACACTGATTGTGGCGAAAATATGATATTTTTTAAGAAAATAAAATATTACAGACTTAGATCCAAGGAATTGGATTTTTCAAGATGCAATATATTTTCTAACACGCGACAAGTAACAATAATGTTAATTATTGCTAAAAACGGCCACTTTTAGCAATAATTGACATTATTGTTACTTGTCGCGTATTTTATAATATATTGTTTGCATCTTGAAAAATTCAATTTACTTGGATCTAAGTCTGTAATATTTTATTTTCTTAAAAAATATCATATTTCGCCACAATCAGTGTATCCATCTAATATTATTTTAATATTATATTATATCCATACTATCAGTGTATCCATCATATTATAAAGGAAAGTGTCTGTCTGTCTGTTTGTCTTTCTTTCACGGCAAACGGAGCGACGAATTGAAGTGTTTTTAAGTGGAGATAGTTGAAGGGAGGGCGAAATCGAGTGTTATAAAATTTTGAGTTAGGTCACTTTCATTCTAAGGGTGCGATGTTCCGCCATTCCTCAAGTAACAATCATAACAAACGGTTATGATGTAATGAAGCGCTAAGAACCCGAAGATACTTCAGAAGCAGGAGTTTGAAATCGCAATCGAGACAAAGTTATTCAAAAAATTATTCGTACTTAGGTAGTACGTGGGAGAGCCATCGCTTTGCAATGAAGGGCCAATCGACGGAGTGATACCAGCTGCCTCACAGAAACCGTGACGTTGAAGCAGCTCTGTGCTAAAGGTTTAGGAGTGATTACCTGAGGCCATCGGTGTAAGGGGAATAAAGGTTACAAGCGGCACTTGTTTAGCATGTGTTCATCGGCGGTCAATTGCTCCCATCAGTAGCCTTCTCATCTGCTTACACTTAAAAAATGTAAACATAATCTAACACCCGTTTTGATTTGAATGAAGCGTCTAAAAACCCGAAGATAGCTGTCAGAAGCAGGAGTTGAAATCGAATCGAGACAAAATTAGTTAAAAAGTATTCGTTTTTTTTTTTGTATGTGATAGGTAGCAGACGAGCAGGCGGATCACCTGATGGTAAGCAATTGCCGTCGCCATGAACACTTGCAACAAGTGCGCTGCGACCTTTTATCCCTTCCCCCCGATGGCCTCCGGTACCCTCACTCACTTCGCGAAAACACAGCACAGGAGCTGCTTCACGTCGGTTTTCTGTGAGGCAGTGGTATCTCTCCGGTCGAGCCGAATTCATGCCGAAGAATGGCTCTCCCACAATTAAAGTTACTTAGTAGGTTCGCTTTAGAGGCTTCTCTATCTCAGTCGGTCAGATATCAAAATCACCTATCTCCACTAAATCGTGACCTGTAAGCAAGACATGTGTCAGCCATCACCCCTCAAGCCAAGCATATCAAAACGTGTGTAATGAAGCGCCTAAGAACCCGAAGATAGCTGTCAGAAGCAGGAATTTGATATCGCATTGGAGGAAGTAATCTCATGATTTGATTAAATTTTGTACGATTTCCGTGAAATATTCGTAATAGTGACTTATCTGTCACATAAGGGTTATTGAGACACGAGCGAGATTTTATTAACATTCGCATGTGTTTTAATGAATAGACCTACCACGCTCTATGCAATGTCATAACTATACCTCTACAATAACTAAGTGATTTTTGAGATCTAATTTTTGTAAAGTAAGTAAAGTATCAGCCTTACTTATATACTGTCCCATTGCAGGGAAAAAACCTACACTACACTATACAGGGTGTAACAAAATGGGGGTATCATCCCAAAGCAAACCGATTCTGACAAACTTTACAAATCACATATTAAAGTTTTTAACCTGCCAAGTTAATACTACGATTATTAATATTTAATTGAAATCCGACTCTTCGTGAAATCCATTTCAATTCGTACAACACTAATAAGCAATCAGCTGACAGGGATGGTAACCTTTGACCGCTCCTTTTTGAATAGTTATTTTGCCCCTCGCATTCCTGACAATTGTTTGCATACAAAATTTTATAAATGAATTACAGTAATATTGTTTATCTTTTCCTAAAATATTTTTTTATTAATTTGAAACTTGGCATATAGAATCTACACAAGGTACACATTATTTCCCTTTTTGGTTAATACCCCCTTTTTGTTACAACCTGTATAGAAATCACTCGATACTATGATGGCATTAGGTTTAATCCACGCTTGCCTAAAGCGGATTGGTGGTCACTAACCCGGGCTACCTATGTTCGAAAGTCCTATGTCCTACATTCGATCTTGGGGCTTTCGTATCCAATTAACATCAGCATATCTATAACATGGACGAATTGTTCCATACATATTATAATTTCTTCTAACTTACCTATATTTTAAAATTTTAATGCTAATTTTAAAGAAATAATGGATTCCAGGACTGCCACGAAAGTTATATCTCAAAGAACCCATTATCGACATGTTTCGTAGTTTTTATTTATTTACCTGGCATAGAGGCAGGAACACTTCTCCGATGGAGTCGTCTCTTGAAAACCGGTCGTAGTCAAACACGTGAAGATGTAGTACCTGAGAAAAAATATTATGTACTTTAAACAAGGTTCAAAAATACCTTTATTAAAGCATTGCTTCCACATTTATATTCGGCTATGGCGGCCAAACTCAAGCCTCAGCCATCGACGCGTCGCAGGATATTTATGGTGTACCTACGTGTGTGCGCAGACAAATGTGCACTCTCTATTCTTTTACCCCCATGTTTCGATGCCACTGATGATGATGATTCGATATTCAATTTAATTCCACTTTAATGTATTTTTTTATTATACTCCGATTCATAATCATGTAAAGTGTCATCCCCATACATTATCACTCAATTTGACACATGCAAAATGTCAAAATGCATAGAAACTTGTTATTTTTTTGTTTACTTTACATGATTATGAATCAGAGTATAGTTGTCTATTATTTTGAGACACCGTAATGGTACATGTTACAACTTTTTTATGCTGCATGAACACATGTTTGAGCAAACAAATACTCATTTATCTTTATCTTTCTACGACTTTTGGAAATTCGCATAAAAAGTCGGTCACTTGACTTGGTATGGGGAGTTGAAAGAATAACGAGGAATTTTGAAAAGTCGTTGATTGGGTGACGTTTTAAAATACTAAGTATACCGAAAACTGGAATTCAAGACCAAAAAATCTACTACAATGTTGCTACTGCAATAAAATGATCGTAGGTACCATAACTAGTAACCCCTTTTTTTTGTAAAAACACCCGCTGATGTAATTTATCTATTGGTAATTGTGATTCTATAATTTTAAAAAATAATTTTATTAACTATTTTTCATTTAAATACAAGACACTTTAATAAAAACTTAACCATCCGTAATTTTAGTTTTCAAAGATGGTATTGCGCTTGTAACACTTCAGGTGTTAATAACATTTGGTATCTACTTACAACATTTTAACAATGACAGTTTAATCTGCATAATAAGAAAAATAATGCCAAAAAGGTTGGCGAAACCTGAAAACGTCACTTGAAAATAGCATAAGTGACATTAACAGATTTGACAGTGACGTATCTGTTGTAGATTTTTTGGTCTTGAATTCCAGTTTGGAGTATAGGCACTCACTCGACTTTGCAGCTTCTGTATAGGAAACCCCTCGAAGTAGAAGGTCTCATTCCACCGCGGGTTGAGCGTCCGTCTCTTGATCTTGGTCTCGAGTCGGTGCTTCTTGTCCGGGAGGAGCGTGACCCTCACGTAGGGGTCAGAGGTTCCACTCAGGTCTTTGGCTGGGAGCTCTTTGCCCTGGAACAATATGTGGTTTAGAAAAAAAAAGTTTATTTGGAATAAATTTTGTTTACAATTTAGACAGATCCGTAAGATGTTATTTAAACTGTGTAGCAGGTAGCAACGCCCATGTCCTTGGCACAGCAGATTCCAAATAAGATGATATATACCACGATGAGTGATACCACTGCCTCACAGAAAACCGGCGTGAAGCAGCCCCTGTGCTGTGTTTTGCCAAGTGAGTGAGGGTACCGGAGGCCCACTCGTGGGGGAAGGGGATAAAAGGTTGACAGCGCACTTGTAACTCCACTGGTGTTGCAAGTGTCCATGGGCGGCGGCAATTGCTTACCATCAGGTGATCCGCCTGCTCGTCTGCTACCTATACCATAAAAAAAAAAAAACAAACTGACAACAAAGAATTAAAAGAAAAAAATTAAATTTTAGAAACCCTCGACACAAATTTTCTGGCAGCGGCCATCTTGGATAAGAAATTTGTGACAATAAATATAATATTCTGATACTCAAGCCTTTTATAAGATACCCATTTGTGGGAGTTGTGTTAAAACACAATCCATATCTTTGTGAAGGCGGCCATCTTGGATCGATTTTTGTCCAACATAGCTAAGAACACTCCCCCTTCATTCATCTTTCAAACAAAAAAAAAACAAAATCTAAATCGGTTAATTTGTTCGGGAGTTACGATGCCATAGACAGACACATACAGGGTGCATATGTGAACATTTACATCCCTTTAACCACATGTTCTACTAATCATTCTAAACAACATTTATTGTTCTATGACTTTTGAAAATTCGCATAAAAATTTTTCATCTTCCATACAACGTCCGGTCACGTGACATGGTCATTTTGTATGGGGAGTCAAAAATTTTTTCGAAGAATTTGGAAAAGTTGTTGAACAAATGTTGTTCAGAATGGTTGATAGAACACGTGGTTAAAGGGATGAAAACGTTCACAGATACACCCTGTATAGACCTGCTACACCAGTGAAGTCCCAAATGCGCAGCCAACATTTTAAACCCCTTTCTTTCCGATTGGGCCTCCACCCTAACTCACTTGGCGAAACACAGCGCAGGCGCTGCTTGGAATCACTCCGGTCGAGCCGGCCCATTCATGCCGAAGCGTGGCTCTCCTATGACTCAATTTCGTCTGTATGAAATCGTAATAACATCCATATTTTATAGGCAAATAAAATAATGTATTCCGAATTATTTAGTCACGAAATCGACTGATTTGGTTCAAATAATTTATGCAAATATAAAACATTGGCAGGATTAATTTTATACAATAGGGTATTTGACTAATTTCGATATAGTAAAAAAATATTTATACTTTTCCAAAATACTGGTAAATGAGAACCAATGGCCAACATTTTCAGTTAAAAATATAACGTCTAGCTGGTTTTATGAGCATTCAAAGTTTCATGGGCAAGTCCATTTTTAAAGTATGCAATTTAAAAAAAAATAATTATATCATTGAACTACCCGTACATTTTCCACCAACTTTTATTATGAAACCATTTACTTAAACGAACATTTGATATAGCTACCAAACAAAATTTACTAGACGCGCATACAAGATACAAGCGTGTGACGTCACTTGCCTGTAGCCATTTGTATAGAGCGTTTTTGGGCTTGCCCAAAATATGTGCTTTTAAAGTTGTGATATCTCAGGTGATTCAAATCAGAATCAAGCAATTCTTTCAATAATGTTTCTTAAATTGAGAGGTCTTTTGATTAAACACATAATTTTTTTTTGTCAAATACCCTATTTGATAGACAATGCAAAATAGCTGAGTAAAATATTATAAATACATAATATTGATCTATATCTTCTTCTATACTATTTGTAAAGGGATAACTTCTATAGACAACGAAAAGGCTTATAGGTAAACCGAAAACACGAAACGCTTGCGCGATGTAATTGGACCCAGCGCCATCTATTGGTTCATTTCGGAATTCAGGTCCCGAAGCGAAGTGAGGGCGGGCCACTATTCTTGAATAATTTTATTTTTGTTATAATTCTTTTTTAAGGGGATCGGTTAGTATAACTGGTAGTACAGCCACCCGGACTGTGGAAGGTTGTGGGTTCGAGTCCCACCTGAACCCATCGATGAATTTTTAAGTGCATTTCTTTTTATGTGATAGGTAGCAGACGAGCAGGCGGATCACCTGATGGTAAGCAATTACCGCCGCCCATGGACACTTGCAACACCAGTGGAGTTACAAGTACGCTGCCAGCCTTTTATCCCCTTCCCCCCCAGGGTGGGCCTCCGGTACCCTCACTCACTCGGCGAAACACAGCACAGGGGCTGCTTCACGCCGGTTTTCTGTGAGGCAGTGGTATCACTCCGGGTGGAGCCAAAAGTGCTAGTTTTTTTTTATGAGATAGGGGGCAAACGAACAAACGGATCACCTGATGGTAAGCGATTACCGCCGGCCATGGACACACGGAACACCAGTGTGTTTCGCCTTTTCAGTTTGATTATAAGATTTGTTGTTTAAATAATGTGTCACTTATAAATTAGTACCCTATTGCTTAACAGCTATCCTCATTATAATTTGGATATATTTAAGGCAAGAGTAAACAGGCATCTTCTAGGCAAACGCGTGTCATCCTAGACCTCATCGTCACTTTCCATCAGGTGCGATTGTGGTCAAGCGTTGGCCTATCTTCTATAGATACTATTTATAAAGAGATAACTTCTATATGGATAATGACAAGGCTATTAGGTAAACCGAAAACACGAAACGCTTGCGCGATATAATTGGACACAGCGCCATCTATTGGTTCATTTCGGAATTACGGTTCCGAAGTGAAGTGAGGGCGGGCCACTATAGTCTAATAAAAAAAAATATCCTCACCTGAATGATCCTCAATATCAGAGTGGTGTTCTGGAAGTCGTACTCCAGCGAGAAGTGGATCTGGCCGACGTTCTCCGATGGCTCCGAGTTGTCGATGTACATGTCCACCAGCGAGATGGACCGGTTCTGGAGGAACGCCATCTGTCAGTCCAGAGTGGTAACACTTTAAAGTGGTGTATGGACTTGGCCGTCCATGCGAGAAAGTGCGATTTTTTCGGACTTCCGGATTTAAACGGAGTTCCGGAAGGTTAACGAAGTTCCGGTAAGTTTAACGGAGTTCGGAAAGTTTTACGGAGTTCCGGTAAGTTTAACGGAGTTCCGGTAAGTTTTAACGGAGTTCCGGTAATTTTGCCGGAGTTCCGGTAAGTTTATCGAAGTGCCGGTAAGTTTAACGGAGTTCCGGTAAGCTTAACGGAGTTTCAGTTAGTTTAACGGAGTTCCGGTTAGTTTAACGGAATTCCGGTAAGTTTAACGAAGTTCCGGTAACATTATCGGAGTTCCGGTAACATTTATCGGAGTTCCGGTAAGTTTAACGGAGTTCCGGTAAGTTTAACGGAGTTTCGGAAAGTCTTCTGGAAACCCATAAAAGGCCAATGTATGGTTTCGGCGCCTTTTTTTGCTATTACATCCACAAATACTTGTTATTTTAGTTTAAAATAGCGTAAGAAACAAAATTTAATAAAGCAAATATACCACTCGGACCAAACGAAGTTATGAAGGTTAAATTTATTTCTTTATTATTAAAAAAAAACTGTTTTTTTACTGCATTTAATCTAACACATAACTTGACTCGGACTGAGATTAGATATAGTTTTATTGTTATTGAACAAAATTGTGGGAGTAACAGCAAATAATAAAAAGGCATCCTTGGTCCATACGAATCCGGCATTAAAATTTGCTAGAATTCCAGAAAATTTACCGGAGTTCCGGAAAGTGAAGTATATCCAAAATTGTTTTAAATTTACCAACAAAAGTAAAAAAAACAGTAAGTCATTCCGGTATGAATTTCTGATTGCAGAGAATTTTTCTGATTGTACTACAGATTTTTTCCGGAAGTCATGAACTTGTCCGGAAGTCCGGAAAAGAATCCTAGTTTTCTAATAAGTATGATATTGTGCCGGGGGTCCGGTTATATGCTATTTGGTAAGTACTAATACGAAAGTTTTCAAATTATTGTCAAGTGGTGAAAAATTATGTGAAAATATTACAAACCGTAACATAAGTATTAATTTTAAATTAAAATACCTACCAGTGATATACAAATGTCTGTACATTATATTTAGGTGTATCTTGATAAATACATGAATTAATAAAATAAATATAAATAATAATGTACTAAGTATTTTTGTGCACAAACTCTAATGTCCAATTCTACAAAATTTTTAAGTCGTTTTATTGTACAAAAAAAAAACAAAAATTTGTTAAAGTATAACAGAGTTCTATTCGTCTTTACCTTATGTTACTTTTTTCGTTCACATACAGGGAGTATAAGTAAACATTTACATTCTTTTAATACGTCTTCTATCAACCATTCTGAGCAACCTTTATTCTAAGAGTTTTGAAAATTCGTCGGAAAATCAAATAGTAAAAAAAAATTGCTTCAAGTATAAAGAAAATGCGTTTTAAAAGGATGTGACTGTTTACCTTACCATAGTGACCATACATGCCTGTATGTTGTTTTTTTTTTGTATATTTGAACGAAAAAAAAAATACGTTAAAAATGTACACAGAAAGATTCGCAAGTCGTTTTTTGCTTTTACCCATGTTAATACAAAATATGCCTAAAAAAATACGAGTGGAATACAGTGTACATACGATATCAGAACTGAAACGTCATCAATATAATACACTTGGGATCAAATAAATGGGTCGTCAAACATAGGTTAACAATCAATAAAGCCCACTAAAATTGAGAGCCCAATTTACTAACTCCCAAGCGTACAGTGTCGTGCATACTTTACTGTAGCGTATAACTTGGATATGTTGCATTGATAGAAAAATCTTTCGAAGTTTTTTTCTACTTTTTAGTTTAGAATGTATGTAAGGCTCAAGAGTAACTTTTTAAAGGATCAATAATGCATCATTTATTTTTTTAATAATATTTTTATACTAGTAGTCTAATTTACTTGTATAATCATTTTATTCATTATATATTTGAAGTCTATGATATTTTTTGTACCTTAAAATCACGTAGGTAAATTAAATTTTATAAAATCGACATACTTACTTAAAAGTTACTCAAAAGCCTAACACTTGGTACATATTTCAGATTTAGAAAAATCATCTTTAACCACTGATATTATTACATAAATAATTGTGAAAATATAATTTACCAATAATTTACTCAGGAAGCGTCAATATATTAAATAAATAAAAATATTATATTTGGAAAACATGCAAGCTTATAATATGCATAGTAAATAAGGTATTGAATACTTACATAATATATTTTTCACTTACCCTTTACTGGTACAGCTAAGTATACTTAAATATAATAAATATTTTACATACTAATAAATAGGTGATAAAAAATTACGCTTTATACAAATATTAAAAAAAAACTTTTTTATACACGTAAACAAATATTAAATATAAAATATAATACAAAATATGATTTATAAGTTTTTCTGTGATTAAACGATAGGTGTGTAAAACTTCGAAAGAATTTTAAGTAATTAACTAGTTACGCACAAAAATAAAACTACAAAAAGTACGTAGGTTTTATTTTTAAATGTGAGGTTTTTAAAATTTTTCATAAAATATTTCATAATTATAATAAGAACATATTTTTAAAAAGCCGTTAATTTAATCTCACATTTAAAAACATAAATACCATTACATATTTTACACAAATAATGGACAGAAGAAAGTAGCTCGGTGAGTGGTCAGCGCTGTTTTTTAGCAGGTCTACAGGGTACATGTGTGAACATTTACATCCCTTTGACCACGTGGTCTATCAACCATTCTAAACAACATATTTTGTTCAACCACTTTTCTAAATTCTTCGAAAAAATTTTCGACTCCCCAATTCCCCATACAAAATGACCAAGTCACGTGACCGACTTTGTATGAAAAGATGAAATTTTTTTATGCGAATTTTCAAAAGTCATACTTAGAACAAAAATTGTTTAGAATGGTTGGTTGAACACGTGGTTAAAGGGATGTAAATGTTCACAGATACAACCTGTACCTATGCGTGTGTGTGTATGTAAAGTAAATGGTACAGATTTTATTTATTCCCAAATACAGTGATCACACCAAACATTTACGGTCTACATGCAATGTTAGCTTTGATTCGAATGCCCCAAACGATCGTTGAATATTCATCGTTCATCACAGATGTTACCTGTAATGTTAGACAGCTGAAAACTGGACTGAAACTGTCCCGATTTCCATACGAATAGCGGGACATAAAGTAACTATGACTGTGAAAGTTTTGGGGGACAGTTGTCAATAATTATAGTTTTGAAGTCGCAAAATTAAGTTGCGCACTTTATATTTTAATAAGAACTTATTTTACGACGAAAAAGCGAATAAAACTACCAAGTCCTTATTAATCATGAGAAAATATAAACATGTATTAAACAGATTCATAGCCATACCGACCTTTTTACCCGACTACGGCAAAGCAAAAGGAGGGTTATGATTTTGACAGGCTATGTATGTATGTATGTTTGTTCATCTGTTTCCACGTAACTTCTAAACTACTTATCAGAATTCGACAAATGGCATATCATTATAAGCGCCTTAACTGTCCGCTAGTTATAGGCTATATGAAATTTGACAAAATCTAATGTGGCGCCCTCTAGCGGACAAAACATACAGAGTAAAAAAAATAAAGTTATTGATAAATATGCCGTGTTTGGTATCATTTGAAAGCGCTTGAATTGTACATTTTGAATATATATATATATATATATATATATATTACTAGCACTTGGACACCAAAATAGTACAAATAAAAAAAAAGTAAGAAAACTAAAACCCAAACTACGACAAAAAACGATGCTGAAAAAAGTATAAAACAAGCCTTCGTTGTCAATTTACAAAAATTCGTACATAAAGGCGTAGTTCACACGTTTATAATACCTACCTTTACTTACTTTACTTTGACAACGTGTGACTACGCCTTTATGTACGAATTATTGTAAATTGACAACGAAGGCTTGTTTTATACTTTTTTGAAGCATGGGATGAAATACTAAGTAGAGAAACACAGTAAAGTACCTATAGTTAATTTAAACCAGTTACTAGCTTGTTAAATTTTATCCTAACTTTTCTGAGGGGGAACCCTATCTCATCATTTAAGTCAATTAGACGTGGACATAGGCTTCCCCCAACGTTCTCCACAGAGATCGGTCCTGTGCCATCCGCATCCAAGGGACTCCCGCGACCTTCACTAGATCGTCGAATTCGTCGATCCACCTGGTGGGAGGCCTGCCACGGCTGCGGCCTCCACTCAAGGACCTTTCCACCCGAACGGCCTTGATGTGGATAAAAGATTTTAACCTCTTTGTAAATAGTATAGTTCCATTATAGTTCTATTTATAATGTTGTCAGATTCGTACTGCCACCCGCAATCCTACCTGCCCAAACCCTTATAATATGCAAGCTACACATTAGTAGAATCAGCGGCTGGACCCAAAATGATGAATTATTCATAAACAGGCATATCCTAAACCCTCGGAACAAGAACACAGATTTATTTTGGCTTCTTATTTGACCCTTTGTGTAGGGACGTCCGGTGGTCGATATCGATGGTTTACACAATTCATTAATTTTGATCATTTTTAAAACCCGAAGCCTGCATTAGAAACCTTTAAGCTTTGAAATGGGATTTTAGCTAACTGTTGGAGAGCCACGCTTCGGCATGAATGGACCAGCTCGACCGGAGTGATACCACTGCCTCACAGAAAACCGGCGTGAAGCAGCCCCTGTGCTGTGTTTCGCCGAGTGAGTGAGGGTACCGGAGGTCCACCCAGGGGGGAAGGAGATATAAGGTTGGCAGCGCATTTGTAACTCCACTGGTGTTGCAAGTGGCCATGAGCGGCGGCAATTGCTTACCATCAGGTGATCCGCCTGCTCGTCTGCCATCTATCACATAAAAAGAAATGGGAAAGAGCGCGATAACCCCAAAACAAGTACTTATTACTTCCTGGGGCATCTCGAGACATGTATGACTATCAAATAAGAAATAAAAGTATTTTGGATTTGTATTAGCATGTAATTCGAAAAATTCAAACATACTTTTAGTTCGAACACAGGATCCCGGTACTTTAACCACCAAGACCAAGGCACAAAATAATTACACACAGAAGTTAGACTCAGCCTGATTTTGAATTTAGCAAGTTCGTTGACATATGCTAGGGTTGTTGCCCGGCATGAGTACATAAGCGCGCAGCCTCTACCACAGACCTCGACAGTTTGACAATCTTATGTCATAGGCTAGGATTAATGTGGTCGAAAAGGCGTATTTCCCCGTTAGTGCGCATGCGTGAGTACATGACACGTTTTTAGCTTTTAGTGGGCAGTCTCCTTTCTGTGTGTAATTATTTTGTGACCAAGGGGCTTTCATGGTTTAAGGAAATAAAACCCCAATAGCGCGAATTTACGTGGTTTAGATACAAAAGTAAATCTAATAACAGGTATTCGCTTAAGGAAAGCACATATTTTTATACACTTTTATAAAATGTTCTATGAAGATTAAATTTCAATCTATTACATTACACAAATTTATATGATGTAAAAACCTTGTTGCGTGATTGACGACTCTCTCAACATTTTCAATTTTACCTTGTAAATTTTGCTACAAGCTTTTCTCTGTAAATGAATTAACAGAATAATATTTCAGTTTTATGTTTTTCTTTTTGTGTTACGTGGCAAACGAGGATACGAATCACCTGATGGCAACCTATTGCCGGTATTGTGTTGCAGGTGTTATAGTGTTATAGGGTATGTTAACCGATGTGGTAAACATACTTACCCTATGACATAAGCGGCAGTGTCAGTGGCCCGCCCTCACTTTGCTTCGGGACAGTAGTTACCTACATTGTCTACCAATAGATGGCGCCAGGCATTGATGGAATATCGCTTTTTCTGTTTGTAAAGGTTTATCTTATGTCTATAGAATTTATCTCTTTATAAATAGTATAGATATTGGCCTGCCCTCACTTCGTTTCGGAACTTTAGTTCCAAATTGCACCGATAGTTGGCGCTGGGTGTCGATTGCATCGCGCGTGTGTTGATTGTTCGAAAAATATTTTAAGACTTGTGGTTGTCTATAGATGTTTTCTCTTTATAATAGCATAGATCATAATTTTAGTATAGAAAGCAAGAAAGAAGAAAAGAAAGAAAGAAAAATAATTTATTTCCTAACACAATGTACATATACAAGACCCCTGTCAGTGAAAAAGGCGTTCACTCAGCATGGATGCCCAAATCCCTGAGCAATTTTGATTTATCGATATCTTATTTATTGTCAATGAACATCCCTATTCTCTACCTTTCTACCCTTCTATGAATGGAATACCTGGCCCAATAAATCCGAGATTTTCTGGACAAAGATACAATCATATCCGATATTTATTACAAGTTAAAGACGTACTCTCGAATATGTAAAGTACGGCTTGTATTTTTTTTAGTGTAACAAAAAAGTAAAGTATCAGCCTATATACTGTCCACTGCAGGGCAAAGGCCTCCATCATAGAAATCAAGTCATCGCTACTATGATGGGATTAGGCTTAATCACCACGCTTGCCTAATGCGGTGCGGTGATCACATCACAAACCTCAGGTATATTCGAAAAATTCGAAACATAATTTTTAATCTTCTTATCTTCTATACTATTAATAACTAATTTATAAAGAGATAACTTTAGTAGACAACGACAAGGCTTATTGGTAAACCGAAAACACGAAACGCTTGCGCGATGTAATTATACACAGCGCCCATCTATTAGTTCATTTCTGAATTACGGTCCCGAAGCGAAGTGAGGGCGGGCCACTAGTTTTATTGTAAAAGAGAGTATAGAGTTTTTGACTTTGATCATCTACTTTTGTTGTTGACTGCACGTTAGTGAAGCTTAGCATTATTATTACTGTGACCACCAGATAAAGGTACTATATCGACGGTCCCTACGTATAAGGCCGCAAGTGGCACCTTAGGTATTTGCATGTTTTTATTGCAAAACCCCGAAATGAACGATAACTTTCGATTAGTTCAAACAGTAGGTCGAAAATGTGCCTAAAAGTACTCTAAATCGATGCACGACAAAGTACGTAAGTGCACTACGACCAACGTACAAATACTGTAATGGTAGTAACGGTCTACTACTTCGGAATGTTGCCATCATACTTTCCCGTTAGTGCCAGTTGAGCGCTTTTACGCCCGAGACGGAGCAACGCGAAGGTGGCAGTTCAGTTATTATACGCGGGAAATTTAATATTCAATGTGGCTTATATGGTTTTTGGGCAGTTTTACGCCGGGAAGTTAAAATCAATGTTCTTACTATATACCAGATGTGATGTTTTACGATGGAAGCTATTATTTTAGTGTTGCTAGTAATTACCATTTACGTAATTTTACGTCGTAAATGAATATAATGACTGAGCGTGATTAATATTTTAAGGGTTGTATTTTGATTAATTTATTGCTTTTTTTTTCAAAAAACTGTTCATTGTTTAGTAACAAATACACAAGTCCCTGGTTCGATGGAGTTTCGTTGGCTACACCTTTTTTGTTGCTTATTCGACAGCTTGTCAAAAGATGAGCGCCAGTTGCTACCTCTTCTTCAGCGCCACAGAGTTCAGGGTCTGTTACACGGCGGCACTCGACTACGGCACAAAATTGTGCTACTTTGAGCCTGGCGCACTTGAAGTTGAGCTTCTGCCCCTTAGATGATTTCAGTTTGTCATAACTGGTTGCAGCTGGTATCACCTTGCTCTGGCAACAGAGAGCTGTTGCTAGAGCTAGACGAAAAGAAGCTTATCAACGCATTTAGCAAACCTGTAAACATCGTGGCTTGTGCATCTGCTCGTTGACATTTCTTCACATATGCCTCAGTGCTAGCGCACTTGTGACCTTGTTAGCTGCGGCAATCTTCTGGGATATGACTTCATCTAGTCACCACCACCAGTTAGTGTAGGCGGCATAGATATGAATGATAGACGATGTTGTACCGTGAGACTCTCGCTGGATATGACTGCACACATCGTCGCAGCCACATTTACAAACTACCAGCACATCTTAGCCACAAGTTGTTACAGATATCCCAGTAATCCCTCAGCAATTACCACGGTAATCACATTTTATCCGCTTGGATGACTCTTGCCAATGATGTAAGAGCCATCAAAATATTAGTATCAAATCCCAGTTGCGTCCCAAGCTGGCGCTTTGAAGTTCAGGGTTCTCTTTCCTATTGTATCTTCTCCACTTTGCGCAGACTAGTCTTTTGCACCCATTGTCCCTTACTACGACGTCAAGTCCAACTTTTTTGATCCTTCCTTTCAACCAAGACCCGGCGATAGAGGCATGGCCAGAAATTATTTGCCTACATCTATCCAGTTTGCGTAAAACGTGGACGACATGCTCCAATTTATCTGTTATGTCACAAAAATGCAGGATGCCGTGTATCCGATATCACACGATCTTGCCGCATAACTCCACATATCCATCGCAGCATGTTTGGATGAACGATACTGGTGGTGGGAACTCCTACTTATATCGCTCAAATACAGCCAAGACTTACTGCCATATGAGAGAGAACCGGCCAGGTAATGGATTTGTATACCTGTCCTTTCAGTTCAACCGGCATATTAGGTTCATAAATGAAGCCTGCCAACTCTCGCCATTTTGCCCACGCGGAGTCAATGTGCGCCTTGACGTCGCAAATAATGTCACTGGACGAGTAGAGTACTAATACCAGGTTCTTATATCGGTCTCTGCACTCAAATTTATGCAAACATGCATGGGATCCGTAAAACTGCTAGCCATACACTCCGTCTTTGCCACATTGAACCTTAGACTACCGTTTTTTAAGGAACTCCTTTCACTCTTTCGCTTAGTCTACCAGCGCGATATCAGCAGCATGTATGAGCATCCTATATTACTCTGAACCATAACAGCTACTACCTTTCTTCTGTAGAAATGCCACATATCACTCACTTTTGTCGGCTATGTCGATCAATATGCAAAAATATAACGTTGGACTGCAAAGCGTAGTTCCCTAGTGGAGGCTCGTTTCCATGGCCGTGTTCGCCAATAGCATAGTATGCCTAAAAGCACTGAGCAAGCCACTCCCCAGTAGTGGGTATGCTCACGTACTTCAAAACCCCGATTAGTCGCCTTTTACGACAGACCAGGAATACCTTGGCAGTATTCTAAACGCCCCTAGCCACAGGCAGAACGGCAGAACCTCCCCTATGATGCCTCCTCTTAAACTGGGATTTAAACGCTCACGTTCGCGCTGGGCTTCCTCATTCTGGAGCATGACACTCTCGCAAGAAGAAGAAATCGACTCTCAGGCTACCCTGCACCCGACCATAGTGCGCACTACAGTCGGCAGGGATAAGTCGACTCCAATAATGACGCAGAGATCTCTACGTTCCACCAACCAAGCAGCATATACCGCGAGTGTATAGTCTGCCTAGTCATGATGACAGGCAGGTAGCATTTGGTTCCTTTCCTATCCGGCACAGATATCTCCCGAAGCATCCATGCCCCGAGAGTGGCATGTGGAGGATCTGTGTGAGCCGGAAAGATAACCCTGGCACAGAGGGTTCTAGCATCAAGCTCCTAGGGTAGAGTACAGACCAGCATGCATGCCGCCTCAAACAAGAACGAGCGATAGCCACGTATATCCCTGATAGCCATCACCAGCTGTAATGAATGCAGTATGGCGATACTTCGGCTAATCAGGGAACCGGAAAACACGGGGGCTCTATCGATTGTACCATACCAGCATAATTAGCCTCTGGCATGAGGCCTCTGGACCAGCAAGATTGGGTAGCAGTCGACTAAGTGTTGCCGCAGCGTCCTATTCGAAGTAGTTCTTGTACTGAGCATTTGTTTTATGGCTAATTTGCTTCGCATCGTAGATTACAGATATTATGTGGGCGAATAATCCACCAAATTGAAGTGGAACTGGGCAAGTCAGGTGTATTAGGATGCACCCGGAGAGTAGGACTAAAATAGTTACACTAAACAAGCCAACATATGGGCATTGGTTGAGAGGCAGACCCAGAAAAAGATGGCGTGATGATTTAGACCACCACAAACTGGATTGCCAAGCGCTGGCTACTGACAGAGACCAAGGGGTTTGGGAGAGGCCTTTGCCCAGCTAGGACAGATTAGACTAATAACAAAAATAGCTTAGTTACCATCCATTGCGTTTTATTACTAGTTACTATTAAGTTTTGTATATTTTTAGTGATACGAGTAGATACGAAGTTCACCAAAATTCATTATCAGTCCCTGTTCTGTTAAATTTAGTTAAAAAATATTTAAGATCCAGCTGTTCCCTAGTTTCAAATGCCTTTTTTGATATAGATTGCATCGAAACAAAAAATAGAAAACCCCAAAACCCCGTATGTGAATATTATATTCGGCGTAAAATGACCTTTCGGGCAATTAATGTTAGGATTTATGACTTAATTCCCCCGTAAGCAATAGGTTGTACCACTTACGTTGTTTGTAGTCTGACTAATTCCGGCGTAAAAGTTAGTAAGTAACAAATAGTATATAAATAATAATCGTAGAAACTTATTATTAGCTTTTTTAGGCATTATAGCACCTATTTACCTAGTGTGCCAAATTTCATAACTGTAGGTATAATAGAACATGAGCAACACATGTTTAAAACTTTAAAACGCTCTCCTGTAAAATTTAGGTTTTGAAGATACGGCGTTATACGTAGGGACCGTCGATATTTGATATTCTATTTGCCTAAAACTAATTATCAAACTACCCAATGCCATAATGCAAAAGATACCTTCTGTTCCGCCTTATCTCCCCACCAACAACCTAACAAACTTATATTGAACTAGCGGCCGCCCGCGACTTCGTCCGCGTGGAAAAGTAACTTTTTACCCCCCTTTTAACCCCTTACAACCCCCTTTTTGCAACAAAAAGTAGCCTATGTCCTTTCTCAGGGTCTAGATCATCTGTATACCAAATTTCATTTAAATCCGTTCAGTAGTTTTGGCGTGAAAGAGTAGCAGACAGACAGACAGACAGACAGACAGAGTTACTTTCGCATTTATAATATTAGTATAGTAAAGTATGGATCTATCGTAGTTGTAATCTGTTGAATCTTCACAAACGTCCAAGGCCTAGTAAATGTTCTTGAACTGGCTAGAACTGGTCTAATCTAATTGATAGTTCCTTGGAATCGCGAGGGAAAATCCTACTGGGTGTCCTGGTCGTGCGACTAGAAGGGCTGCATTGCGCCAAACAATTTGGCGTAAAGTGGCGACCCCGATTAGCGGTACGGTCCAGTCCCGGCTGTGGGGTATACCGCGATTGCGCTGAGATGGACACCTCAGGGGTTTTGGTTATGTCGTGGTGCTAGGCTAGTCGCGGATCCATGACATCTTCCAAGATGGACGATGAGGGAGAGTCCCAGGGGTTTTCGACATAGCCCGCCCACCCCCCGGTGAATCAACAAATCCATCAGGTGAAGACCATGTTGGTTTCCCCTGGAAAAAAATTCGATGGGCTGTCCCACATGGAGACTGATTAGTGATTATTTACCTTCTAAGGAAGTTTTCACGGACATAGCTCAAAGAATTGCGTGGCTGAAGTGGCAATGGGCAGGGCACATTGCGAGGAGAACAGACGGCCGTTGGGGTGGAAAGGTCCTTGAGTGGGAGGCCACGCGCAGGACGCCGCAGCCGTGGCAGGCCTCCCACCAGGTGGACCGACGATCTGGTGAAGGTCGCGGGAGTCCATTGGATGCGGGTGGCACAGGACCGATCTGTGTGGAGAACTTTGGGGGAGGCCTATGTCCATCAGTGGACGGCTATTGGCCGATATGATTATGATTAAGCAAGTTTTAATCTGTATCATCTATAAGGTTTTTGCAAACGCAAAATCCGACAAAATGACTAATTTATTATTATCATCATCATCAGACTTTCTTAGTCCACCTCTAACGATATTTCGGCTATATCAACGATATAATGGCAATAATAAATACTTAGGTATGTACAACCCCACATCAAAGTACACAAAAACGACCAATTTCTTCAATCAACTCTCATCTTACTGTCATACACATTAGATTGAATATCAATTGAGGAAATTTGACAGTATGTGGTAACCTTATGTGTGGCTATCTGTACCTACCTTACCTAAGACCAAATCTAGGTTACTATGACATCACACATGAAACTTAGTTGTCTCCAAAACATAATAATAATGTTCGTAACACTGAATAGCTTGTTATTGTCAGAAGCTTCACACAAACACGTCCATAAAATGTATGTGTGACTGTAGTTACATCAATACGCTATTTTGTATGATTTATGTGTTTATCATCTACTACAGTAGACGAGAAATGTATGGTAGTTGTTATTTTATTCTAAGCTGCCGAAGTTTTAATCTATACCTTCTATTTCTACGCCATCTTATATTACAGGTAAACCGATAATTGAAAATTGCTCCCACACCTTTAGGCCATCCAGTGAGAGGATTCACCGTGGGAGAGCCATGCTTTGGCATGAATGGGCCGCGGGCCGGCTTGACCGGAGTGATACCACGGTTTCACAGAAGACCGGCATGACCATATATTGACAAATTGCTATTACAGCTTTAGGCCATCCAGTGAGAGGATTCACCGTTGGGAGCTATGCTTCGGCGTGAATGGGCCCGCTCGACTAGAATGATACCACGGCTTTAAAAGACCGGCATGAAGCAGCACCAGCGTTGTGTTTCATCAAGTGAGGGTACAGGCCCAATTGGGGGGAACACCCTTTCCCCCCAATTGGGCTTGTGAGTGAGAGCACCGGAGGCCCAATTGGGGGGAAAGGGGGTAAAAGGTTAGCAGCGTACTTGTGACATTACTAGTGTCGCAGGTTTATGAGCGGCGGCAATCTCTTACCATCAGGTGATCCGTCTGCTCGTCTGCTACCTAGGTATCACATAAAATTTGTCAACTATCATATAAAGACACGCTGAGACAGGTTCATTCTAGTTCGTTACGGGTAGTTTCGTTGTAGGCCCTCAAGGGTTGTCCATAAACCTAAGCGTAAAGGATTAACTGATTCCAAGACGATTATAACTTTGCAATCAAAAGGATTATCTCAATGGCAGGTATTTATTACATGAAACCACAGTATAAGAGTAGTCAGGAACTCATAATAATAATTAATTAGGCAAATACATAATTAATATAAAATATAAATTCTCTCAACATCTCATACATTGACGTGACCCCGTATTAAGTAGCTAGTAGGTAGCGACAGATGTCAGACAACAGAGGATCATAAATAATACTTACGTCATAAATAATAAAATTATATAACACCCAGACACTGAACAAACACCAAGTTTTCATCACACAAATGTTTGCCCAGGATGGGGAACCCATGACCTTTACCGTATGTGGCTGAGTTTTTTTTTATGTGATAGGTAGCAAACGAGCAGGCGGATCACCTGATGGTAAGCAATTGCCGCCGCCCAAGGACACTTGCAACACCAGTGGAGTAACACGTGCGCTGCCAACCTTTAATCCCCTTCCCCTCCCCGGGTGGGCCTCCGGTACCCTCACTCACTCGGCGAAACACAGCACAGGGGCTGTTTCACGCCGGTTTTCTGTGAGGCAGTGGTATCACTCCGGTCGAGCCGGCCCATTCATGCCAAAGCGTGGCTCTCCCACAATTACTACACAAGTACAAGTAGTGGGTCACTACCAAATACACCTTACCAAATACGGTAATACCATTATGGCCAGTCAATTAATAAAATTGAAACATCATCACATTCATTGTCCTGGTCCCAAACTAAGGTTTTCCCTTGTGCTATGGAAACCGGAAAGTCGTAGGCGGCCGCTGTACCTACTTCATAAAGTAAAGTAAAGTAAAGTATCAGCCTATATCCTGTCCCACTGCAGGGCAAAGGCCTCCATCATAGAAATCAAGTTATCGCTACTGTGATGGGATTAGGCTTGATCACCACGCTTGCCTAATGCGGATTGGTGATCACAAACCCGAGCCACTTCATATTGCAGAAAATTTAACCCCTATTTTACGTACTGGAAATTGGTATGTACATTTGTATTGAATCGGTTATTTGAATCTGGATCTGAATGCGTGTGAAGGTTGGCAAATACTGCGTGAAGTTACTGGTTATAATTAGTACTGTTGCAAGTTTTACGGCTAAGCCATTTTGGTCCGTTTAGAAATATTTGCTTAATCCTTTTGATATAAAATTAAGAGGATTATGGTTGTTACACCAAACGAGGTAGTTTAGTTAAATCTTTTTATAAATAAACTAGTGGCCCGCCCTCACTTCACTTCGGGACCGGAATTCCGAAATGAACCAATAGTTGGCGCTGTGTATAATTACATCGCGCAAGCGTTTCGTGTTTTCGGTTTACCTATAAGCCTTGTCGTTGTCTATTGAAGTTATCTCTTTATAAATAGTATAGATAGAAGAAGATGCGCCAGACAATCACACCAATCAACCTGGTCTCAAACTAGGGCAACCCCTGTACTATGAGTACCCGATTGGCTAACATGCGCACCACATAATTTTGTCGACACTAGATTGTGTTGGCGCATGTTGCTTCTCGCTCACCTGACTGAGTGATGAGTGGGATAGAAGGATGCGCTCTCGCGAACGAGGGTCGATAAAATTTTGTCGCGGTACGCATGTTAGGCCTACAGGTGACGTTAGTTAACTGGGGGCGTCAACCCAGAATACCCAGACCCAAGAAAACTTAGAAAATGTAGTTTCCTAAATTGACTTGACCGGGAATCTTTTTGCGCTTCGGGCGAATACCTTAGCCACTACGCCATCGAGGCTGTCAAATCTTCTGGATCAGATATTTTTTTTCCTTTATGTGATCGGTAGCAGACGTGCAAACGTATCACCAGATGGTAAGCGATTGCCACCGTCCAGATACCTGCAACACCAGTAGAGTCACAAGTGCGCTGCCAACCTTTCACCCCTCCCCCCAATTGGGCCTGTACCCTCACTCACTCGACGAAACAGCGCAGGCGCTGCTTGGTACTCCGTTTGAGTCGGCCCATTCATGCCGAAGCGTGGCTCTCCCACGTTCAATGATGGTGGTCGTAACCTTTGAAAATCGTGACAATGTATACTAAATGCGATTTAGGGCTGTGTTTACTTACAAAATTGGAATGTGTCCCATTTCTGTCCCATCAGATTATAAACAAACTTATAAGTAAAATATCAGCCTTGTACTGTCCCACTGCAGGGCAAAGGCCTCCATCATAGAAATCAAGTCATCGCTACTATGATGGGATTAGGCTTAATCACCACGCTTGCCTAATGCGGATAGGTGATCACAAACCCGAGCTATAAATAAACGTAAGGAACCGGCGTGAAGCAGTGCATGAGCTGTGTTTCGGTGCGTGAGTGAGGGTACCGGATTGTGACACCACTGGTGTTGCAGGTGTAAACCGAAAACACGAAACACTTGCGCGATGTATTTGAATCCTAGCGCCATCTATTGGTAGACAGTGGAACGACTTTCCCGAAACGAAGTAAGGGTGGGCCACATGGACGTATATAAGGGGGGGTCCAGGGGGTCCGGGCCCCCCCATTGAGGCCTGGTTTTGTCAAACCAGGCCTCAATGGGGTTGAATCGGCTATAGCCAAGGGTGATTTATATTATTTCAATTAGAGAAATTGAAAAATCCGAGCATGAGGGGGGGGGGGGGGGGGTTGATTCGTAATTGTTTTGCAATGTGGGACACCCCCCTTGTCAAAGCTATATATACGTCCGTGGTGGGCCATATTATATATGTGAATTAGAAATTACAATTTAATTTAGAACTAGAAGCATTCAAAGTTAGCAAACTAACGTTAGTTTTCAAGTGTTAGACAAATTTCGGGGACGTGATGTTGGCATTGCACAGTCGCTATACAGCGTTTGTTGGCCTGTTTTAGAGCTGTATTATACGTATACAGCTGCTAGAGTTATAACACAATGCATCTGCTTTGAGCTGCAAATGTTGCTTCAAAATTAGCAAATGTTTTCCAGACAAAATGTTTCACATAAAAAGTAAAAAAACTAAAACCTTATTAAAAGTCATGCATCACAATACTAAAGACACAAAATATTTGTGCTATAGAAAACAATACTCTCTCCCCAAAGCAGGTAATAAAACTTTGTCTATTATCTCCCAGAATTAGGAATCGGAATGGAAAGGAGGTCACGCGGAAAAGAGGTTAAGAATGATCACGTAGGTTTTTAATTTATTTCTGGGTAAAAATATTGGATGTTTTTTTGTTCTGTTGAATAATAATAAGAAATAAAAATATTTCAGCCCTAATTTTTTGGCTTGAGGGCAACTCGTCCCAAAAACAAACGTCCCAGAATTTTAAGATTTTTTGTTGATTACTGTTCTCTAACGTCACCAAAATTGTTTTTCTTCTCTACGTAACGTCATTGGTCGTGTAGTGACATTTTGACATCATCATCTGCCTGCCCTATTCCCAGGTTATCTGGGGTCGGCGCAGTATGTTTTCTTCTTCCATTCGTCCCTGTCATTCGTCATCGTATCATGCCCTGCCCATCGTACCCTTTTCAGTCATGTCATTCTTCATACAATCCATCCATCTCTTTTTTGGCCGTCCTCTGCTCCTTGGCCCATTTACATTCATACCCATCACTCTTTTGGTTACGTGTTCCTCCTATCTTCTCATATCATGGCTATACCACATTTGACATGTCACATCAAAAATAACCAATCACCGTGTAGGTGTACATAGTTGGACTTCTAACAGATTTTTGCTATCAATTTGACTCTTTCACGCCAAAACTACTCAACGGATTTAAATGAAATTTGGTATACAGATAATCTAGACCCTGAGAAAGGACATAGGCTACTTTTTATTACGAAAAGAGGGTTGTAAGGGGTTGAAAGGGGGGTAAAAAGTTACTTTTCCACGCAGACGGAGTCGCGGGCGGCCGCTAGTACGTAATAAGGTCAGATGACGCGCGACGAGTTGCATCTTCCTCACTACCCGGTTTGAAAAATACCGATTGCTGATCGCACAAATGCACGCCTAATTGCTTAACCGATGGACTTCGCGCCGTTATATCGAATTCGAGTACACGCCATATCGCTTCGCAAGATCCCAAATATCGTTTTGTCACGTATTGTTCAATTTCGTTATTTTTATCCGCGTCTAAAGTGATTGTAATACGCAATTCGTCTGGTCCTTTCGTCATGTATTTAAATAAATATTTTACAATTGCGCGGGTGGAATATACTAATAGGTTTATGTGACAATCGTATTTTAAGAGTAAGGCGGCATTATACGGAACTACCCAAAGATCATTGATGGGGATATCTTTACCTCTATATAATTGTGCCTTCATTCTTACTATCGCGTTTTAAATGTACGAATCCCCGATCATCACAAAATGTGGTAGCAGTTTCCCTTTTTGGGAAAAAC